>CM032777.1:5304880-5774864 GCA_019155195.1 Avicennia marina | reverse complement strand
ATATACTTGATGAATTACAAGAGGCTAGTATATTTTCACCAATTGGTCTTAAGAGTGGGTTGTATAAGTGGTTAGTCATGCCATTTACGCTAACAAATATAGCTAGCACGTTTATGAGACTTATGAACCATGTTCTATGTGCTTTCATAAGTAGATTCATTATACTTTGATTACAATTTTGTGTATAGTACATCTATTACTAGATACATTAGGGAAGTATTAGAGCCTTGGAAAAGGACAAATTGTATGCTAACCTTAAAAAGTATACATTTTGTGAGGATCATTGTGTGTTTCTTGGTTGTGTCATAAGTGCACAGGGAATTGTATGGATGAGACTAAGGTTAAGGTAATATGAGAATGGCCAACTCCTGAGGTTATGATTGAGGTGAGAAATTTCAAAGGTCTTGCGAGCTTTTATAGGAGGTTTGTGTGAGACTTTAGCACAACTACCGCACCGCAAACTGCAACCACTTAGAGGGTTAGTAGACTTTAGCACAATTGTATCATCTAAAAGAATTGTGATAGTAAAGGATTTTTCAATTTCTTTCTTATTTCTTGTCAATACTCGACTTTAGCAATTTATGTATGTATATATATATATATATATATATCTATGTGCATGTCTATTACACGGCTCTTATTGGAAAATATTGAAGAAGGAAATGTGGATCAAGGCTAAATTGTGGTAAGATTTCATGATGACATTCAGAATTGTGAAATGTTGTTTTCATTTGTGGTAAAAATAAAAAATATTTTGAAGAAGCTTGCTATCATTAACACACACACACACACACACACACATATATATGAAACATTAGCATCATCGTAGAAACAAACAAGTACCTATGGACTAAAATATGCTAGGTGTTTGGTGTATTAAGACACCTTTTCACCCTTGCTCGTTCATTGTATCTTATTCAATTAATTAAGGTCAATTATATCAAGTGTCATCATGAGAACCAAGAGATAGTTACATATACAAAAAGAGATCAACTGCATATTTTAACATGCCAACATTAAGTGTCAATATTTCTGTGCTTATGTAGAAACACAATTCAATTATATGATACATGTATTCCAATCTTTTATGCAAATAAATGCATCACACACTACATGTCCTGTATTTTGACACCTAGACAAGAAGGCTGAGTAGAAAGAAAATGTCAACATTCACTCAATGTTGCAAGAGCACTTTCATGCCGTGATTTTTGGGACCATGATATTACAGTACTCATGAATCATCTCAATAAATACCAAAACTAACATGCATCAAAGTAATCAAATCCAAAAAGTTCATCTACAATAATCCAAATGAATCTATGTAACATTCATTGAAACATCTGTAATTTATCATGCTAAGGAAATAAAATAACCTAGATATTACATCAAATTTGTCTCATAGACTAGTAAAATATTGGAACCAATTAAACTAAGTCCTCATTCACAAAAATATCAACTAAAAGAAACGAGCAATGAGTCACCTAATAAACAGTACCTTCTATCCTTTTGGTTTTTTGTAAGATGCAAACAAAAATAACAACACAATCAAACAAACACATTTTATAAACAAATAGCATAAGTTATGATTTGCACGAAAGAGTAAATTCTAATTAAACATTTTTTGAAGTGTACTATTTCAAAAACATTCCCACCATCTTATGATCTCAATGTCCACTTATACATATTCTTTAGTCCGCTCATGATTATACGAATTTCGTATACAATTTTCACTGATTAGAACCTTAGTCTACTACCTTGACTAAGGTGGGTTGTGTTGCCCAATCCACATTCCTGATTTAGAGGGTTGCATATCTTATCCTATAATGCTGATTGAGTGGTTTACATATCCCAATCTATAATTCTAATTAAGTGAGTCGCATATCTCACGTATTACTAAGTGAATTGTTGGAACTAGTCCCACACTATCATCGACATCTCATGAGAGGATTTTTATATTTCGTTCCATTTTTTTCAATTTCAAAATATTTAATTTAAAATAATTTATTTTGAGGGTACTCACATCCAATTTTTAGCGAAATAGTGAGCACCTCTAGTTTTACAAAATCTACATGTCAAGTTGATGCTTTCATAAGACAAGAAATATTCAAAAATAATTTTAAATGTATGGTAAAAATTCAGTTGGAATCAAAATAGTTTCAAAACATTTTGTAAAAGTTAGTTGGGACTAACCACCCACCATCACTTAATTCTGCTAATTTTTAGGTTCATCTATTGTTATTTCCTGGTTCCATATTTAATCACACAATCTCCATTTAATACATAATTTAATTAATACTCCCATGTTTTCAAATGTTTCTTACATATCCTACATGTCTGGGTTTGCTGTCCATTTGGCTTTTAGTTACTAGTTGAGTGATTATTCCTATTCAGGCTATTGTTGTGACCGCAGAGCATTCTGCTTCCACTACGATTGTCACTCACGATTGTGAGGCAACACGTTGCACCTACAATATCAAGTCTTGCAGCTGCGAAAACTCCAATGAGGCTTACTACTGAACCTCACAATCTTGATGCACACTTGCGAAAGTTGATGTCGCAATCATGAGGTTTCACCTCTTGACTGCGCGAATGCCTCGACACAAGGTTAAATTGAGCATAAGGTGCTGTTTGGAATTTTTTTCATTCGCTATGCAAATCTAATCACCAAAACTCATTATCACAATGATTTTAAAAGTCTCTAGGCATATTTTATGAATCTTAATCATGAAAAATCCAACTGATCATGCTTCTACAATTTTCAGGCAATTAACATGTTTCAAAATTTACACGCTTCATAAGTACGCACTTCCTAAAAATTTTTACACATGAATCATGAACCTAACATGTCCATGACAACCCACATATGGTCTTCCCTAAATCCAAATTTCTTGTGCTCAAAACATGTGTGTAGTGGTTTTCTAATTGTATGCATGAATAACATAGGAGTCGGACTAAAAAATTACCTCATGTCATTGCGTTTGACGCACAAAAGTCCCTCTCCTTTTCTTTGGCCAAGTTCTAAACGTGGGCTGCTTAGGGTGCTAAAGATTATTTTTCTCTCATTTAAGACATCTATGTGGGGAAGGATTCTAAGGTAGTTGAAAATAATGAAATTCTAAAGCCTTGAAAATCCAAAATTCCTTCTTATTCAATTCTTAGATATTTCCAGACTTTTCACACGAATTTATCAGCCTAAAAATCCCTCTTTTTAATTCCCATATACGTGGTAACACCTTCCATAGATATCCTAAATATTAAGCAGGATTTTGGTTGCCTATTACCACCATATTTCTTCTCCTGCTTATCTTCCTTATTTTCCAACACTTCCACACCAAAATTAAAAGTAAAATAGTAAGGTATAGGCTGACATTAATTCTTTAATTATTACTCAAAAATACTGGCTAAAATATAATTTAACTAGTCCCTAAATTTTGGGATTGTTTGACTAGCTTAATAGGGCATGTTTTGCTTTCCATATACTCCTGACATTACCCAACTTTATTTACAAAAAATTAATAATAAAGTAAATAATTTATTTACCAAAATTCAACTTATAATATTTTTTTAAAATTTTATAATTGTTGCCCCAAAATTTAGGGTATTACAAGCGCATAAGTGTTAAAAAATAAAATTCCATCAATGAATGGATATGTATATGATATATATGTATGCCGATGTATACATAGATAAACATATATAGTGTATTCCTATTTTATAAATACATATTTAAGGCATGTGAAGTGCAATAGCGACGGGCATTGATAATTCTCCAAATATTTTGGATACATATAATACACATAGATATGTATAGTACATAATATCATAAAAATTGGAGAAATACATCATAATAGTTAATGAAGTAGGCCATTTAGGAAAGCAATTTTTTGGTATACACAATGTATAAATATATTATTGGTGATTCTAATTAAGTGTTGCTACACCAAATGTTGCTGAAAATAGTTTTTGTTGAATGCCACGTGATAAAGGTTGAAAGTAAAGAACATGATTGCCACAATTGCTAACGCATTTTGGAGGCTTCTTCCAATATCTATGGGACACTAATCTTGGTAAAAGATTCTACTACGTCAAATTTACCAAGAGTTTAATCAAATTTCGAGAAAAACACTCCACATAATTGCTCTCCATTGATCTCAACCTTACAAACAATTCCACAATGCTTAATTGCATTCTCAACTAAACTTCACTGGTCCTATTTAGGTTGTATGTGACATGTTTCACTATTTGCCATCCAAACTATGCATTGGGTGTTCAAACACCTTATGGCATTCCATCTTAGGTGAGATACGTTTCAACTTATGTATATTTTATTATCAACTAACAAGATATGAACGGAATCACGTAATCATATCAAATAAATTAAGTTGACCTTCTTGATGTCATGGACACTTAATTAATTTACAACCAAATCCCCAAAATAAGGGAGCAAGTTACACAAAACCTTTCCTAAATGACATGAATGATACAGTATCATTTCAAAACATGTTTATGCCACATCATTGCCAACTTATGAGCCCATTGGTGGCATGTCACTACCACGTCATTCGCCACGTGGGTACCACATCATCACCAAGCCAATGCCACATCAACGTGTAGGTCATAAAATACTTGTTGGTCAATGAATCATTAGGGAAAGTTTTATATATCTAGTAATCAATAAGGAAAATACATTATTATTCATATATTAAATCATAAAAACTTTAAATAAGAAATTTGTTAACTTTTATTAGATGAGAATTGCTATTTTTAAAATTCTAGGTTAGGGAAAATAGTTATTTAAAGCATTTGCATTAGATTTTAACAGGAAATTATATTTCTAGGAGTCCAAAAGTATAATTTCTCAATTGAATAAATTAGGGCTAGACTCCAGTAAGTGGATTTAACTTTCTATAGTTCTTCATTAATGAATTTATTCTTCTATTGTATATTGCATAATGGTTTTTGCTGTGCAAATATGTTCTTTGCCCATTATATTTTAAAAATAATTGGTTTCTATCAATACAATTTGCAAATTGATTTATTAGTAAAATCTTTAACATGCACTTGATCTTGATAATCAGATTATTTGACGAAAATGTATTTTTGTCATTTAACTATTGTTGTTTGGTGTTTTTGCCCTTTATCTTTCATGCTTGGCAAAAAAGTCTTGAAATTAAAAATTTTTGGAAATTTAAGGATACATAACCTTAATTTCATCAAATGTTGCATGTAAAAAGAATGTGCCGACGAAGTTTGGGGCTATTCAGTGAAAACCATGCATTGGCAACCGGATATGTGACATGGGTGCTGACATGGCCGGATTATTGGGAGAGACCTCATTTGATTCTATAAATAAAAAATTTGGGAATACATATTTTAAAAATTATAAAATTACAAAAATACAAAAATATTTTTTTATCCATGTCCAAAATATATTCAAAAAAACATAAAATATATTTACTAAATATATTCTCTAAATTTATAACATATATGATATGTCAAGATTATAAAATAAATTTGGAGAGAAACACTCCACACAGTGGCTTTCCATTGATCTTAACCCTACAAGCTTTTCATGCAATTCCACACTACTTTAGTGCATTCTTAGCTAAACCCCATTGGTCCTCTCTAGGCTGTATATGACATGTTTCATTATTTCCCATCCAAACTCTGCATTTGGTGTTCTGACACTGATCTAACATGCCATATTGTGCAAGATACTTTACAACTTATACTGATTTTATTATCAACTAACAAGATGTGGATAGAATCATGTAATCATATCAAATAAATTAAATCAACCTTCTTGATTTTCATTTATACATGAACACTTAATTAATTTATAACCAAATCCAAAAATAAGGAAGGAGATTATACAAAATCTTTCCTAAATAACCTGGAAGATTACCCAATATCATTCTAAACATGTTCACGCTGCATCATTGCCAACTCAAGTGCCCACAGCACCATGTCACTGCCATGTCAATTGGCACATCATTCACCACATTGGCTACCTCATCATCACCATGCCAATGCTACACCAACATATGTCTTATAAAATACTTGTTGGTTAATGAATCATTAAGAAAAGTTCTATATATTTAGTAATGAATAAGAAAAATATATTATCGCTCATATATTAAATCATAATAAGAGAATTGCTAATTGTAAAATTTTAGGTTAGGGATAATAGTTATTTAAAGCATTTGCATTAGATTTTAACAGGAAATTATGTTTGTAGGATTCCAAAAGTACAATTCCTCACTTGAATAAATTAGATCTAGACTTACGTAAGTGGATTCAACTTTCTATTGTTCTTCATTAAAGAATTTATTCTTCTATTGTATAGTGTTTTTGTTGAGTTAATATATTAGTTCCCCATTGTAATTTAAAGATAATTGGTTATATCAATATGATTTCCAAATTGATATTTTAGTAAAACCCTTGACATGCACGTGAGCACGATAATTAGATTATTTGACTAAAATGTATTTTTTTTCTTTTAACGTTGGTTGTTTGGTATTTTTGCCCTTTATCTTTGATGCTTGGCAAAAATGTACTGAAGTTAGAAAATATTGGCAATTTGAAGATACAAAATGTCAATAATAAGAATGTTTTTCTACTAATTATAAGAGAAAAAAATTTAAGGTATTTCCAATATTCACCTAAAATACTGGATTATGTTTTCAATTCAAATTTCCTCTATAAAATACATATGATGGTTTATTAAATATAAATGTTTGTTAAAATACTTTTATAAATATAGTAATAAAATATTTATTTATAAAATATGGTAATGTTTATAAAATTTATATTAATTTTTAATATCAAATAATAATTTGAATATAGTTTGTAAAATATAAAATAAAACATTGACATGTATTTCAAAAATATTTTCATGGAAAAATATAAACATATATATTTTCTAAATAATAAAATATAAATTATGAACAATAAGTGTAAAAAAAAATTTTAAATCTTTAATATATCCTCTAAAAGTTTAAATCACAAATTAATTTTAAAAATAAATTTAAATTGTGAATGTAAAATATATATTTAAAATGAAAAAAATAAATTTAAAAGCATCCCTTGAAAACAATATTATACTATGCCTTATAAAAATTTAAAAATATTTTATGAGAATATTTTCTGAAAGATGAATAAAAACATGTGAAACATATTTTATTGTCGTAAAAAAAAAAATATAATGTGGAGTTTCAACTTAGAAGTACTCACTAGATAGTTACCCCTACGACTACAAAAGCCCACACACGTCTGGGATCAAATCCATAAAATATCATTCATTCTCAAATCAAGAGTCTATGACATCATTGCAATGGAAACGAAATAAAAGATATCCCATTACATCAATTATTCTTAATTGTCTAGAAACAATAACTAACAGTCTCTTCCTTCGCTTAATGCTTTACCATCACCACACATACTTGCCCTTGTTAGTGTTATCTACAAAAGGGAATTTTTTGACATGGTTGAGAGATTAATTGCCCAATAAGGTATTTACCTGCCTTAGGGATCTAAACGTAGTAAAACATTTAACAAAATTTCACATACTTGCTAGAAAAAACATGTTAAAGTAAAAAGGAAAATAAACGCCAATATTGTTGTCAAGGAACTATTCCACTTGTATATTTTGTTTGGTTGCTCAAGGATTCAAATAGTTCATATATTAATATACTAATTAGGACCTTAGTCTATAAATACGACCAAGGAGAGTCGTGCACAACCTTATCGACCATCTCAATTCTTAAACGAAATTTAGAGGAACCTATGCTCAATTGATAACCCCAATTAAAAAGGTTATGTTGGCTTAATCTAAAACCTCATTTGAGAGGATCACGTGTAGTTTGTTAGCTCACTTTTAACTTGAATTGAGAGAGCCAGCTGAATCCCGAGTAGAGGACACAAAACTTTTATCCCACTTGGACTCATAACTAGTCTCTATACACTACCAATCAATTTGAATTGCAGTAGAAACAGCTAGTGTGCATCCAAAATATTTTCATGATAGAACATTTAGAAATTAAAACATGCTAGCTAATTTATTGAAATAGTAAAATAGCAATTAATAGGGAAAATTTCCTTGGACATCATAGTATGCCGATTTCGATTTGTAAAACATAAATTGCAAGGAAACCATTTTATTTAAGAAGGCAATAATAAAAGTTTAATAGATGAACCAACTTACTTGGTATCAACTTGCTTGATTATGAGAATATTTTTTAAAAGATGAATAAAACATGAAAAATATATTTTATTGTCTTAAAATAAAACATATAATGTCATGCCCACAAACTGGGGTTTCGACTTTGAAGTACTTAGCTAGACAGTTACCCTTCCAACTAAAAAAGCCTACACACTTCTGAGATCCGATCCATAAAATATCTTTCATTCCCAAATCAAGAGTCTATGGCATCATGGCCATGGAAAGGAAATAAAAGATATCCCATTACATTAATTATTCTTAACCGTTTGGAAACAATAACTAAGGGGTCTCTTCCTTTCCTTAAGAGTAGAAGGAGATAAATTGAACGAGCAGTGCTATGCATGACTGTCTGAGTGCTATTGCAGTCACAGGATAGCAAGTGCAATTGCGAACCCGAGTGCAGGATTTACAGAGCACCCTTCAACCGCAGGTGTGGTCGCAAACCATAGAGCCACAGTCGTGAACTAGCACATCACAATCGCAAGATGAATAGCAAAAATTTCAATATGTTCCACAGTCGAACATCGCAAATGTGGGATGAGGTCCTATGGTAGCTGACCAACATGTCATGGTCTTGAAACTAGAATACAGTCACTAAATAGGTTACACATTTGGATGAATTTAATACGAATTTTCTAAATTTGAGACCAAATTAGTCTTGCACTCACTGTAAGGCACACTAGAACATAAGGGATGATAATTGAAAAGATTCAAGCGAACATAAACACATAGGACATGACCCGAACTTAACACAAGACTAATGGGTTAAATGTGCGTGGTGAAATCGAGTCAAACCGCCGAACCCAAAAAAATGAGTTAATTTCATGTTAATCAATGGGTTGACCTGTAAACCCCTAAATCCACTTATATATTTGAAATTTAATAAATATTTTTATTAACTATTTTTTATTTTGTAATCTCCTCAAGTTATTAATTATATACAAAAATAATTAATAAAGTTAGAGGCTAAAATAGCAAGTTTCAATGTTTACAAAAATTAAAGTATCTAGCATTTGATTTATTTTTTTTATTCACCATTCCACAAGTATTGAGCTTAAAGGTGAGGAAGGATGCTTCACTTGCCTTATTCCTTTTGCTTAATCTTTCTTTCTTTTTATTGGCATGATTATATTTATTTTGATGAAGCTTGATCTAGTAAAATTTAAAATGACAAAAGGAAGAAAACTTCAAATTGGAAGTGCGTCTACAATTACTTCCTAAAGTAACAGTATTAAAACAAAAAGAAAAATTGCAATGTGTACAAACCTTTTAACTTTATTTTGTTCAAAATAATTTTTTTTAATTACAAGGTGGCAAATTTGGTTTGAATGAGCAGTGAATTAGCGAGTTGGATTTAGGTCAAAAAAAAAAAAAACTAATTCACAACATGAAATGAATTATGTTTGAATTTGCAGTTTGTATGTAATGCTCATATCTCAACCCGACTCCCTGTCTCGCCAATCCGATCCATTGCCATCACTGCGATGAGTATCTACTTGATATAACTAGTTATTTTTTCCATTTAAACTTGTAAATAAATTTAACGATTCATGGTAGATGTAAATTTTTAACATCCCTATGGGCCAAATCATGTAATAGACTATTTTTACAACCTGCACAAAGAGAAAAAAAAATGGAGATTTGTAGGATTATTTTTATAGCCGTTGGATTAGTTCAACTTTTGATCCAATCTAATCAAATTTGTCAAATAGAATATACACTAAACTGATTTTTTATTTTGAATTTAAGATTCTGAAATAAATTAATGTACAAGATTTTAGACAAACATGGCCCTCTGCCATGGGTGTTTGAAGGATTTTTAATAATGCCAAATCATCAATTCGAGTTAAAGGCTTTAAAAGTTGTATACGGTGGGTTATTTTGATTAAAAAAAGGTACACATTGACCCTTTCAGCACATATTTGGGAGGAAATATTTTTTGATCATTGATCTCCATCAAAAAAAATGAATAAATAAGCATCATTACTCAGATACACATGGCATATACAATTTATTTTAACAAACAATTAAAAAAACTTGTGACTAAGGTTAATAATAAAATAAAGCATATTTTGATCATTGATCTCGATCAAACAAAACCTAATTGCCATGACTTCTGCCAAAGCCGGCATCATCAATTTTTTAATAAATAAGTTTTCGAAAACAAAAGTGCAACTAAAGTGATTGATACCTTCGAACTCAACTCACCTATTAATAATAATAATAATGATGGTTTAACGACCACTATGTATAATGGAATTCAATAACAAATATATAAAGTCTAAAGTCATCTAAACTTGAGCTGACGAAATTATTTTTAACATGTAAATAAATTTACCAGCTGCGAAAAATACCGAAAATAAGAAGCAGTGAAGATGAACATATATACTAGTGACGCTATATTACAAGAAAAAAAAGGAAACTCAGACTGTCCACGAACCCATTTATATATTTAAAATTTTATAAATATTTTTTTAACTATTTATTATTCTGTAAACATTTGAAGTTATTAATTGCACAAAAAATAATTAAATAAAGTTAACGGCTAAAATAGCAAGATGCAATTCTTGTAACATTTTAGGCATTGACTTTTATAAGGTGCCAAAACCCTAGAGTCATAACAATTGCGAACGCGGTGTTTGGTTCAGACCCACCTATCAATCCAGATGTTTTGGCCAAGGCATTCCAAGTTGAGAAGAATGTGATTGATTACCTTCAATCACAATTTTGGTGGAACATTAACTAAGATTGAACTCAACATCTTTTCTGTTTATTAGGTGTGGAAACAGCGAAGATGTGGACTATATTACATGAGTGTGTGGTATAATCCATGCTATTTGGTGGTTTTAGACTCAGTCCATAGACGAACTCTCAGAATCTTTTGTTTAAATACTACGATTCAAGCATATTTGTTCACCGTCTTTCTAATAAAATATGTCACGCGATAAGACTTTCTACAATCCTATATCATCTAAAAGAATTATGGTAGTAAAGGATTTTTGAGTGCTTTCGTTTTTCTTGTCAATACACTACTCTTATTGGAAATTACTAAAAATTGAAATGAAGATCATGGCTGAATTGTGGTAAGATTTCAAAATTACATTCAAAATTGTGAAGCATTGTTGTGATCTGTGGTAAAAGTACAAAATATTTTGAAGAAACTTGCTATCATTATATGAAACATTAGTATCATCGTAGAAACAAACAAGCACCTATGGATTCGAATATGCTAGGTGTTCGGTGTATTAAGACACCTTTACGCCCTTGCTTGTTCATTGTATCTATTCAATTAATTAAGGTCAATTAGAACAACCATCATCATAAGAACCAAGAGATAGTTATATATATAGAAAGAGATCAACTCCATATTTTAACATGCCAACATCAAGTGTCAATATTTCTGTGCTTATGTGGAAACACAATTCAATAATATGATACATGTATTCCAATCTTTTATGCAACTAAAGGCATTACACACTACATATGCTGTATTTCGACACCTAAACAGAAAGGCTGAGTACAAAGAAAATATCAACATTCGCTCAATGTTGCATGAGCACTTTCACGCCGCAAATTTGGGACCATGATATTGTAGTACTCATGAATCACCTCAACGAATACTAAAGCCAACATGTGTCAAAACAATCAAATTCAATAAGTTCATCTACAATAATCTGAAAGAATCAATTTAACATCCATTGAAACATCCATAATTTATTAAATAGCAGAAATTAAAAAAAAAACCCAAATATTACATCAGATTTGCCTCAGACTAGTAAAATATTGGAATCAGTTATGCTAAGTCATCATTCTCTAGCACTACTATCACCATAAATGATCCTCATCATTAGTTTCCTCTACAAAAATATCAACTAAAAGAAATGATCGACGAGTTGCCTAATAAATAGTACGTCCTGCCCTTTTGGTTTTTTGTAAGATGTAAGCAGAAATAACATCACAATAGAACAAACACATTTTATAAGCAAATAATATAAATTATGATTTGCATGAAACAGTAAATTCCAATTAAATTTTTATGAAGTACAGTATTTCAAAATCATTCCCATTGTCTTATTGTCTCGATATCCACATATCTATATTCTTCAGTCCGTTTATGATAATACGTATTTCATATACAATTTTTACTAATTAGAGCCTTAGTCTACTACCACGGCTAAAGTGGGTCATGTTGTCCAATCTACATTCCCAATTGAGAGAGTTGCATATCACAATTTATAACTTTGATTGAGTAGGTCATATATCCTAATGTATAATCCTAATTGAATGGATCATATATCTCACCCATTACCTAGTGAGCAAGTGGAACTAGTCCAACACTATAATCGACATCCCATGAGAGATCTTTTATTTTTCATTCCATTTATTTCAATTTCAAAATATTGAGTTTAAACTAATTTATTTCACCAATCCTCACATCCAATTTTTACCAAAATAGTAGGCACCTTGAGTTTCATAGAATCAACATATCAAGTTCATGTTTTCATAAAATAAGAAATATTCAAAAATAATTTCAAATGTATAGTAAAAATTTAGTTGCGACATAAAACAATTTCAAAACATTTTGTAAAAGCTAGCAAGGAGTAATCACTTATCTGTCACTTAATCCTCCTAATCATCGGGTTCCTCAGTTGTTTATTCTTGGTTCCCTATTCAACCAGACAATCTTCATTTAATACTTAATTTATCTGATATCTCATGTTTTCAAATGTTTCCAGCATATCCTACATGTCTTATTTCATGGTTCATTTGGTTTCTCATTACAAGTTGAGTGATTATTTCTATTTGGATACTTTCCAACTTATTAAGAGTTCATTACCAACTAATAAGATATGGATAGATTCATGTAATCATATCAGATAAATTAAGTCAACCTTCTTCATTTCTATTTATTCTTTGTCACTTAATTAATTTGGCAACCAAATTAACAACATAAGATATGAGGTTACACAAAATCATTCCCAAATGACAGGGAATATTACACAATATCGCTTAAAAACTTGTTCATGCCACAACATTGCAACTCATGTGCCCACTGGCGCCATGCCATTGCCACGTCAATTGCCATGACACTCACCACATCATCACCATGCTAATGCCACACCAACATATATGTTAGAAAATACATGTTGATTAATGAATCATTTCAGAAGGTTTTATATATTTAGTAATCAATAAGAAAAATATATTATTGTTCATATATTAATTCACAGAAACTTCAAATAAGAAATTTGATAAGTTCAATAGATGGAAATTGTTAATTTTAAAATTTTAGATTAAGAATAATAGTTATTTAAAGCCTTTGCATTAGATTTTAACAGGTAATTATGTTTATAGGATTCTAAGAGTACAATTCCTCACTTGAATAAATTAGAGCCAAACTACGGGAAGTGGATTCAACTTTCTATCGTTCTTCATTAAAGAATTTATTCTTCCATTGTATAATGCATAATGGTTTTCATTGTGTAAATATATTCTTTCCCTATTGTATTTTAAAAATAATTAGTTTCTATCAATATGATTCACAAATTGATTTTTTGGTAAAATCTTTAATGTGGATGTGATCGTGATAATTAGATTATTTTACAAAAATTGTATTTTTGTCATTTAACTATGGTTGATACAATTGTTTTTGAATTGATCCCACAACCCTAAAGTTCCACCTTTTCACGTACCCACATGTACTTAGGAGTTACGCCACTTGAATTATTGTGAGCTTCTTGGGATTTTGTGAGGTAGCCATAAAAAATTGACTTGGTAAGTGTATCCTTTTGAGTAAACTTACGTGATACATGAGCGAAAGGTAAAAGCAAAGTGAATACATCTTGTGAAGTGACAAGACATCTACACACACACACACTTGACAACTTCTCTTTGTATTACCTAAGCCTACTGGATGTAGGGAGAATTACTTGTGGGAGATAATGCTTTTAACTTGAAGTAGCTTATAGACATGCTAGCAAGTATTAACTAGCGCTAAGATAGTCTAAAGGCATCACAGCCTTCTACACGGGTTAGCCTAGCACTTCAGGTGTAGTCAATGTCGAGAAGATGACATGTAACACGTCAATTGTGTTGGGGAAGATCTATTAGTAACAAGAACTTTGATTATCATAATGAATTTGAAGATATTGGTAGTTTGAGAAAACCCCTTAGGCACAAGTGAGATAAGGATAGTAAGGTGCCAAAGGGTGTCAAATTGACTATACTGACATTTTAGGGCAAGTCAAACCCAAATGCATATTTGGACTGGGAATGATGGGTGAAGTTAGTGTTTGACTATTATAGGCAGTCTAAAGCCCAAAAGGTAAAGTTGGCAGTGGTAGAATTTGAAGACTACACTATCATATGGTGGGACTAGGTATACATTAGTTATAGGAAAAATGGTAACAATCTATAAGGACCTGGTAGGAATTAAAAGCATTAATAAGAAAGAGGTATGTAGCAAGTCATTACCACAAGAATGTATACAGATGACTACAGACATTGGTGTAGGGTAGTTGGAGTGTAGAGGACTACTACAAGAAAATGATGATGACACAAATGAGGGATGGATGTGGTTAAAGATAGAGAGGCAAACATGGCAAGGTTCATGGGGGGCTTCAAACCAAAAGATTGTTGATGTTCTAGAGCTGCACCATTATATGGAGATTGGAGACTTGGTGGAGTGAGCTATCAAGGTAGAGAAATTGTCGAAGAGGAGGGGTAGATAGTAGCAGCCATCATACATAGTTGCCCAACAATTTACCCACCAAGAGGAGAAGTAATCGGTGAAGGCAATTGGAGTGCCTAAGCCTAAGGAACAAGTGTTGGTAGAGTTTGAGATAGGAAAGTACAAAGATAGCATACTATGTGATGTAGTACCTATGCAGAAAAGTCATTTTTTGTTGGGGAGGCTGTGGTAATTCGACCAAGATGTGGACTTCCATGACAAAGCGAATAGGTATATATTCTATCATAATATAAAGAAGATGACACTTGTACCACTTATACTAAAGGAGGTGTAGGAGGATCAGCACTACTTACAACAACAATATGACTTGGACATGAAGAGGATAAAGGAAAAAAAAAAGAGGGTGGAAAGAATTTCAGTGTGTACAAGTAAGGAGAAAGAAAGAGAGTAAGGGAAAAAATAAGGAAAAGAATAAAGAGAATAATAGTGTATGTTGGCAAGGATGAGAGATGTAAAGGTACATATAGAAAGTGAGCAAAGAGTGATATAACTTTTGTATAAAGAAATTTATTCAATAAAAGAGGTCACATCTTCCCTCCATAAAGGGGTTGTGTCTATTTTGCAGGAATTCCAAGATATTCTTTCAGAAGAGTTGCCAAGTGGAATACTGTCCATCAGAAGGAATGAGCATCAAATTGACTTCATACCCAAAGTAGCCATTTTGAACCGGTTGGCATACCCAACGAATCTAGAGGAGACTAAAAGATTTGGCAACAAGTGGAAGAGTTGATTAGCAGAGGATGTGTTAGATAAAGCACAAGCCCTTGTATAGTTCTCGTATTGCCAGTACTAAAGAAGGACGGGTCTTGGCAAATATGCGTAGATCGTTGAGCTGTAAATGTTATAATAGTAAAGTATCATCATCCCATTCATAGTTTAGATAATATGCTTGATGAATTACAAGAGACTAGTATATTTTCTCAAATTGGTCTCAAGAGTGGGTTGTGTAAGTGGTCAGTCATACCATTTGAGTTAACAAATACAGCTAGCACATTTATGAGACTTATGAACCATACTCTATGTGCTTTCATAAGTAGGTTCATTATAGTGTACTTTGATTACAATTTTGTGTTGTAAGTGCATAGGGAATTCGCATGGATGAGACTAAGGTTAAGGTAATATGAGAATGGCCAACACCTAAGACTATGATTGAGGTGAGAAATTTCCAAGGTCTTGCGAGCTTCTATAGGAGATTTGCGTGAGACTTTAGCACAATTACCGCACCACAGACTGCAACTACTTAGAAGGCTGGTAGACTTTAGCACAATTGTATCATCTAAAAGAATTGTGATAGTAAAGGATTTTTCAATTTGTTTCTAATTTCTTGTCAATACTCGACTTTAGCAATTTATGTATATATATATATATATATATATAGCTACGTGCGTGTCTATTACATGACTCTTATTGGAAAATACTGAAGACGGAAATGTGGATCATGGCTAAATCGTGGTAAGATTTCACGATGCCATTTGGAATTGTGAAACATTGTTTTGATTTGTGGTAAAACTACAAAATATTTTGAAGAAGCTTGCTATCATTAACACACACACACACACATATATATGAAACATTAGCATCATCATAGAAACAAACAAGTACCTATGGACTAAAATATTCTAAGTGTTTGGTGTATTAAGACACCTTTACACCCTTGCTCGTTCATTGTATGTTATTCAATTAACTAAGGTCAATTAGATCATTTTCATCATAAGAACCAAGAGATAGTTACATATACAAAAAGAGATCAACTGCATATTTTAACTTGCCAACATTAAGTGTCAATATTTTTGTGCTTACGTAGAAACACAATTCAATAATATGATACATGTATTCCAATCGTTTATGCAACTTAAGGTATCACACACTACATGTCCTGTATTTTGACACCTAAACAAAAAGGCTAAGTAGAAGGAAAATATCAACATTCAATCAATGTTGCAAGAGCACTTTCATGCCGTGAATTTTGGGACCATAATATTATAGTACTTGTGAATCATCACAATGAATATCAAAACTAACAAGCATCAAAGCAATCAAATCCAAAAAGTTCACTACAATAATCCAAATGAATCTATGTAACATTCATTGAAACATCTATAATTTATCACGCTACAGAAATAAAATAACCTAGATATTATCAAATTTGTCTCATAGACTAGTAAAATATTGGAACCAATTAAACTAAGTCTTCACTCTCAAAAATATCAACTAAAAGAAACGAGCGACGAGTCAGCTAATAAATAGTACCTTCTATCCTTTTGGTTTTTTATAAGATGCAAACAGAAATAACAACACAATCAAACAAACACATTTTATAAACAAATAGCATAAATTATGATTTGCATGAAACAGTAAATTCTAATTAAACATTTTAGTGTACTATTTCAAAAACATTCCCATCATATTATCATCTCAATGTCCACTTATACATATTCTTTAGTCCGCTCATGATGATATGAATTTCATATACAATTTTCACTTATTAGAACCTTAGTCTACTACCTTGGCTAAGGTGGGTTGTTTTGCCCAATCTACATTCCCGATTGAGAGGGTTGCATATCTTACCCTATAACGCTAATTGAGTGGGTTACATATCCCAATCTATAATTCTGATTAAGTGGGTCGCATATCTCACCTATTACTAGGTGAATGGGTGGAACTAGTCCCACACTATCATCGACATCTCATGAGAGGATTTTTATATTTCATTCCATTTATTTCAATTTCAAAATATTCAGTTTAAAATAATTTATTTTGTAGATACTTACATCCAATTTTTAGCAAAATAGTAGTTTTACAAAATCTACATGTCAAGTTGATGCTTTCATAAGACAAGAAATATTCAAAAATAATTTTAAATGTACGGTAAAAATTCAGTTGGAATCAAAATAGTTTCAAAACATTTTGTAAAAGTTAGTTGGGACTAACCACCTATTTGTTACTTAATTATGCTAATTATTAGGTTCATCTATTGTTATTTCCTAGTTCCATATTCAATCACACAATCTCCATTTAATACATAATTTAATTAACACTCCCATGTTATCAAATGTTTCTTGCCTATCCTACATGTCTGGTTTTGCAGTCCATTTGGCTTTTAGTTACAAGTTGAGTGATTATTCCTATTCGGGCTTTTGTCGTGACTGTAGAGCATTCTGCTTCCATTACGATTGTCACTCATGATTGTGAGGCAACACATTGCGTCTACAAGATCAAGTCTTGCAGCTGCGAAAACTCCCATGAGGCTTACCACCAAACCTCGTGATCTTGATGCGCACTTGCGAAAGTTGATGTCGCAATCATGAGGTCTCACCTCATGACTGCGGGAATGCCTTGGCACAAGGTCAAATTGAGCATAAGGTGCTGTTTGGAGATTTTTTCATTCGCTATGCAAATCTAATCACCAAAACTCATTATCAAAATGATTTTAAAAGTCTGTAGGCATAATTCTATGAATCTTAATCATGAAAAATCCAATTGATCATGCTTCTACAATTTTCAAGGAATTAACTTGTTTCAAAATTTACATGCTTTATAAGTACACACTTCCTAAAAATTTGTATGCATGAATCATGAACCTAAGAACATGTACATGACAACCCACATATGATCTTCCCTAAATCCAAATTTCTTGCGCTCAAAACATGTGTGTAGTGGTTTTCTGATTGTATGCATGAATAACATAGGACTCAGGCTAAAAAATTACCTCAAGTTATTGCGTTCAATGCACAAAAGACCCTCCTTTTCTTTGGCCAAGTTCCAAACGTGGGCTGCTTCTTTTAGGGTGCTAAAGATAATTTTTCTCTCATTTAAAACATATATATGGGGAAGGATTCTAAGGTAGTTGAAAATAATGAAATTGTAGAGCCTTGAAAATCCAAAATTCCTTCTTATTCAATTCTTAGATATTTCCAGACTTTTCACACGAATTTATCAGCCTAAAAATCCCTCTTTTTAATTCCCATATACATGGTAACACCTTCCATATATATCCTAAATATTAGGCAGGATTTTGGTTGCCTATTACCACCGTATTTCTTCTCCTACTTATCTTCCTCATTTTCCAACACTTCCACACCAAAATTAAAAGTAAAATAATAAGGTATAGGCTGACATTAATTCTTTAATTATCCCTAAAAAATACTAGCTAAAATATAATTTCACTAGTCCCTAAATTTTGGGATTGTTTGACTAGCTTAATAGGGCATGTTTTGCTTTCCATATACTCCTGACATTACCCAACTTTATTTACAAAAAATTAATAATAAAATAAATAATTTATTTACCAAAATTCACCTTATAATAATTTTTTAAAATATTATTATTGTTCCCCCAAAATTTGGGGTATTACAATTGCAAAAGTTATAAAAAACGAAATTCCATCAATGAATGGATATGTATAAAACATATAAGTATGCCGATGTATGCATAGATAAACATATATAGTGTATTCCTATTTTATATATACATATTTAAGGCATGTGAAGTGCAATAGCCACGGGCATTGTTAATTCTCCAAATATTTTGGATACATATAATACACATAGATATGTATAGTACATAATATTATAAAAATTGGGGAAATACATTATAATAGTTAATGAAGTAGGCCATCCAGGAAAGCAATTTTGTGGTATACACAATGTATAAATATATTATTGGTGATTCTAATTACGTGTTGTTACACCAGATGTTGCTGAAAATAGTTTTGTTGAATGCCACATGATAAAGGTTGAAAGTAAAGAACCTGATCGCCACAATTGCTAACGCAGTTTGGAGGCTTCTTCCAATATCTATGGGACACTAATCTTGGTAAAAGATTCTACTACATCAAATTTACCAAGAGTTTAATCAAACTTCGAGAGAAACACTCCACATAGTTGCTCTCCATTGATCTCAACCTTACAAACAATTACACAATGCTTAATTGCATTCTCAACTAAACCTCACTGTTCCTATTTAGGTTGTATGTGACATGTTTCACTATTTCCCATCCAAACTATGCATTGGATGTTCAAACGCCTTATGACATTCCATCTTAGGTGAGATACTTTTCAACTTATGCATATTTTATTATCAACTAATAAGATATGAACGGAATCATGTAATCATATCAAATAAATTATGTCGACCTTCTTGATGTCATGGAAACTTAATTAATTAGCAACCAAATCCCTAGAAAACTATAACTAAGGGTCTCTTGTTTTCTTTAACCCCTTACCATCCCCATGCAAGCTCATCCTCATCAGTGTTGATGTAGGGAAATTTAATGTCGCAGATGTATAATGGTTGTACCAATTAAAATAAGGGAGTAAGGGTTATCATATTTACAGAGAGCAAAAGTAAGGGTTTTCGTATCTACAAAGAGCAAAAGTGTTGTTTTCAATAATACTGTATTGTGATTAAGTAAAATTGATTTAAAGATGAATTTAATAATTATTGAGTAAACAATAAAGTAACTTTAACTAAGTAGATGGAATGAAATAAATATGATAGCAATCACAAGTAAAGGCTAATGGTACTAAACACCAATATTGTTGTAAAAGAACTATTCCACTTGTACAATTTGTTAGTTTGCTTAAGGATTCGAATAGTTCATGTACCAATCCACTGATTAGGGCTTTAATCTATGAACACGACCAATAAGGATCGCGCACAACCCGACCAGCTATTTTAATTTTTAAATCGAATTGAGAGGCTCCTATACTCAATTTATAACCTCAATTGATTGAATCTTATAGGCTCAATCTAAAACCTCATTTGAGAGGTTCACGTGAAGTTTGTCAACTCACTTTTTAACCCCATTTGAGAGGCTTAGCTAAATCTTGGCCGAAGGACCTAAAACTTTTATCTTACTTGGGAGGACCGGAAGTAGTCTCTATACCCTACTATTCATCTCATTGAGCAACATGTCAAAGGACTTTTGTAAACAAAACCATTCAATGTGAATTCTAGTAGAAAGAACAAGTGTGCATTCAAAATATTTTCATGATAGAACAATTTGAAATCGTGTGAAGTGTTGGCAAACAACTAGTGTGCATCCAAAATATTTTTCATGGTATAAATACATATTTAAAGCATGTGAAGTCCAACAACCACTAGCATTGTTATTTCTTTAAAATTTTTGGGTACATAGTACACACAGATATGTACAGTACATAATTTTACAAAAATTGGTAAACTACATTATAATAGTCAGGGGAGTAGGTTATTTGAGGAATACAAATTTTCGGTATATACAATGTATAAATATATTATTGGGGGTTCTAGTTAAGTGTCGCTCACCACATTAGTAAAAACAGTTTTGTTGAATATCACCTAACAAGGACTGAAAATAAAAAACATGAACACAACAATTGTTAGCGCAATTCGAAGGCTTCTTCTTACATTTATAAGACACCAGTCTAGGTAAAGGATTCCATTATGTCAAATTTTACAATGAGTTCAATCAAACTTGGAGAGAAACACTCCACACAGTTGCTCTCCATTGATCTTAACCCTACAAGCATTTAATGCAATTCCACACTACTTTAGTGCATTCTTAGCTAAACCCATTGGTCCTATCTAGGCTGTATTTGACATGTTTCACTCTTTCCCATCCAAACTCTGCATTAGATGTTCCGACATTAATCTAATATGCCATCTTGGACAAGATACTTTCCAACTTATACTGACTTTATTATCAACTAACAAGATGTAGACAGAATCATGTAATCATATCAAATAAATTAAATCAACCTTATTGATTTTCATTTATACATAGACAATTAATTAATTTATAACCCAATCCAAAACAAAGGAAGGACATTATACAAAATCTTTCCTAAATGAACTGGAAGATTATACAATATCATCGCCAACTCAAGTGCCCACGGCACCATGTCACTGCCATGTCAATTGGCACATCATTCACCACCTTGGCTACCTCATCATCACCATGCCAACGCTACACCAACATATGTCTTATAAAATACTTGTTGGTAAATGAATCATTAAGGAAAGTTCTATATATTTAGTAATGAATAAGAAAAATATATTATTGCTCATATAATAAATCATAATAAGAGAATTGCTAATTGTAAAATTTTAGGTTAAGGATAATAGTTATTTAAAGCATTTGCTTTAGATTTTAACAGGAAATTATTTTTGCAGGATTCCAAGAGTACAATTCCTCACTTGAATAAATTTGAGTTGGACTTAGGTAAGTGGATTCAACTTTCTACTGTTCTACATTAAAGAATTTATTCATCTATTGTATAATGCATAATCGTTTTTGTTGTGTTACGCACCCTATGGTCTCAACCCTCCCCACACACACCCTCGTGCAACAGAAGTTCTCGTGGTGATGAAAGGCACTCTATACGTTGGCTTTGTGACTTCCAATCCCGCAGACCCAAACATGAAGAATCAATTCTTTGCCAAATATTTACATCCAGGAGACATCTTTGTCTTCCCCCAAGGTCTCATTCACTTCCAGTTTAATGTTGGGAAGACAGATGCTGTGGCGCTATCAGGCTTTGGTAGCCAAAACCCAGGAGTCATAACAATTGCGAACGCGGTGTTTGGTTCAGACCCACCTATCAATCCAGATGTTTTGGCCAAGGCATTCCAAGTTGAGAAGAATGTGATTGATTACCTTCAATCACGATTTTGGTGGAACATTAACTAAGATTGAACTCAGCATCTTTTCTGTGTATTAGGTGTGGAAACAGCAAAGGTGTGGACCATATTACATGAGTGTGTGGTATAATCCATGCTATTTGGTGGTTTCAGACTCAGTCCATAGACGAACTCTCAAAATCTTTTGTTCAAATACTGCGATTCAAGCATATTTGTTCACTGTCTTTCTATTAAAATATGCCGCGCAATAAGATTTACTACAATCCTCTATCATCTGAAAGAATTGTGGTAGTAAAGGATTTTTCGAGTGCTTCCGTTTTGCTTGTCAATACTTGACTTCAACAAGTGAACAAATCATTTAACATGCGGTTACTCATATATATATATATATATATATCTGTGTGCGTGTCTTTTACACTACTCTTACTAGAAATTACTAAAAATTGAAATGAAGACCATGGCTCAATTGTGGTAAGGTTTTACGTTCACATTCAGAATTGTGAAACATTGTTCATATGTGGTAAAAATACAAAATATTTTGAAGAAGCTTGCTATCATTAATATATATATCTGTGTGTGTGTGTAGATATATATATATATATATATATATTAGAAAATTTTGCATCGTTGTAGAAACGAAGGAGTGCCTATGCATTCAAATATGCTAGGTGTTAGGTGTACGAAAACACCATTACGCCCTTGCTTGTATACGAAAGGAGATCAATTGTATATTTTAACTGGCCAACATTAAGTGTCAATATTTCTTTGCTTATGTGGAAGTACAATTCAATATTATGATACATGTCTTCGTAGTGACGAGATCAAGAATTTAACATTCCCATCTTTTACGCAACTAAAGGCAATACACTATATAATATATCATAGTACATCAATTATTCATAATCGGTAGAAAGCTATAACTAAGGGTCTTTTCGTTTGCTTAATGCTTTACCATCCCCACGGATGCTCACCCTCATCAGTGTTTTCTACAGAAGGTGTTTTTCGACGTGGTTGAGCAACTAAGCACCCAATAAGAGATTTACCAGCCTTGGAGATCTAAATGTAGTAAAATATTTGACAAAATTTCACATAATTGTTAAAAAGAAACACAATAAAGTAAAATGGAAAACAAACGCCAATATTGCTGGGGAAGAACTATCCCTCGTTAGTGTTTTCTACAAAAGGCGTTTTTCGACTTGGTTGAGTGACTAACTACCCAATAAGAGATTTACCAGCCTTGGAGATGCACTATATTACATGAGTGTGTGGTATAATCCTTGCTATTTGGTAGTTTCAGACTTAGTCCATAGACGAACTGACGCGATCTGGGGATTTGTCAAATTTTATTTTAGTATTTTTTTATTTAGTTTTATTTGTTAATGAGCTTTATTAATAAATTGAGCCGATGGGCTTTTTGGGTTAGAGTCTAATAGGATTTAGTATAAATATTAGTTATTCAGTTGAAAATAGGGATAGATTACAGACAGAGAGTTTTTTAATCAATTCAGTTTTCTTTTCAAATTCTCTTAAATTGTGCTTTTACAATTTTTCATAATTTTTTTTCCCAAATCGAGTCACTCTGGAATGGTCCATGTGATTCGTAATGTATCAGTCAGTGATCGATGTGCTGATTGTGGTCGTTTACATCGAGTTCAATCCAATCCTACCACGTTGGATTGGCGTTCTTCGCACGGTTTGCGTCATTGGCATTCTCGGATTCAGGTTCGATTACACCATTGCTTTCGTCAAGATTCTAATCACGTCACGAACTCTCAAAATCATTTGTTTAAATACTGTGATTCAAACATATTTGTTCACTGTCTTCCTAATAAAATATGTCACGTAATAAGATTTTCTACAATCATGTATCATCTAAAAGAATTGTGGTAGTAAAGGATTTTTCGAGTGCTTTCGTTTTGGTTGTCAATACTTGAGTTAAACAATTGAACAGATCATTTAACATGCGATCACTCATATATATATATATATATATATATCTGTGTGTATGTCTATTACACTACTCTTTTTGGAAATTACTAAAAATTGAAATGAAGATCATGGCTCAATTGTGGTAAGGTTTCACGATCACATTCAGAATTGTGAAGCATTGTTCATATGTGGTAAAAGTACAAAATATTTCGAGGAAGCTTGCTATCATTTATATATATATATATATATTCGAAACATTTGCATCATTGTAGAAACAAATCGCCTATGCATTCAAATATGATAGGTGTTAGGTTTATGAAAACACCATTACGCCCTTGCTTGTATACAAAAGGAGATCAATTGTATATTTTAACAGGCCAACATTAAGTGTCAATATTTCTGTGCTTATGTGGAAGCACAATTCAATAATATGATACATGTCTTCGTAGTGACGAGATAAAGAGTTTAACATTCCAATCTTTTACGCACCTAAAGGCAATACACTACAAAAGATATCATAGTTCATCAATTATTCATAATTGGTAGAAAGCTATAACTAAGGGTATTTTTGTTTCCTTAATGCTTTACCATCCCTAGGGATGCTCGCCCTCATTAGTGTTTTCTACGAAAGGTGCTTTTCGACTTGGTTGAGTGACTAACTACTCAGTAAGAGATTTACCAGCCTTGGAGATCTAAACGTAGTAAAACATTTGGTGAAATTCACATACTTGTTATAAAGAAACACATTAAAGGAAAATGGAAAATAAACGCCAATATTGCTGTGGTAGAACTATTCCCCTTATACATTCTGTTTATTTACTCATGGATTCGAATAGTTCGTGTACTAATAAACGAATCGAGGCCGTAGTCTATAAATTCGACTAAGAAGAGTTACACGCAACCTTATCAGTTCTCTCAATTTTTTATCCTAATAGACCTACATACTTGGTTTCAAATTGTTTGATTTTGAGGGTTGGCATTCTTAAGTTTCTGGATTCCTGTATAACTAATGCAATCCTCAATTGAGCCCTAATTTACCAGAAATTTATTTCCTATACTTTTCTTGAACACAACCAAAGTGTTTGAATCAAGAAACAATTTGTTTCTACAAGTCCCTCACTAAACAAGTTACATATTTGGGTGAATTTAGGGCCAAGAATAGTGTGTGGAATCCGTAGAAACATGTATGGGTATAATATGTGAGTTGTTGGAAATGTGTTCATGGGGTTCCAACAATCGAATATAAACATAGAATGGGTTTTCTATGGTTTTAATTCATTGAAACATGTCTAAGGATCATGAGAACAGGGGTGAAAACTAGTTTTAGGAATTAGATTAGAGTAGAAGGAGAAAAATCAAGTGAGAAGCGTTCTACACAACAATCTGAACACTATCGCTACTACGATTGCGGGACATAGTTGTGCGGTCATTGGCAAGCTAGGCAGAATCACGAACTCGGGTGCAAGGCTTAGAAAGCTTGCTACAACCACGTGTGTGGGCACAAACCATGGAGCTGCGGTTAGAGACTAGCACATCACAATCATGAGATGGATAGTAGAAATTTTAATTGGAACATCACAAACACAGAGTGAGGTCGTGCAGTGGTGGACCCACACATTGCAGTCACTGAACCAGAACGCAGTCACTAACAATTTACATATTTGGGTGAATTTAATCGGAGATTTCCAATTATGGGACTAAATTGGGCCTGCACTCATTGTGTTGGGCACTCTAGAATACAAGCGACGATAATTGAAAGGATTCAAGTGAATACCAATGCGTAGGACACAACCCAAATTTAACATAATATTAATGAATTTGGATTAAGCATTCGCAGGTGCAAGTCGAAATAGAGTCGAATTGGTGAACCTGAAAAAAAAAATTGGTTAATTTCACATTACTTAATGGGTTGATGGCAAGTCCACGAACCCATTTATATATTTAAAATTTTATAAATACTTTTATTAACTAATTATTATTTTGTAACCTTCTTAAGTTATTAATTGCACAAAAAATAATTAAATAAAGTTAATGGCTAAAATAGCAAGATGCAAAGTCTACCAAAATTAAAGATATTTTTTTATTTACCGTTCCACAAGTATTGACTTTGAAGGGGAGGAAGGATGTTTCCCTCGCCTTATTCCTTTTGCTTAATCTTCCATTCTTTTTCATTCACATGATTATATTTATTTTGATAAATCATAATCAAGTAAAATTTTAAATGACAAGAAAATAGAAAACTTTAAATTTGAAATGCATCAAAAATTACTTCTTGAAGTAACAGTATTGAATCTAAAAGAAAATTTTCAATGTGTAAAAGCCTATTTTTAGCTTTATTTTGGTCAAAATGATTTTTTAAATCCCAAGTTGAACAATTACATTCGAGTGATCCGTTAAATTAGTGAGTCAGGTTAAAATAAAAAACACTAACTCTAGGTATAAGATGAGTCAGGTTCAAATTAGCAATTGTGTGTAATACCCATATTTCAACCCGACTCTCTAACTTGCCAACCCGACCAACTGCCACTGCTGGGATGAGTATCTACTTGTGACAACTAGTTATTTGTACCATTTAAAATTGTGCATAAATTTAACAATTGATGGTGGATGTAAATTTTTGACATCCTTGCGGGCCAAAATCATGTAAAAGACTATTTCTACACCTTCTATGGAGAAAAAAACAAAGGATTCGCCAAGTAAAAGACTAGGTACTTGTAAATTTAAAATAGTTTTGTTGAATGCCACGTGATAAAGGTTGAAAGTAAAGAACATGGTCGCCACAATTGCTAACGCAGTTTGGAGGCTTCTTCCAATATCTATGGGACACTAATCTTGGTAAAAGATTCTACTACGTCAAATTTACCAAGAGTTTAATCAAACTTCGAGAGAAACACTCCACATAGTTGCTCTCCATTGATCTCAATCTTGCAAACTATTCCACAATGCTTAATTGCATTCTCAACTATACCTCACTGGTCCTATTTAGGCTGTATGTGACATGTTGCACTATTTGCCATCCAAACTATGCATTGGGTGTTCAAACACCTTATGACATTCCATCTTAGGTGAGATACTTTTCAACTTATGTATATTTAATTATGAACTAACAAGATACGAATGAAATCACGTAATTGTATCAAATAAATTAAGTCGACCTTCTTGATATCATGGACACTTAATTAATTTGCAACCAAATCCCCAAAATAAGGGAACAAGTTATACAAAACCTTTCTTAAATGACATGAATGATACAATATCGTTTCAAAACATGTTTATGCCACATCATTGCCAATTCATGTGCCCATTGGTGCCATGTCACTGCCACGTCATTCACCACGTTGGGTACCACATCAACACCAAGCCAATGCCACATCAACGTGTAGGTCATAAAATACTTGTTGGTCAACGAATCATTTGGGAATGTTTTATATATCTAGCAATCAATAAGGAAAAAACATTATTATTCATATATTAAACCATAAAAACTTTAAATAAGAAATTTGTTGAGTTTTATTAGATGAGAATTGCTATTTTTAAAATTCTTGGTTAGGGAAAATAGTTATTTAAAGCATTTGCATTAGATTTTAACAGGAAATTATATTTCTAGGAGTCCAAAAGTGTAATTCCTCAATTGAATAAATTAGGGCTAGACTCCGGTAAGTGGATTTAACTTTCTATTATTCTTCATTAATGAATTTATTCTTCTATTGTATAATGCATAATGGTTTTTGTTGTGCAAATATGTTCTTTGCCCATTATATTTTAAATATAATTGGTTTCTATCAATACAATTTGCGAATTGATTTATTAGTAAAATCTTTAACATGCACGTGATCATGATAATTAGATTATTTGACTAAAATGTATTTTTGTCATTTAACTATTGTTGTTTGGTGTTTTTACCCTTTATCTTTTATGCTTGGCAAAAAAGTCTTGAAATTAAAATGTTTTGGAAATTTAAGGATACATAACCTTAATTTCATCAAATGTTGCATGTAGGAAGAACGTGCCGATGAAGTTTGGGGCCATTCAATGAAAACCATGCATTTGGCAACTGGATATGTGACATGGGTGCTGACATGGCTGGATGATTGGGAGAGACCTCATTTGATTCTATAAATAAAAAATTTGGGAATTCATATTTTAAAAATTATAAAATTACAAAAATACAAAAATATTTTTTTTATCCATTTTCAAAATATATTCAAAAAAACATAAAATATATTTTCTAACTATATTCTCTAAATTTATAACATATATGATATATCAAGATTACAAAATAAAAAATATAACATGCAAATTTCAAAATTTGAATTCTTCGGAAAACATAAAAGTAAAGAGTTATATTTTCCTAATAGATAAAAAAATTTTATATTTCCTGATTATATATAATATAATAATATCAAAAGGTATTTTGAAAATAGAAATAAAAACATAAAAATATATTTTATAAATATATTCCAAAAAATATATATTTTAGAAAATATAAAAATAAAATAAAAATTCAAAAATTATTGTACTCAAAAATAAAAAAGAATTTATATTTCCTACCAATTATAAGAGTAAAAAATGTAGTGTATTTCCAAATATATTCACCAAAAATATAGAATATTCTTTCAATTCGAATTTCCTCTATAAAATACATATGAAGGTTTATTAATTATCAATGTTCACTAAAATATTTGTATAAATATACTTATAAAAATTTATTTATAAAAAATATAGTAATGTTTCCAAAATTTATATTAATATTTAATTTCAAAAACTAATTTGAATATAGTTTTTAAAATCTAAAGTAAAACAATGACATATATTTAGAAAATATATTCTGTGAAATATATAAACAAATATATTTTTTAAATAATAAAATATATATTTTGAATAATAAGTTTGAAGATATTTTAAAATTTTTAATCTATCCTCTGAAAATATAATTGACAAATTTATTTTAAAAATAAATTTAAATTGTGAAAGTAAAAATAAAAATCTAAAATGAAATGAGAATATTAAACTGTACCTTATGAAAATATTTTCTTAAAGATGAATGAAAACATGAAAATATATTTTATTGTCATAAAATAAAAAATATAAAGTCAAGCCCACAAATTGAGGTTTGGACTTAGAAATAGCTACCCTTGTGGTTACAAAAGCACACACATATCAGAGATCCAATTTATAAAATATCATTCATTCCCAAATCAAAAGTCTAATACATTATTGCAATAGAAAGGAAGTAAAATGTATCCTATTACAACAATTATTCTTAATTGTCTAGAAAACTATAACTAAGGGTCTCTTTTTTCCTTAATCCTTTATCATCCCCACACATACTCATCCTCATCAGTGTTGATGCAGGGAAATTTAACATCACAGATGTATAATAGTTGTACCAATTAATATAAGGGAGTAAGGGTTGTCTTATTTACAAAGAGCAAAAGTAACGGTTTTCGTATTCACAGGGAGCAAAAGTAACGGTTTTCTATAATATTATATTTTGATTAAGTAAAATTGATTTAAAGATGAATTTAATAGTTATTGAGTAAATAATAAAGTAACTTTAACTAAGTAGATGGAATGAAATAAATATGATAGCAATCACAAGCAATTCTAACATGCCATCTTGGGCAAGATACTTTCCAACTTATACCAATTTTATTATCAACTAACAAGATGTGGACAGAATCTTGTAATCATATCAAATAAATTAAATCAACTTTCTTGATTTTCATTTATACATGGACACTTAATTAATTTATAATCAAATCCAAAAATAAGGAAGGAGATTATACAAAATCTTTCCTAAATGACATGGAAGATTACACAATATTGTTCTAAACATGTTCATGCCGCATCATTGCCAACTCAAGTGCCCATGGCACCATGTCACTGCCATGTCAATTTGCACATCATTCACCTCATTGGCTACCTCATCATCACCATTTCAATGCTACACCAACATATGTCTTATAATATATTAGTTGGTTAATGAATCATTAAGGAAAGTTCTATATATTTAGTAATCAATAAGAAAAAATATTATTGCTCATATATTAAATCATAATAAGAGAATTGCCAATTGTAAAATTTTAGGTTAGGGATAATAGTTATTTAAAGCATTTGCTTTAGATTTTAACAGGAAATTATGTTTGTAGGATTCCAAGAGTACAATTCCTCACTTGAATAAATTAGAGCTAGACTTAGGTAAGTGGATTCAACTTTCTATTGCTCTTCATTAAAGAATTTATTCTTCTATTGTATAATGCATAATGGTTCTTGTTGTGTTAATATATTAGTTTAGTTCCCCATTGTACTTTAAAAATAATTGGTTCCATCAATATGATTTGCAAATTGATATTTTAGTAAAATCCTTAACATGCACGTGAGCACGATAATTAGATTATTTGACTAAAATGTATTTTTGTCTTTTAACATTGGTTGTTTGGTATTTTTGCCCTTTATCTTTAATGCTTGGCAAAAAGGTACTGAAGTTAGAAAATATTGGCAATTTGAAGACAAAAAACCTCAATAATAAGAATATTTTTCTACCAATTATATTAGAAAAAAATTTAAGGTATTTCCAATATTCACCAAAAATACTGGATTATGTTTTCAAATCAAATTTCCTCTATAAAATACATATGATGGTTTATTAAATATCAATGTTTATTAAAATACTTTTATAAATATAGTTATAAAATATTTATTTATAAAATATGGTAATGTTTATAAAATTTGTATTATTTTTTAATATCAAATAATAATTTGAATATAGTTTGTAAAATATAAAACAAAACATTGACATGTATTTCGATAATATTTTCAGCGAAAAATATAAACAGATATATTTTCTAAATAATAAAATATAAATTATGTACAATAAGTGTAAAAAAGAAATTAAAATCTTTAATATATCCTCTAAAAGTTTAAATCAAAATTTTATTTTAAAAAAAATTTAAATTGTGAATGTAAAATATATATTTAAAATGAAAAAAATAAATTTAAAAGCATCCTTCGAAAACAATATTATACTACACCTTATAAAAATTTAAAAATATTTTATGAGAATACTTTCTAAAAGATGAATAAAAACATGTGAAACATATTTTATTGTCATAAAATAAAAAATATAATGTGAAGTTTAGACTTAGAAGTACTCACTAGACAGTTAAAAGGGAATTTTTCGACATGATTGAGAGATTAATTGCCCAATAAGATATTTACCTACCTTAGGGATCTAAACATAATAAAACATTTAAAAAAATTTCACATACTTGCTAGAAAAAACATGTTAAAGTAAAAACGAAAATAAACATCAATATTGTTGTCAAGGAACTATTCTAATTGTATATTTTGGTAGTCTGCTCAAGGATTCAAATAGTTCATATATTAATATACTAATTAGGACTTTAGTGTATAAATATGACCAAGGAGAGTCATGCACAACCTTATCGACCATCTCAATTCTTAAACCAAATTGAGAGGAACCAATGCTCAATCTATAACCCCAACTGAAAAGGTTATGTTGGCTCAATCTAAAACCTCATTTGAGAGGATCGCGTGTAGCTTGTTAGCTCACTTTTAACTTGAATTGAGAGGGCTAGCTGAATCTCGACTGAAGGACACAAAACTTTTACGCCACTAGGACTCATAACTAGTCTCTATACACAACCATTCATCAAAATGAGCAACATATTGCGGACTCTTTGCAAATAAAAACATTCAATTTGAATTGCAGTAGAAACAACTAGTGTGCATCCAAAATATTTTCATGATAGACCATTTAGAAATTAAAACATTCTAGCTAATTTATTAAAATAGTAAAATAGCAATTAATAGGGAAAATTTCCTTGGACATCAAAGTATGTCAATTTCGATCTGTAAAACATAAATGTAAGGAAACCATTTTATTTAAGAAAGCAATAATAAAAGTTTGATAGATGAACCAACTGACTTGGTATCAACTTGCTTGATTATGAGAATATTTTCTAAAAGATGAATAAAACATGAAAAATATATTTTATTGTCTTAAAATAAAACATATAATATCATGCCCACAAACTAGGGTTTCGACTTTGAAGTACTTAGCTAGATAGTTACCCTTGCAACTACAAAAGCCTACACACTTCTGAGATCCGATCCATAAAATATCATTCATTCCCAAATCAAGAGTCTATGGCATCGTGGCAATGAAAGGAAAGAAATGATATCCCATTACATCAATTATTCTTAATTGTCTGGAAACAATAAATAACGGTCTCTTCCTTTCCTTAAGAGTAGAAGGAGATAAATTGAACGAGCAGTGCTATGCAGGACTGTCTAAGCACTGTTACGGTCACAAGATAGCAAGTACAATCGCGAACCCGAGTGCAGGATTTATAGAGCACCCCACAACCATAGGTGTGGTCGCGAACCATAGAGCCACGGTCGCAAACTGGCACATCACAATCACAAGATGAATAGAAAAAATTTCAATATGTTCCACAGTTGAACATCGCAAATGTGGGATGAGATCCTATGGTAGCAGACCTACATGTCATGGTCTTGAAACTAGAATACAGTCACTAAATAGGTTACACATTTGGATGAATTTAATACGAATTTTCTAAATTTAGGACCAAATTAGGCCTGCACTCGCTGTGTAAGGTACACTAGAACATAAGGAACGATAATTGAAAGGAATCAAGCAAACATAAACACATAGGAGATGACCTGAACTTAACACAAGATTAACGGGTTAAAGGTGCAAGGTGAAATTGAGTCAAACCGCTGAACTCAAAAAAATGGGTTAATTTCATGTTACTCAATGGGTTGACCCATAAACCCACAATTCCACTTATATATTTAAAATTTAAATATTTTTATTAACTATTTTTTATTTTGTAATCTCCTCAAGTTATTAATTATATACAAAAATAATTAAATAAAGTTTTAGGCTAAAATAGCATGATTCAATGTTTACAAAAATTAAAGTATCTAGCATTTGATTTTTCTTTTATTTAACATTCTGCAACTATTGAGCTTGAAGGTGAGGAAGGATGCTTCACTTGCCTTATTCCTTTTGCTTAATCTTTTTTCTTTTTATTGGCGTGATTATATTTATTTTGATGAAGCTTAATCTAGTAAAATTTAAAATGACAAAAAGGAACAAAACTTCAAATTGGAAGTGCATCTACAATTACTTCCTGAAGTAACAGTATTAAAACAAAAAGAAAAATTGCAATGTGTAAAAACCTTTTAGCTTTATTTTGTTCAAAATAATTTTTTTTAATTACAAGTTGGCAAATTTGGTTTGAGTGACCAATGAATTAGCGAGTTAGGATCAGGTCAAAAAAAAAAAAAACTAATTCATGACATGAAATGACTTAGGTTTGAATTTGCAGTTTGTATGTAACGCTCATATCTCAACCCGACTCATTGCCTCGGCAATCCGATCCATTGTCATCACTGCGATGAGTATCTACTTGATACAACTAGTTATTTTTACCATTTAAACTTGTAAATAAATTTAACAATTCATGGTAGATGTAAAGTTTTAACATCCCTATGGGCCAAATCATGTAATAGACTATTTCTACACCCTTTACAGAGAAAAAAAAAAAAGGAGATTTGTTGGATTATTTGTATAGCCGTTGGATTAGTTCAACTGTTGATTTAATCTAATCAAATTTGTCAAATAGAATCTACACTAAACTGATTTTTTATTTTGAATTTAAGATTCTGAAATAAATTAATGTACAAGATTTTAGACAAACATGGCCCTCTGCCATCGGTGTTTGAAGGAATGTCAAATCATCAATTCGAGTTAACGGCTTTAAAAGTTGTATACGGTGGGTTATTTTGATTAAAAAAAGGTACACATTGACCCTTTCAGCACATATTTGGGAGGAAACATTTTTTGATCATTGATCTCCATCAAAAAAAATGAATAAATAAGCATCATTACTCAGATACACATAGCATATACAATTTATTTTAACAAACAATTAAAAAACTTGTGACTAAAGACTTGTGTCTCGCAGGTTAATAATAAAATAAAACATATTTTGATCATTGATCTCTATCAGACAAAACCTAGTTGCCATTACTTCTGCTAAACCCGGCTTCATCAATCTTTTAATAAATAAGTTTTCGAAAACAAAAGTGCAACTGAAGTGGTTGATACCTCCGTACTCAACTCACCTATTAATAATAATAATGATGGTTTAACGACCATTATGTATAATGGAATTTAATAACAAATATATAAAGTCTAAAGTCATCTAAACTTGAGCTGACAAAATTATTTTTAACGTGTAAATATATTTACCAGCTGCGAAAAATACAGAAAATAAGAAGCAGTGAAGATGAACATATATACTAGTGACGCTATATTACAAGAGAAAAAGGGTAATTCAGAATGTTGAAAAGCAAAATTTAAGCAGAACACAATTATTGGAAATAAAACAGGATAGGAGAATATTAACCTCGAACATTTAAGCTACTGCAATAAAATGAAGACGGCTCTCGGTTTCTTTACAACTTTTCTGATGTTGACATGGGCTTCTTTCACTTATGCGTCAGATCCCTGCCCCTTCAAGATTTTTGTGTTGCTGATATGGATTCCACGGTATTTTTTTTTTTTCCTTCTGTTATGTTTCTTCTTTTTAACATTTTGCGCATTGACTTTTATAAAGTCCAATTCTTGTAATTGACCCTGTGCCTGACATGCAGTATTTGTGAATGGTTTCGTGTGCAAGAACCCCAACATGGTGGTAGCTAAGGATTTTTTTTACTCGGGTCTAAACAAGCCCGGGAATACATCAAATCCACTCGGATCAATGGTAACTCCAGCAAATGTTAACCAAATACCAGGACTCAACACTCTAGGCGTTTCTTTAGCCCGCATTGATTGCGCACCCTATGGTCTCAACCCTCCCCACACACATCCTCGTGGTCATAAAAGGCACTCTATACGTTGGCTTTGTGACTTCCAATCCCGCAGACCCAAACATGAAGAATCAATTCTTTGCCAAATATTTATATCCAGGAGACATCTTTGTCGTCCCAGAAGGTCTCATTCACTACCAGTTTAATGTTGGGAAGACGGATGCTGTGGCGCTATCTGGCTTTGGTAGCCAAAACCCTGGAGTCATAACAATTGCGAACGCGGTGTTTGGTTCAGACCCAACTATCAATCCAGATGTTTTGGCCAAGGCATTCCAAGTTGAGAAGAATGTGATTGATTTCCTTCAATCACAATTTTGGTGGAACATCGACTAAGATTGAACTCAACATCTTTTCTGAGTATTAGATATGGAAACAGCAAAGGCACGGACTATATTACATGAGTGTGTGGTATAATCCATGCTATTTGGTGCTTTCACACTCAGTGCATAGAAGAACTCTCAAAACCATATGTTTAAATAGTGTCATTATACTTGTTCACTGTCTTTCTAATAAAATATGTCTCACGCAATAAGATTTGCTCAAATCTTGTTATCGTCTAAAAGAATTGTTATAGTAAATGATTTTTGGAGTGCTTTCTTTTTTCTCATCAATACTCGACTTTAACAATTTTACCAATCATTTAACATGCCGTCATACATACGTATACATACATATATATATATATATATATATATATATATATATATTATGTGGAAACACAATTCACTAATATGATACATGTATTCATAGTGACAAGGCCAAGAATTTAACATTCTAATCTTTCATGCAACTAAAGACAATACACTACATGCCCTGTATTTTGACACCTAAAAAAATGGTTGAGTGGATAGAATATATCAACATTCACTCAATGTGTCAACAGCACTTTCATGCTCCAAATCTAGAATCCTGACACGGCAGTGCTGGTGAATCTCCTAAATTAATATCAAAGCCAACATGCATTATATCAATCTAATATAATAAGTTCATTTGCAGTAATTTGAAGGAAACAATTAGACATCCATCAAAACATTTGTAATTTATCAAGTAGCGAAAATAAAATAACCTAGCTATTTCATCAAATTTGTTTCATAGACTAACAAAATATTGGAATCAGTAAAACTAAGTCTTCATTCTCTAGTTCTACCATGGCCATATATGATCCTCTTTATTGGTTTCCTTTGCAAAAACATCACTAAACGAAGTGAGCAATAGTCACCCAGTAAATGGTATCTTCGGCTCAGTTGGTTTTTTGTAGGATATGAGCAAAAATAATAACACAATTGAATAAAACACATTTTATGAACAAATAACGTAAATCATGATTTGCATGAAACTAGTAAATTCTAGTTAAACTTTTAATGAAATGTATTATTTCAAATTCATTCCCATCATCTTATCATCCTAATGTTCACATATCCATACTCTTAGTCCGCTCATGATGATATGTATATCGTGTACAATTTTTAACAATCAAAGCCTTAATCTTCTACTTTGACTAAGGAGAGTCACGTTGCATATCTCAGCTTACAATTCCGATTGAGTGAGTCACTTATCTCAAGTTATAACTGTGCTTGAGTGGGTAACACATATCTCTCTTATTACCTAGTGAGTGGGTGGAACTAGTCCCACACTATTATTAGCATCCCATGAGAAGCTTCTTATGTTTCATTCCATGTATTTCAATTTTAAAATATGCAGTTTAAAACAATTTGTTTCATAGATACTTTCATCCAATTTTTAGCAAAATAGTAAGCACCTATAGTTTCATAGAATCAACATGTCATGTTCATAATTTCATAAGACCATTAATATTCAAAAAAAAGTTTAAATGTATAGTAAAAATTTAGTTGGAATGTAAAACAGTTTTAAAACATTTTGCAAAAGCTGGCAAGGAGTTAACACTTACCTGACACTTAATCCAGTTGATTATTGGGATTGTTGATTATTGATTCTTAGTTCCCTATTCAACCACACAATCTCTATTTAATACTTAATTTAACCGATATCCCAAGTTTTCAAAACTTTGTTGCATAGAATAAATTTCTTGTTTTGCAGTCCATTTCATTTCTGGTTTTTCGTTGAGTGATTATTCCTATTCAAATTCTTGTAGTAACAGTAGAGCATTTTGCTCATAGCACCTGCAACTCACAATTGCAAAGCAATGCATTCGTGGTGAGATCTTGTCTCACAACCATGAAACTCCCATGAGGCTTAGTGCCCAACCTCGCGATCCTAATGCACACTAGCGAAAGTTGGCATCACAATCGCGAGGTCTCATCTCATGGCTGAGGGAATGCATGTGCAACAAGGCAAAAATGCATGTAAGGTGGTATTTGACTGTTTTTTCATTCTCTACACAATTCTAATCTGACAAACTCATTATCAGAGTGATTTTGAAAGTCTCTAGGCATAATTCTATGAATATTAATCATGAAAATTCCAACTAATCATGCTTCTAAAACTTTCAAGCAATTAACATGTTTAACAATTTACGCACTTTATCAATACCCACTTCCTAATAATTTGTATGCATGAATTACAAACCTAACAATGTGTACATCCACACATAATCTTCCCTAAATCCACATTTCTTCTGCTTATGTCATGTGTGTAATGATTTTCCAATTGTATGCTTAAATAGCATAGTACTCAAACTGAAACTTTACTTCATGTTATCGCATTTGATGCACAAAAGACCCTCTCCTTTTCTCTAGCAAAGTTCTAAACATGGGCTACTTCTTTTAGTGTTCTAAAAATAATTTTTCTCTCATTTTAAAACACATATATAGGCTAGTGTTTAAAGGTAGTTGAAAATAATGAAATTCTAGAGCCTTGAAAATCCATAATTCCTTTTCATTCAATTCCTAGAATTTTTGGAATTTTTGACACGAATTTTTAAGCCTAAAAGTCGCTCTTTTATTTCCCATATACATGGTAACACCTTCCATAGATATCCTGAATATTTGGTAAGATTTTGGTTTCCAATTACCACCATATTTCTTCTCCTACTTACCTTCCTTATTTTGCAACATTTCCACATGAAAAAAATTAAAATAATAAGTTATAGGCTGAAATTCATTCCTTAATTATTCCCAAAAAAACTAACTAAAATTGAATTAAATAGCCACCAAAATTTGAGAAGGTTTGATTAGCTTAATAAGGCCTGTTTTGATTTCCATGTACTCTTAACATTACCCCACTTTATTTACACGATTTTAGTAACAAAATGAATAATTTATTCACCAAAATCCCTTTAATAATATTTTTATAACTATTATTATTGTGCTCCAAAATTTTGGGGTATTACAAGCACAAAAGTTATAAAGAAAGAAATTCCATCTATGGTTGAGCATATCATTGTATATATATATATACAGATGTTTGCAAACATAAGCACATGTAGTGTATTCCTATTATATAAATACATACTTAAGCATGTGAAGTGGAATAGCCACTAGCATTTTTACTTCTCTAAATTTTTCCAGTGCATATAATACATGCCGATATGTATTATACATAATTTTATAAAAATTGGAGAAATACAGTATAATAGTTAAGGAAGTATGTCAATTGAGGAATACAATTTTTCCATATATAAAATGAATAAATATATTATTGGTGGTTTTAATTAAGTGTTACAACACCATATGTGTAAAACAATTTTGTTGAATGTCACCTAGTAAGGATTAAAAGTAATGAACATGAACACCACAATTGTTAGAGGCTTCTTTTTACTTCTATGGGGTACCAATCTAGGTATAGAACTCCGCTACATCAAAATTTACCAAGAGTTCAATCAGAGTTGGAGAGAAACACTCCACATGGTTGCTCTCCATTGTTTGTAACCCTACAGCATTTCAAGCAATTTCACAATGCTTTTGTCACTTCTCAACCAGACCCTGTTGGTCCTATCTAGGGTTTATATGACATGTTTCACTCTTTCCCATCCAAACTCTGCATCGGGTGTTCCGACACCTATTTGACATGCCATCTTAGGCAACCTTCTAACTTATGCAGATTTTATTATCAACTATCAAGATATGCATAGAATCATGTAATCATATCAAATAAATTAAGTCAACCTACTTGATTTCTATTTATACATGGACACTTAATTAATTTGCAGCCAAATCCAAAAAATAAGGAGATTATACAAAATCTTTCCTAAATGACATGAAAAATTACACAATATTGTTCCAAAACTTGTTCATGCCATATCATTGCCAACTCATATGCCCACTGGTGCCATGTCATTGCTGCATTAATTGCCACGTCATTCATTAGGTTGTCTACCACATCATCATCATGCCAATGCCACACCAACATATATGTTATAAAATACTTGTCGGTTAATGAATCATTAAGGAAAGTTATATATATATTTAGTAATCAATAAGAAAAGTATATTATTGTTCATATATTAAATCATAAAAACTTTAAATAAGAAATTTGATAAGTTTCATTAGATGAGAATTGCTGATTTTAAAATTTTAGGTTAGTGACAATAGTTATTTGAAGCATTTGCATTAGATTTTAATAGGAAATTATGTTTGTGGGATATCAAGAGTGCAATTCCTCACTTGAATAAATTAGAGCTAGACTCTGGTAAGTCGATCCAACTTTCCATTGTTCCTGATTAATGAATTTATTCTTCTATTGTATAATGCATAATGGTTTTTTTTGTGTAAATATTTTCTTCCCCCATTGTATTTTAAAAATAATTGGTTTCTATCAATATGATTTGCGAATTGATTTATTAGTAAAATCTTTAACATGCACGTGAGAATGATAATTAGATTATTTGAATAAAATATATTGTTATTATTTAACTATAGTTTTTTGGTGTTCTTGGCCTTTATTTTTCTTGCCTGGAAAAAAGTCTTGAACTTAGAAAATTTTGGCAATTTATGGATACAAAACCTTAATTTTGTCAAAATGTTGCATGTGATAAGCACGTGCCGATGAAGTTTGGGGCTATTTGACAAAAAGCTTACGCTAGCAGTCAGATATGCAACATGGTTGCTGACATGGTTGGATGATTGGGAGAAATGGTACCTCATTGGATTTTATAAATAAAAAATTGGTGAATTCATACTTTCAAAAAGTAAGAAAATATAAAAATACAAAAATGTTTTTAACCATTTTCAAAATATATTCAAAAAAATAAAATATACTCACTAAAAATATAAAATATATGTTATATCTAGATAATGAAATATAACATATAACATTCAAATATCAAAATTTGAATTCTTTGAAAAACATAAAATAAATGTTTATATTTTCTAAATAAATAAAAATTTATCAGATTTCCTGAATTTATATTATATAATAGTATCAAAATATTTTCTAAAAATAGAAATAAAAACTTAAAAGTTTATTTTATCAATATATTACAAAATGATATATTTTAGGAAATATAAAAGTAAAATAAAAATTCAAAAATTAGATGTAATTAAAAATAATAAGAATTTTTATTTGCCACCAACTATAATAGTAAAAGATTTAATGTATTTCCAAATATATTCACAAAATATTGGATTATATTTCCAATTCAAATTTCCTCTATAAAATGCATATGAAGGTTTATTAAATATCAATCTTTATTAAAATATTTGTATAAATTTACATATAAAAAATTTATTTATAAAATATGGGGATGTTTATAAAATTTATATTAACTTTTAATTTTGAAAAACTTATTTGAATATGGTTTGTAAAATATAAAAAAAAACATTAACATATATTTTGAAAATATTTTTGATGAAAAATATAAGCAGATATTGTAGGACAAAATTTTATGATTGGATTTCCACTAACAACAAATTTGTACAGATTGATTACAACTTGAATCAAATAAATTTTTGTGCGGGCTTTATTCTCAAGTTGAAGACTTTTGAATCGAACACTAAACTTGAAGACTTTTGACGAAGAACGCCTCGGGTTTGGAGATGAACTCTTTGAACTTGACGAAAAACGCCTTGAATGTTCTTGATCTTCAAGGAATGTTACATGTTCTTGAGTATCCTTAAGAGAATTTGTGTTTCCTCCTTCTTCCTCTCTTGTTGTTGTACTTTATGTGTGATTTTGACTCCTATTTACAGTTGTAGGAGATATAATGTTGTCATCTTAGCCCGCTGACATGGAGTACTCTCATTGGTTGCTGGGGTTGTTGGCTCCTTGCTGGACTGCACCACTTGTCGCCTTCTGATTGGCTCAGTTAATCATTTATTGTCTTTTCACTAGATTGTGTCATTTGTCATCATCCAACTTGGTTAATTTTAAAGAATTTTAATTGATTAATTTTTTATTTATATAAATTGTATTTGTTTAAAAATCCTAAAATAAAATTATTTAATTCGTATTTTAATTTCTTTTCCATGGTATTTATTTAATTTTATATGTCAACAAAATGCCCCCTCAAGAATTGTTTATGATCAAATTTCTTTTTGAATGAATGAATCTTGATTTTATTTTATTTTCTTTTCTTTTTTTTGTTTATTTAAATATTATTATTTATTTCACTTTATTTATTTATTTTATTTTATTTTATTTTATTTTTTGGTCGTTTTGTTTTTTTGACATATGTATATATATATATGTATACATATATATTTTGTTATCATTATTTGTTAGTGTTCTATTAGCATTTAATAGTATTCTTTAGTGTTCTGCAGTGGAGACCGTGCGCGCCGATTCCCAATACCCCTGCAAGTCTTCTTCATGTGGGTCCAGTTGTTCATCTGAAAGTTTGGCTGGGCGGTGAGTCGCTGTTCCTTTCTCTCCCCCGCTTCTGCTTTTCATCCCCCCGTTTTTTTTGTTCGTTTTATCATCAATTTTATATGGACGATTTCTAACTGGTAGCCGGATTGCTCGAGCATTAGAAGTCCTTGCAACCTTTCCATGGATTCATTCCCGAGCGCAAAAGCAACGCCTGGAGAGCTCTCACAACAAGTACTTGGTGGCCCAGGAAAACCAGGAATCCATCGCTCAGGACCACGATGGATCCTCCAAATCGGCGAAATGGACCGTCGAATCCGTTGATAGTTCCAATTATAATAGTGTTGGAGATGGGCCCCACTGACGACAACGGAGTCGACAAGGATCGAAGCAATGGTGGATTTGCTGCGCCGCTGGAGTGTGGCCAGTGTTTTTGTAGAAACGCTTGGCGGGTTTTCGCAACGTAATCGACAAGACTCGGCAAAACTTTCTGAGTTTAATTGCTTCTGGAGGGTTGGGTTGCTGGAATTTTGGTGGGACAGCAGCAATCTTTGAGACGCGAAAACAATGAGGCACAAATGAGTGAGTCCCATGAGAAAATTAGGACAAGTGACGATGGTGGTGGTGGTGATTTCCAGCTTTCCAGTTGGCGATTTTCAGAAAGGAATGATGAAGAAGCACGTCCGCTTTGCACCTAGGAGCAAAGCAATTTTAAGCCACTGGTTTCTTCGAGCTTCAGTCCTCAAGCCGAATACTCCAATCGTTGCCTCATCATGGAATCGATCTTTGCGGAGATTGGCGTCTACTAGGCTTGCGGCTGCGAAGGTGATTTCGTGCGGGCGCAACGACGCCAGGCGGAGGAGGTGCAGACGCAGCGCGAACTGACGGGTGGAAGAGGATGGGTTTGGCGCTAATTTTTTTGTTTTGGCAATGGGCCACATTTGGTGCAGAATCTTATGTTTGGGAAAATGGGCCAGCATTTGATGCTGCTTTGTGAGTCCAAGGACAGGCCATGTTTGGGCGCGGGTCTGATTTTAGGACTAAGGCCTTGTTTGGCGTAACTCGGTTTTTTCTTTTGTTTTTTTTAAGGGCAAAGCTCGATTTGGGGTGAATTTTTGTGTTTGGGAAGATGGGACTATACTTAGTGCTGATTTTAGGGAAGGCAGTGTTCGAGCGTGCTTTTATCTATTTTTTTATTAAGATTTTGCGTACCAAGTTTGATTTCAGCCCACGCGTACTGGTTAGGCTTGAACTTTTGGGCTTTCGAGTACCAAGATTAATTTTAACCCATGTGTATCAATCATGGCTTGAACCTATGGGCCTTTGAGTACCAAGCTTGATTTCAACCCACGCTACCAGCTAGGCTTTAATTTTTTGAACCTTCGAGTACCAGGCTTAATTTTAGCCCATGTGTACCAACTAGACTTAAACTTTTGAGGCTTCGAGTACCAGGTTTAATTTTAGCCTACATGTACGAACTAGGCTTGAACCTTTGAGCCTTTGAGTATCAAGCTTACTTTCGGCCCACGCGTGCCGGTTAGGCTTGAACTTTTAGGTATTCGAGTACTAGACTTAATTTTAGTTCATGCGTACCGGTTAGGCTTGAACTTTTGGGCCTTCGAGTACCAAACTTGACCTGAGCCCGCGTGTACCGGCTAGGCTTGAACTTTTGGACCTTTGAGTATTAGGCTTGATTTCGGCCCACGTGTACTGGTTAGGCTTAAACTTTTGAGCTTTCGAGTACCAGGCTTAATTTTAGCCCACGCGTACCTGCTAGGTTTGAACTTTTTGGACTTTGAGTACCAGGCTTAATTTTAGTCAACGTGTATCAATTAGGCTTGAACCTTTGGACCTTTGAGTATCGAGCTTAATTTCGGACTATGCATATCGGCTAGGCTTGAACTTTTGAACATTCGAGTACCAATCTTAATTTTAGCCAACGCATATTAGTTAAGCTTGAACTTTTGGGGTTTTGAGTACTTGGTTTGATTTGAGCCCATGTGTACCGACTAGACTTGGACTTTTGGGCCTTCAAGTACCAATACACTTTTTACTTCCTATGGCAAAGTATCCATATCTCTTTATGATTTATGGAGTCTAGCTGGACTCCCGATTTATAGGAGATTCTACGATGAGGTAGTCCCCAATACAAAGGAGCTCATGAGCCTCAATGCACAAGGTAAGAGGTAGCTTCCCCGATCTTGTCAATATTTGCTCCATGCCTACTGCCTCTTGTGCAGTGGCTCAGACAACGCCTTAAGCCTCTTTAATTTTTGTGGGCAATTGGATTAACTTCTGGTGCAAGAGAAGGGCAAAGTATGCCGTGCCTTCAGCCCAAAAAGAGAAGAAGGCGGCTCGTCCTAAGTCCTCCTATAATCTATCTGGCGAGATTGGCGTGCACAAGCAGTGGTCCACTATGGATGAGGAGCCTTTTATATGCCTTAATGTCCGTGAAAATTTAAGAGTGGAGACTTATTTGGTGGCATTTCTGGCTAGCTAACTTAGCGTTTTTGTTCTTCCCACCGAAGGTGTTGGTTCCATACTCACTAAAAATACAACATATATGTTATATCTAGATTATGAAATGTAATAAATAACATGCAAATATCAAAATTTGAATTCTTTGAAAAACATAAAAGTAAATGTTTATATTTACTAAATAAATAAAAATTTATTATATTTCCCGAAAATATATTATATAGTAGAATCAAAAGATTTTCTAAAAATGGAAATAAAAATATAAAATAAAAATAAAAATTCAAAAATTAGATGCTGTTAAAAATAATAAGAATTTCTATTTGCCACCAACTATAAGAGTAAAAAATTTAATGTATTTCCAAATATATTCACAAAATATTGGATTATATTTTCAATTCAAATTTCCTCTGTAAATTACATATGAAGGTTTATTAAATATCAATGTTTATTAAAATACTCGTATAAATTTACTTATAAAAAAATTATTTTTAAAATATGGGAATGTTTATACAATTTATATTAAATTTTAATTTCAAAAGCTAATTTGAATATGTTTGCAAAATATAAAAAAGAACATTGAAATATATTTTGAAAATTTTTTCAGCGAAAAATATAAACAGATATATCTTCTAAATAATAGGTGCAATAATATTTTAAAATTTTTAATATATCCTCTAAAAATATAAATGACAAATTTATTTTAAAAATAAATTTAAATTGTGATGAAAAGATAAATTTAAAAGCATCTTCTGGCGAGAATATTATACTACGCATTACAAAATTTTAAAAATATTTTATGAGAATATTTTCTAAAGACGAATAAAAACATGAAAAATATATTTCATTGTCATAATATAAAAAATATAATGTCATACCCACAAACAAGGGTTTCGACTTAGAAGTACTCGCTAGATAGTTACCCTTGCGGCTACGAAAGCCCACACATATGTAAGATCTAATCTAGAAAATATCATTCATTCCCAAAGCAAAAGCCTATTACATTATTGCAACAGAAAGGAAATAAAAGATATCTCATTACATCAATCATTCTTAATTGTTTACATAACAATGACTAAGGGTCTCTTCCTTTCCTTAATGCTTTACTATCCACACACATGCTTGTCCTTGTTAGTGTTATTTATAAAAAGGCATTTTTAGACATGGTTGAAAGGCTAATTGCCCAATGAGGGATTTACTGGCCTTGGGGATTTGAATGTAGTAAAATGTTTAACCAAATTTCACATACTTGCTAGAGAAAACATGTTAAAGAAAAAAGGAAAATAAGCGCCACTATTTTTGTCAAAGAACTATTCCACCTGTACATTTTGTTAGTCAGCTCAAGGATTCGAATCATGTGAAAAAAAAAATACAAATAAACATAATTTATTATCGATATGTAAATGTTTATGGTGGATAAATTTAATTGAAATTATTGATTAATTTATTTTGCAATTATTCCATTATAGCATAATAGTTGTGAATAATAAATTGAAAAACTTTAGTTTTTATAATTTAGATGTTTGATACAGAAATTAAAATAGTTGAGAAAAATAAATTAATCACCATATAATCATATAGAAATTTCATATGCAAGTAATTTTATTATTTTTTATTTAATATATTTATGCAATGTTTGATGTAGATATATTTTACCCTATATCATGTTTGTTCTTTGTTATGTTTGTTTGTGTATTTTTTGTTATATAATAATTATAGTTTTCTATCTATTTCTAAATGTTTAGTTTGATAAATAATTTTAAAATAAGGATATTTTCAAAAATAGGATAAAAATCCGTGAAATTAGTGAGGGGGGTTTGGGTTAAAAAAATTGACTTGCGAAATGAGATGAGTTAGGTTCAAATTGACAATTTGTATGTAACACCCATATCTCAACTCTACTCTTCGACTCGCCAAATAACCCATTGCCGCCACTAGGATGAGTACCTACTTGATACAAATGGTTATTTTTAGGATTTAAACTTGTGCATACATTTAACAATTGACGGTAGATGTAAATTCTTAGACATCCCGGCGGGCAAAATCATGTAATAGAGTATTTCGGGTTAAAATTAATGAAATGTGGCTCCTTGGCTTAAAATGTTGTACACGGTGGGTTATTTTGATTAAAAAAAAGTACATATCGACCCCCTTTCAGCACATATTGGGGGGCAAATATTTTTTGATCATTGATCTATATCAAACAAAAATTAATCATCATTACTATCATACACATGGCATATACAATTTATTTTAATAAACAATTAAGAAAACTTGTAACTAAAGGCATGTGTCTGCTAGTTTTTATTTTCACGAGGCAGGCATTCTGAACATCCACATAGCAAATGCAAATTTCATTATGGGTTGATACTTCCGTACTCGACTCAGCTAACAACAATAATAATAATTATAGTTTCAAGCGCGTTATGTGTAAGGGAATTTAATGCCTAGCATGGCCAATTAATAGCAAAATATATAAAGTCTAAACCCATCTAAACTTGAGCGAACAAAATTATTTTTAACAAGTGAAATAAATTTACCATCTGGGAAAAATACAGCAAGCAACGAGACAGAGAAGAAGAACATATACACTAGTAAAGCCATATTCCAAGAGAAAAGGGTAATTCCGAAAGTACAAAAGCAAAATTTAAGCAATCTACAATTTTGAAAAATTAAATAAGATAGGAGAGTATTTCAGTACGGGAAAAAACGGCACAGGGAGGAGAGTAGTTGGTGACATATATATGCAAAATATTAGCCATGGAGACCAATTCAATTAAGGTAATGAGACTCCGTAAATAATATGTCAAGGACTGAGTCTCGTAAATAGATATTTGTCTATCTGTGCGGTGGTTGGTGAATGTTGTAAACTCATTATATTTGATGACCCATCTGAAATTAAAATGTACAGACTATCATCGGTTAAATTGAAAAAATCAGCAAAAAGCCCTTAGAGATGAAGGCATATTAGTATCAAATTTACGATCATGAAATTTTTCTATTTGTTACCACAACTTGACGGGGCCATGTTAACCAAAACTTAAGATGCGTACGCATAATCATTCTGTAGGGAGTAAGTAAGTACATATTGAAACAGTCCACTCCAAAACGTTAGAGAGGGAAAACAATTACGCACGGCATTGAAGCATTCAACAAATATATTGAAATGAAAGGATGGTTTGTTAGTTGTTCAATCACACTCAGTTTATAATCATATAATACTCACGCTTCAGTTATCCATTGTTGAAACTTGGAAAATCCCAATAACGTAATTGTATAGTAAAAGAAAAACACATGACCAGTTCAGACCATGCATGCCTATAAATAATGCCACTTCTAATGCTAGGCTGATCATCCCAGGCCAAAGAAATAGTACTTAACCTCGAACACTTTAGCTACTGCAATAAAATGAAGATGGCTCTTCGTTTCTTTACAACTTTTCTGATGTTGTCATGGGCTTCTTTCACTTTTGCGTCAGATCCCAGCCCCCTTCAAGATTTTTGTGTTGCTGATATGGATTCCAAGGGTAATGGATTTTTTTTCTTCTGTTATTTTTCTTCTTCAAATTTTAATCATTGGCTTATATAAACTCCAATTCTTGTAATTGACCCTGTGCTTGACATGCAGTATTTGTGAATGGCTTCGTCTGCAAGAACCCCAACATGGTGGTAGCTGAGGATTTCTTTTTCTCGGGTCTAAAGAAGCCCGGGAATACATCAAATCCACTCGGATCAATGGTAACTCCAGCAAATGTTAACCAAATACCAGGACTCAACACTCTTGGTGTTTCTTTAGCCCGCATTGACTACGCTCCGTACGGTCTCAACCCTCCCCACACACACCCTCGTGCAACAGAAGTACTCGTGGTGATAAAAGGCACTCTATACGTTGGCTTTGTGACATCCAATCCTGCAGACCCAAACATGAAGAATCAATTCTTTGCCAAATATTTACATCCAGGAGACATCTTTGTCTTCCCGGAAGGTCTCATTCACTTCCAGTTTAATGTTGGGAAGACAGATGCTGTGGCGCTATCAGGCTTTGGTAGCCAAAACCCTGGAGTCATAACAATTGCGAACGCGGTGTTTGGTTCAGACCCACCTATCAATCCAGATGTTTTGGCCAAGGCATTCCAAGTTGAGAAGAATGTGATTGATTACCTTCAATCACGATTTTGGTGGAACATTAACTAACATTGAACTCAAAATCTTTTCTGTGTATTAGGTGTGGAAACAGCAAAGGTGTGGACTATATTACATGAGTGTGTGGTATAATCAATGCTATTTGGTAGTTTCAGACTCAGTCCATAGACAAACTCTCAAAATCTTTTGTATAAATACTGCGATTCAAGCATATTTGTTCACTATCTTTCTAATAAAATTTGTCGCGCAATAAGATTTACTACAATCCTATATCATCTAAAAGAATTGTGGTAGTAAACGATTTTTCGAGTGCTTTCGTTTTTCTTGTCAATACTTGACTTCAACAATTGACCAAATCATTTAACATGCGGTCACTCATATATATATATATATATATATATTTGTGTGCATGTTTGTTACACTACTCTTATTGGAAATTAGTAAAAATTGAAATGAAGATCATGGCTCAATTGTGGTAAGGTTTCGCGATCATGTTCAGAATTGCGAAGCATTGTTCATATGTGGTAAAAGTACAAAATATTTTGAAGAAGCCTGCTATCATTAATATATATATATATATATATTTGTGCGCGCGCGTGTGTGTATAGATAAACATATGTTAGAAACTTTTGCATCATTGTAGACACAAATGAGTGCCTATGCATTCAAATAAGCTAGGTGTTAGGTGTATGAAAACACCATTACGCCCTTGTTTGTTCATTAAATCTTATTCAATTGATTAAGGTCAATTAGATCAACTATCATCATAACCAAGAGATAGTTATATATACAAAAGAGATTAACTGTATATTTTAACAGGACAACAGTAAGTGTCAATACTTTTGTGCTTGTGTGGCAACACAATTCAATAATAAGATACATGTCTTTGTAGTGACGAGATCAAGAATTTAACATTCCAATCTTTTACACAACTAAACGCAATACACTACCTGCCCTATATTTCGACACCTAAGAAAAAGGTTGAGTAGAAAGAACATATCAACATTCGCTCAATGTTGCAAGAGCACTTTCATGCCCCGAATTTGGGACCCTGACGCAGCAATACTCGTGAATCACCTCAATTAATACTAAAGTCAATATGTATCATAGCAATCTAATTCAATAAGTTCATTCGCAATAATCCAAAGAAAACCATGGAACATCAATTGAAACCTCCATATTTTATTAAGCAGCAAAAATAAAATAACCTAGCGCTTACTTCATTTTTATCTCATACACTAGTAAAATATTGGAATCAGTAAAAAAAGTCCTCATTCTCTAGCTCTACCACACCCATATGTGATCCTCTTCATTGGTTTCCTCTACGAAAACATTGCTAAAAGAAGTGAGTGACAAGTCATCCAATAAATCGTACCTCCTGCCCTTTTGGTTTTTTATCGGATGTGAGCAGAAATAATAAAATTATTGAATAAAACACATTTTATGAACAAATAACATAAATCATGATTTGTATGAAACTAGTAAATTCTTGTTAAACATTTAATGAAGCGTAGTATTTCAAAATCATGCCCATTGCCTTATGATCCTGATGTCCACTTATCCACACTCTTAGTTTGCTCTTAATGATACGTATTTTGTATACAATTTTCACTAACCAAAGCCTTAGTCAACTACTCCGATTAAGGAAGGTGACGTTGTTCAATTTTCAGAGCATGAATAGTGAATTAGGTGAATTTACTCTGAGGTCACTAACAATTTACGTATTTAGTCAACTAACTAGAGAATTGTAGTCACGGAACTAGAACTTGGTCGCTCAAAATTTACATATTTGGGTGAATTTGATCAGAACTTTCCAATTTTGGGACCAAATTAGGCATGCACTCATTGTGTTGGGCATTCTAGAATACAAGGGATGATAATTGAAAGGATTCAAGTGAATACAAACGCATACGACACAACCTGAACTTAACATAAGATTATCGAGTTTGGATAAGCATTTGCAGATGCAGGTCAAAATAGAGTCAAACTAGTGAACTTGAAAAAAAAATGGGTTAATTTCACATTACTCAATGGGTTGACTTGCAAACCCACGAATCCACGTATATATTAAAATTTTATAAATATTTTTATCAACTATTTTTTTTTTGTAACCTTCTTAAGTTATTAATTGTACAAAAAATAATCAAATAAAGTTAATGACTAAAATTGCAAGATGCAATCTTCACTAAAATTAAAGATATTTTTTTATTTACCATTCCACAAGTATTGAGTTTGAAGGAGAGGAAGGATGTTTCACTTTCCTTATTCCTTTTTCTTAATCTTTCTATCTTTGTTATTTACATGATTATATTTATTTTGATGAATCATAATCAAGTAAAATTATAAATGACAAGAAAAAGGAAAACTTCAAATTTGAAATGCACCAAGAATTACTTCTTGAAGCAATAGTATTGAAACCGAAAGAAAATTGCAATGTGTAAAAGCCTATTTTTAGCTTTATTTTGCTTAAAATAACTTTTTAAATAACAAGTGGAAGAATTAGGTTCGGGTGATTTGTGAAATTAGTAAGTTGAGTTTAAGTCAAAAAAAATGACATGGGGAATAAGATGACTCAGGTTCAAATGAGCAATTTGTGTGTAATATCTATATCTCAACCGGACTCTCTGACTTGCCTACCCAACCCACTACCACCACTGGGATGAGAATCTAACTTAATACAACTGGTAACTTGTGCCATTTAAACTTGTGCATAAATTTAACAATTGATGGTAGATGTAAAGTTTCCACTTGTGGGCCAAAATTGTGTAAAAGACTATTTCTACACCTTCTATTGAGAAAAAACAAAGGATTCATTTGATATTTGTATAGCCGTTGGATTAGTTCAACTTTTGATCCAATCTAATCAAATTTGTCAAATCGAATCTAGACAATGCTGATGGGTTTATTTATTTATTTATTCAAGTTAATATTAAATTTTGTCAAAATAATCCCATTTTAAGAAGGTTGATCAAATAACCTATCTCGCCATTTCAGAAGGTGAGATGATTTCGGCGTAAGTCATCTCACCATCTGAAACGGCGAGATAGGTTGTTTGATCAACCAATGTAAACCGAGACATCGTTTCAGTATATGGAGGCATACGGTAATGAAACGATGAGATGACATCATTTTCTGAATAAAAAAACCTTATATTTCAATAATTTGAGATTTAAAATAATATACTGCAATGACATTTTAATAATAAATATTTTTTGGAGAAAATAAATTAAGAAAATTACTTTTATGTTAATTATAATTAGGGTTTAACACTTTTCTTTGTTTTTAAATAAAATTATTATAATTTGAAATAAAATTGGAATTTTTATTTAAATGAATATCCTTATATTTTAACAAATTGAGATTTAAATTAATTTATTGTATAATAATATACTACAATAGCATTTTAATAATCAACATTTATTGGAGAAAGTAAATTAAGAAAATTACCTTTATGTTAATTACAATTATAGTTTAACACTTTTCTCTATTTTTAAGCAACTATGTTTCTAATTTAAAAATTGTATCATTTGATATGTAATTGTTGTTTATTTAATATATTTATGCATTGTTTTGATATTTATACATTTTTTTACTAGTTATGAACTTCCTATGAGACATGTAGGCAATATGTACACAATATACTTTTGTTTAACTTTGTTTTAGAACTACTAGTGAGATTTATGTAATATTAGTTACAAAATCAATTTATATTTGTACAAGTTTCACGCAATCTATTTTTATCAGTGCTGGTGTATAACTTGATCATTTTTAGATAAGAGTATCTATATAAATTGTAAGAATAAACGAAATGTTATTCAATCCCATTCAATAGAACATCAAACACATGCAAGAGGAACTAGTACATTGTATATGCTATCTCCATTCCCTAAGCAACTATCGATGGCACAATGCGTGCTGTCTAGCACGACGTTCTCTCTGTGGTGCTAGATCTCCTTAGAGATCCTGCATAGTTTGGTGCTATTGTGCACCTGTACTCGTTGAGTCATGTTAAAATGGCACTGGAGATCCACAGTAATGCCAATGTTGCTCATGTGGATAGTACTCTGGAAAGGGTATGTAAGAGGACTTAGGGAGTATCGTATAAGGAAAATCGACTTGTGGCGTGTATGGAGAGTGGGTGCTCTGATCTGGTGGTTGAGGCACGTACACATCCTCTTAATATCCAGTGCTAGAACCTATTACATCATGGTGATAATGTGCTAGGACCTGCTGTATCATGGTGGTATGATGTGCTAGGACCTACTACATTATAGTGGTATGATGTGCTCAGACCCGCTGTATCATGGTGATATGATGTGCTAGGTCTTGGACTGGGCTATGCAAATGTTATGTCTCCTATCTCGAAGTATGGTGGGAAATCTCATCGGATTTGCTACTGTGAAAATTGCTCCACACCATCCACAATCTACTGATTATATCCACTGGTACGTAATTATTGTATCTATTGTGCCTGTAATCGACCATTTACATATTATGGAATGACACACATATATACATACATATATATAAGCATACAAACCAAGTACAATCAATGATCTATTGAAAGAGGTAACATGAAATGTACCATGTAAGGGAAATAAGTGATGTTACGAGGCTAATATCCAGTGAGTACAATACATGTCCAGATGTGATGAACCAGCGCATAACTCTACGGTACCAGCCTAAGTAATCTCACGACACTCGTGTGTCCGAAGAGATGGGCCCCTTATGATATGTTCGTCGTTACCCCACTCTTGAATATATACAGCGTGGTACTAAGCCCAATTACTCCCTGGGCGTCCATGTCGCTGGTCACTATGAAGTGCATCCTCGTGCCGTGATAGATCAGCGGGGATGCCCTATGGCATTCCAAACTATCTCAGAAGATGATCAATGCAATGCATTTCAATTGTCTTGTAATAAATAAGTGGACCACAGAATGCCCACAATTGTCTCCCACTACATTAGGTGGCATCTCGTATGCCTCATCAGGGTAAGACCGCCACTGAAACTGAAATAAAATATGCAGTGTATATGGAATTGATGGCATGCACAACAAAATGGCCCAATGAGGTTTTTAATATGACATAATTTATTCATACCTGACATTTCACCTCTCCATCTAATGTATTATGTATCACGTGGATAGAGTGAGATACATTTAATGTATTACTTCTCCTTGCTCTAGTCCAGTTGTATGCACAAATAAATAATAAAAAAGATGAATTTAACACTTGCATGATGATAACGCAACAAAGAATGTAATTTGGTGGGACATACCATGCTCCAAAAGGAGCGGGAGGCAAATGTACATCACTAGTTACAATCAGTGGGCCAGTGTAAAGGCCACAGTCATGATTCTGTGGTCCCGACCCCAGGATCCTAATCCAAGTTTATATTTGTAAAAATTCTAGTGGGCCACTTATCATTTACCTGCCTCACATGCACACGAAGCATAACTCTCTATACAAGTAATGTTATATCTAGATTATGAAATATAATATATAACATGCAAATATCAAAATTTGAATTCTTCAAAAAACATAAAAATAAATGTTTATATTTTCTAAATAAATAAAAATTTATTATATTTCTTGAATATATATTATATAGTCATATTAAAAGATTTTCCAAAATATAAATAAAAACATAAAAGTATATTTTATCAATATATTATGAAAAGATATATTTTAGGAAATATAAAAGTAAAATAAAAATTCAAAAATTACATGTACTTAAAAATAATAAGAATTTTTATTTGCCACTAACTATAATAGTAAAAAATTTAATGTATTTCCAATATATTAACAAAATATAGGATTATATTTTCAATTCGAATTTTCTCTATGAAATGCATATGAAGGTTTATTAAATATCAATGTTTATTAAAACATTTGTATAAATATACTTATAAAAAATTTATTTATAAAATATGGAATGTTTATAAAATTTATATTAATTTTTTAATTTCCAAAACTAATTTGATTATGGCTTGAAAAATTTAAAATAAAACATTGACATATATTTTGAAAATATTTTCAGCGAGAGATATAACCAGGTATATTTTCTAAATAATAACATACAAATTGTCAAAAATAAGTGCAATAATATTTTAAAATTTTTAATATATCCTCTAGAAATATAAATGAAAAATTTATTTTAAAAAATAAATTTAAATTGTGAAAGTAAAAGTGTATATCTAAAATGAAAAAATAAATTTAAAAACATCTTCCAACGAGAATATTATACTGTACGTTACAAAAATCTAAAAACTATTTTATGAGAATATTTTCTAAAAGCATGAAAAATATATTTTATTGTCATAACACAAAAAATATAATGTCATGCCCACAAACAGGGGTTTCGACTTAGAAGTACTCGCTAGGTAGTTATCCTTGCAGCTACAAAAGCCCACACATATATGAGATCTAATTCATAAAATATCATTCATTCCCAAATCAAAAGTTTATTACATTAATGCAATAGAAAGGAAAAAAATGATATCCCATTACATCAATTATTCTTAATTGTTTGAAAAACAATAACTAAGGGTTTCGTTCTTTCCTTATCGCTTTACCATCCACAAACATGCTTGCCCTTGTTAGTGTTATCTGTAAAAAAGGCATTTTTAGACATTGTTGAAAAGACTAATTGCCCAATAAGAGATTTACTGGCCTTGGGGATTTGAACGTAGTAAAACATTTAACAAAATTTCATATACTTGCTATAGAAAACACATTAAAGAAAAAAGGAAAATAAGTGCCACTATTGTTGTCAAAGAACTATTCCACTTGTACATTTTATTAGTCTACTCAAGGATTAGAATAGTTCATGTACCAATCAACTAATCAAGGCGCCTTAGTCTATATATATGACTAAAGAGGGTTATACTCAACCTTATCGACTGTCTCAATATTTAAACTCAAGTGAGAGGGTCTTACACTCAGTCTGTAACTTTAATTAAGAGAGTCATGTGAGCTCAATTCAAAATCTCATTTGAGAGGATCACATGTAGCTTGTCAGCTCAGTTTTTAACCCCAATTAAAAGGGTCAGCTGAATCCTAGTCGAATGACCTAAAACTTTTATCCTACTTAGGAAGGTCAAAACTAGTCCCTATACACTACTGTTTACCCAATGAGCAACATATCACAAGACTTTTTGCAAATGAAACCATTCAATTTGAATTCCAGTAAAAACAACTAGTGTATATCTAAAATATTTTCATGGTAGAACAATTTGAAATCAAAACATGATAGCTAATATATATATATATATATATATATAGATGCACGCATACATAAACATATATAGTGTATTCCTATTATATAAATACATACTTAAAGCATGTGAAGTGCAATAGCCACTGGCACTGTTACTTCTCTAAATTTTTTGGGTACATATATTACACCGAGATATGTATTGTACATAATTTTATAAAATTGGAGAAATATATTATAATAAATAAGGAATTAAGTCATTCGAGGAATACAATATTTCGGTGTATACAATGTATAAATAAATTATTGGTAGTCTTAATTAAGTGTTCCTACACCACATGTTGCTAAAAATAGTTATGTTGAATGTCCCATAATAAGGGCTAAAAGTAAAGAACATGAACACTACAATTGTTAACGGAGTTAGAATGCTTCTTCCTATGTCTATGGGGCACCGGTCTAGGTAAAAGATTCAATTACGTCAAATTTTACCAAGAGTTCAATCAAACTTCAAGAGAAACAGTCCACACAGTTGCTTCCCATTGATCTTAACCCTACAAGCATTTCAAGCAATTCCTGAATACTTTAGTGCCTTTTCAACTAGAGCCTATTAGTCTTGTCTAGGTTGTATATGACATGCTTCACTTTTTCCCATCCAAACTCTACATCAGGTGTTCTGACACCTGCCTGATTTGCCATCTTAGGTGAAATACTTTCCAACTTCTGCAGATTTTATTTCAACTAATAAGATATGGATAGAATCATGTAATGATATCAAATAAATTAAGTCAACCTTCTTGATTTCCATTTATACATGGGCAGTTAATTAATTTGCAACCAAATCAAAAAAATAAGGAAGGAGATTATACAAAATCTTTCCTAAATGACATGGAACATTACACCATATCGTTCCAAAACATGTTCATGCCACATCATGGCCAACTCATGTGTCCATTGGTGCTTTGTCACTGCCACATCATTCAGAAAATCAACTACCACATCATCATATGTCGTAAAATACTTGTTGGTTAATGAATCATTCAGGAATGTTTTATATGTTTAGTAGCCAATAAGAAAAATATATTATTGTTCATGTGTTAAATCAAAAAAAACTTTAAATAAGAAATTTGATAAGTTCTATTAGATGAGAATTGCTAATTTTAAAATTTTAGCTTAGGGATAATAGTTATTTAAAGCATTTGCATGAGATATGTTTATAGGATTCCAAGAGTACAATTCCTCACTTGACTAAATTAGAGCAAGACTTAGGTTAGTGGATTCAACTTTCTATTGATCTTCATCAATGAATTTATGCTTTTATTGTATAATGCATAATGGTTTTTTTTTGGTGTAAATATATTCTTTCCCCATTGTATTATAAAAATAATTGGTTTCTATCAATACAATTTGCGAATTGATTTATTAACAAAATCTTTAACATGAACCAGCACGATAATTTGATTATTTGACTGAAATATATTTGTTATTTAACTGTGGTTGTTTTGTGTTTTTTCCCTTTATCTTTCATGCTTGGTGAAAAGTTCTGAAATTAGAAAATTTTGGCAATTTAAGGATACGAAACCTTAATTTTGTTAAATTGTTGCATGTGAGAAGCATGACTCGATGAAGTTCGGGGCTATTTGACAAAAAGCTTGTGCTGGCAGATAGATATGTGATATGGGTCTTGACATGACTAGATGATTGGGAGAAAAGGTACATCATTTGATTTTATAAACAAAAAATTTGTGAATTCAACCTTTCAAGAAGAAAAAAAATATAAAAATACAAAAATATTTTTTAACCATATTCAAATAACATAAAATATATTTTGTAAATATATTCTCCAAAAATATAACATATATGTTATATCTAGATTATGAAATATAAAATATAACATGCAAATTTTGAATTTTGAATTCTTTGAAAAACATAAAATTAAAAATTCATATTTTCTAAATAAATAACAAAATTTGTATTTCCTGAATATATATTATATAAAAATATCCAAAGATTTTCTGAAAATAGAAATAAAAACATAAAAATATATTTTGTCAATATATTGCAAAAGGATATATTTTAGAAAATATAGAAGTAAAATAAAAATTCAAAAATTAGATGTTCTTAAAGACAGTAAGAATATATATTTTCTATCAATTATAACAATAAAAAGTTTAATGTATTTCAAAAATTATTCATTGAAAATATTGTGTTATGTTTCCATTCAAGTTTCCTCTATAAGAAACATATGATGGCTTATTAAATTTCAATGTTTATTAAAATATTGGTATAAATAAGCTTACAAAAAATTTATTTATAAAATATGGGAAGGTTTATAAAATTTATATTAATTTTTAATTTCAAAAACTAATTTCAATATAGTTTGTAAAATCTAAAATAAAACATATTTGAGATCCAATCCCAAAAATATCATTCATTCCCAAATCAAAATTACTGCAGCAGAAAGGAAATAAAAAATATCCTATTACATCAATTATTTTTAATTGTCTCGAAAACTATAATTAAAGGTCTCTTCCTTTCCTTAACACTTTACCACCCTCACGCATGTTTGCCCTCGTTGGTGTTATCTACGGAAGGGTATTTTTTGAAATGGTTGAATAACTAATTGCCCAATAAGGGATTCACATGTCTTGGGGATCTGAACGTAGTAAATGGTTTAACAAAATTTCACATACTTGCCAAAATAAACATGTTAAAGTAAAAAGAAAAATAAATGCCAAGCATGAAAAATTCAACTAATCATGCTTCTAAAATTTTCAAGCAATTAACATGTTTAACAATTTACACACTTTATCAATATGCACTTCCTAATAATTTGTATGCATGAATTACAAACCTAACAACGTGTACATGACGATCCACACATAATCTTCCCTAAATCCACATTTCTTCTTCTTATGACATTTGTGTAATGATTTTCCAATTGTATGCATGAATAGCATAGTACTCGGACTGAAACTTTAATTCATGTTATCGCGTTTGATGCACAAAAGACCCTCTCCTTTTCTCTAGAAAAGTTCTAAACATGGGCTGCTTCTTTTAGTGTTCTAAAAATAATTTTTCTCTCATTTTAAAACACATATATAGGCTAGAGTTTAAAGGTAGTGGAAAATAATGAAATTCTAAAGCCTTGAAAATCCATAATTCCTTTTCATTCAATTCCTCGAATTTCTGGAAATTTTGACACGAATTTTTCAGTCTAAAAGTCACTCTTTTATTTCCCATATACACGGTAACACCTTCCATAGATATCTTGAATATTTGGTAAGATTTTGGTTTCCTATTACCACCATATTTCTTCTCCTACTTACCTTCATTATTTTGCAACATTTCCACATGAAAAAAAAATTAAAATAATAAGTTATAAGCTGAAATTAATTCCTTAATTATTCCCAAAAACCACTAACTAAAATTTAATTAAATAGTCCCCAAAATTTGAGAAGGTTTGATTAGCTTAATAAGGCATGTTTTGCTTTCCATGTACCCCTAACATTACTCCACTTTATTTACACGATTTCTGTAACAAAATGAATAATTTATTCACCAAAATCCCTTTAATAATATTTTTGTAACTATTATTATTGTGCTCCAAAATTTTGAGGTATTACAAGCACAAAAGTTATAAAGAAAGAAATTCCATCTATGGATGAGCATATCATTGTATATGATATATATATATATATATATATACATACAGATGTTTCCAAACATAAGCACATGTAGTGTATTCCAATTATATAAATACATACTTAAGCATGTGAAGTGGAATAGCCACTAGCATTGTTACTTCTCTAAATTTTTCAGGTGCATATAATACATGCCGATATGCACTATGCATAATTTTATAAAAATTGGAGAAATATAGTATAATAGTTAATGAAGTATGTCAATCGAGGAATACAATTTTTCCATATATAAAATGAATAAATATATTATTGGTGGTTTTAATTAAGTGTTGCAACACCACATGTTGTTAAAACAATTTTGTTGAATGTCACCTAGTAAGGACTAAAAATAATGAACATGAACACCACAATTGTTAAAGTAGTTTAGAGGCTTCTTCCTACTTCTATGAGGCACCAATCTAGGTAAAGAATTCCGCTACATCCAATTTTACCAAGAGTTCAATCAAAGTTCGAGAGAAACACTCCACATGGTTGCTCTCCATTGTTTTTAACCCTACAGCATTTCAAGCAATTTCACAATGCTTTAGTCCCATCTCAACCAGACCCTATTGGTCCTATCTAGGGTTTATATGATATGTTTCACTCTTTCCCATCCAAACTCTGCATCGGGTGTTCCAACACCTATTTGACATGCCATCCTAGGCAACCTTCTAACTTGTGCAGGTTTTATTATCAACTAACAAGAAATGGATTGAATCATGTAATCATATCAAATAACTTAAGTCAACCTTCTTGATTTCCATTTATATATGGACACTTAATTAATTTGCAGCCAAATCTAAAAAATAAGGACATTATACAAAATCTTTCGTAAATGAAATGGAAAATTACAAAATATTGTTCCAATATTTGTTCGTGCCGTATCATTGCCAACTCATATGCCCACTGGCGCCATGCCATTGCCGAATTAATTGCCATGTCATTCATTAGGTTGTCTACCACGTCATCATCATGCCAATGCCACACCAACATATATCTTATAAATACTTGTCGGTTAATGAATCATTAAGGAAAGTTATATATATTTAATAATCAATAAGAAAAATATATTATTGTTCATATATTAAATCATAGAAACTTTAAATAAGAAATTTGATAAGTTTCATTAGATGAGAATTGCTAATTTTAAAATTTTAGGTTAGTGACAATAGTTATTTAAAGCATTAGCATTAGATTTTAATAAGAAATTATGTTTGTGGGATATCAGAAGTGCAATTCCTCACTTGAATAAATTAGAGCTAGACTCTGGTAAGTTGATTCAACTTTCCATTGTTCCTAATTAGTGAATTTCTTCTTCTATTGTATAATGCATAATGGTTTTTTTTGTGTAAATATTTTCTTCCCCCATTGTATTTTAAAAATAATTGGTTTCTACCAATATGATTTGTGAATTGATTTATTAGTAAAATCTTTAACATGCACGTGAGCATGATAATTAGATTATTGAATAAAATATATTTCTATTATTAACTATGGTTGTTTGGTGTTTTTTGCCTTTATTTTTCTTGCTTGGCAAAAAGTCTTGAAGTTAGAAACTTTTGGCAATTTATGGATACAAAACCTTAATTTTGTCCAAATGTTGCATGTGATAAGCACGTGCCGATAAAGTTTGCGGCTATTTGCCAAAAAGCTTGCGCTAGTAGTTAGATATGCAACATGGATGTTGACATGGTTGGATGATTGGGAGAAATGGTACCTCCTTGGATTTTATAAATAAAAAATTTGTGAATTCATACTTTCAAAAAGTAAAAAAATATAAAAATACATTAAATTTTTTTTGACCATTTTCAAAATATATTCAAAAAACATAAAATATACTCACTAAAAATATAAAATATATGTTATATCTAGATAATGAAATATAACATATAACATGCAAATATCAAAATTTGACTTCTTTGAAAAACATAAAAGTAAATGTTTATATTTTCTAAATAAATAAAAATTTATCAGATTTCCTGAATTTATATTATATAATAGTATCAAAAGATTTTCTAAAAATAGAAATAAAAACTTAAAAGTATATTTTATCAATATATTACAAAAAGATATATTTTAGGAAATATAAAAGTAAAATAAAAATTCAAAAATTAGATGTACTTAAAAATAATAAGAATTTTTATTTGCCACCAACTGTAACAGTAAAAAATTTAATGTATTTCCAAATATATTCACAAAATATTGGATTATATTTTCAATTCAAATTTCCTCTATAAAATACATATGAAGGTTTATTAAATATCTATGTTTATTAAAATATTTGTATAAATTTACTTAGAAAAAAATTATGTTGAAAATAAGGGGATGTTTATAAAATTTATATTAACTTTTAATTTTGAAAAACTAATTTGAATATGATTTGTAAAATATAAAAAAAACATTGATATATATTTTGAAAATATTTTCGGTGAAAAATATAAGCAGATATATTTTCTAAATAATAAAATATAAATTGTGAATAATAAGTGCAATAATATTTTTAAAGTTTAATATATCCTCTAAAAATATAAATGACAAATTTTATTTTAATAATAAATTTAAATTATGAAAGTAAATGTGTATATCCAAAATGAAAAAATTAAATTTAAAAGCATCTTCTTATGAGAATATTATATTGTATGTTACAAAAAATTTTAAAATATTTTATGAGAATATTTTCTAAAAGATGAAGAAAAACATTAAAAAAATATTTCATTGTCGTAATATAAAAAATATAATGTCATGCCCACAAATAGGGATTTCGACTTTGAAGTACTTGCTAAATAGTTACCCTTACAACTACAAAAGCCCACACATATCAAAGATCTAATCTGTAAAATATCATTCATTCCCAAATCATAAGTCTATTACATTATTGCAACAGAATGGAAATAAAAGATATCCCATTACGTCAAATATTCTTAATTGTCTGAAAAAAACAATGACTAAGGGTCTCTTCCTTTCCTTAATGCTTTACCATCACATGCATTCTTGCCCTTGTTAGTGTTATTTGTAAAAAGGCATTTGGAGACATGGTTGAAAGACTAAGTGCCCAATAAGAGATTTACCGGCCTTGGGGATTTGAATGTGGTAAAACATTTAACAAATTTCACATACTTGCTAATGAAAACACGTTAAAGAAAAAAGGAAAATAAGTGCCACTATGGTTATCAAAGAACTATTCCACTTGAACATTTTGTTAGTCTACTCAAGGATTAGAATAGTTCATATATCAATCAACGTATCAAGGCACCTTAGTCTATAAATACAACTAAAGAGGATTACATACAACCTTATCAACTATTTCAATTTTTAAACTCAATTAAGATATTCTTACACTTAATTTGTAACTCCAATTAAGAGACTCACATGAACTTAATTTAAAATCTCATTTGAAAGGGACACGTGTAACTTGTCATCTCACTTTTAAACTCCAATTGAGAGGGTTAGCTGAATCACAGCTGAATGACCCAAAACTTTTATCCTACTTAAGATGGTTTGAATTAGTCCTTATACACTATTGTTTATCCAATGAGCAACATATTGCAAGACTCTTTGTAAATGAAACCATTCAATTTGAATTCTTTTAAAAACAGTTGGCATACATCCAAAATATTTTCATGGTAGAACAATTTGAAATCAAAACAAGATAGCAAATATATATATAGATGCATGCATACATGAACATATATGGTGTATTCCTATCATATAAATACATACTTAAAGCATGTGAAGTGCAATAGCCACTGGCATTGTTACTTTACTAAATTTTACATATATTACATCAAGATATGTATTGTGCATAATTTTATAAAAATTGGAGAAATATATTATAATAGTTAAGGAAGAAGGTCATTCAGGGAATAAAATTTTTTGGTATTTACAGTGTATTATAAAAATTGGAGAAATATATTATAATAATTAAGGAAGAAGGTCATTTGAGGAATACAATATTTTGGTATATACAATGTATAAATAAATTATTGGTGGTCCTAATTAAGTGTTGCTACTCCACATGTTGCTAAAAAAATAATGCTTTAGCGCATTTTCAATTGGTGCTTATTGGTCTTGTCTGGGTTATATATGACATGCGTCACTCTTTCCCATCCAAACTCTGCATCGGGTGATCCGATACTTACCTGACATGCCATCTAAGATGAGACACTTTCCAACTTCTACAAATTTTATTATCATCTAACAAGATTTGGACAGAATCATGTAATTATATCAAATAAATTAAGTCAACCTTCTTGATTTCCCTTTATACATGGACACTTAATTAATTTGCAACCAAATCCAAAAAATAAGAAGGAGATTATACCAAATCTTTCCTAAATGACATGGAAGATTACACCATTTCATTCCAAAAATTGTTCATGCCGCATCATAGCCAACTCATGTGCCCACTGGTGCTTTGCTACTGCCACATCATTCACAACATCAACTACCACATCATCACCATCCCAACCAACATACATGTATAAAATACTTGTTGGTCAATGAATCATTGCAAAAAGTTTTATATATTTAGTAATCAATAAGAAAACTATATTATTGTTCATATAATAAATCATAAAAACTTTAAATAAGAAATTTGATAAGTTCCATTAGATGAGAATTGCTAATTTTAAAATTTTAGGTTAGGGATAATAGTTATTTAAAGCATTTGCATTAGATATGTTTGTGGAATTCCAAGTGAACAATTCCTCACTTGAATAAATCAGAGCAAGACTTAGGTAAGTGTACAATTTGCATGAAATTAGTAAATTCCAATTAAACATTTAATGAAATGTAGTATTTCAAAATCATTCCCATTGCCTTATGATCCTGATGTCCACATATCTATACTCTTAGTCTACTCTTGATGATGTGTACTTAGTGTACAATTTTCACAGATTAGGACCATAGTCAACTACTTCGGCTAAGGAAGATCATGTTGTTCAATCTACTTCCCCTATCGAATGGATTGCATATTTCAATATATAGCTACAATTGAGTGGGTCACATATCCAACCTATACCTCTCGCTGAGTGGGTGACACATATCTCACTTGTTACCTGAAGAGCGAGTGAAACTAATCCCACACTATTATCGGCATCCCATGAGAGGTTTTTTATATTTTATTCCATATGTTTTGATTTCGAGATATTCAATTTGAAACAACTTATTCACAAATACTCTCATCCAATATTTAGCAAAATAGTAAGCAACTTGAGTTTCACAAATTCAACATGTCAAGTTGATGCTTTCATATGACCTAAAATATTCAAAAATATTTTTAAACATATAATAAAAATAGAGTTAGAATGTAAAATAGTTTCAAAACATTTTGTAAAAGTTGGTAGGGTGTGACCACCTACTTGTCACTTAATCCTGCTGATTATCAGGTTCGTCTATTATTGATTCCTTGTTCCCTATTCAATCACACAATCTTTATTTAATACTTAATCTAACTAATATCCCATGTCCTCAAATGTTTCTTGCATATCCTACATGTCTTGTTTCGTAGTCCATTTGGTTTCTAGTTACTGGTTGAATCATTATTCCTATTCGGACTCTTGTGGTGACCGTAGAGCATTCTGCTTCCACAACGATTGCAAGTTGCAATTGTGAAGCAACACATTCGTCTATGAGATTTAGGCTCACGACAACAAAAAATCCCGTGAGGCTTACTACCTGACCTCAGGATCTTGATGCATGCCAGCAAAAGCTGGTTTCACAATCGCAAGATCTCACCATGTGCATGCGGGTACGCTTATGCAGCCAAGCAAAACTGTGTGTAAGGTGCTATTTGGCCGTTTTTCATTTTCTACGAAATTATAGTCAAAACATTCTCACATAGATTTTAAAAGTCTCTAGGCATAGTTCTATGAAAATTAACCTTGAAAAATCCAAATAATTGTGCTTCCAACATTTTTAGGTGATTAACACGTTTTAGAATTTACACATTTTATTAGTATGTGCTTCCCATTCGTACGCTTGAATTATGAACCTAAAAACAAGTACATGACAATCGACATATAATCTTCCCTAAATCCACGTTTCTTGTGCTTATAACATGTGTGTAATGATTTTCCAATTATATACATGAATAACATAATCCTCAGGCTAAAATTACTTCATGTTATCTTGGTTGATAAACAAAAGACCCTCTCCTTTTCTATGGTGAAGTTCTAAGCATGGGCTACTTCTTTTAGGGTGCTAAAAATAATTTTTTCTCTCATTTTAAAACATATGTATAGGCTAGAGTTTGAAGGTAGTTGAAAAAAAATGAAATTCTAGAGCCTTGAAAAAAAATTCCCTTTTTTTCAATTCCTTGATTTTTCTGGAATTTTTCAAATGAACTTTTCAGCCTGAAAATCCCACTTTTAATTCCCACAAACATGGTAACACCTTCCATTGATGTCCAAAATGTTTAGTAGGATTTGGTTGCCTATTACCACCATATTTCTTCTCCTACTTACCTTCCTCATTTTGCAACATTTCAAATTGAAAAAAATTAGAAGAATAAGGTATAGGCTGAAATTAATTCCTTAATTATTCCCAAAAATACTAAATAAGATTTAATTAACTAGTCCCCAAAATTTGGGAACGTTTAACTAGCTTAGTAGGGCGTGTTTTGCTTTCCATGTGCCCATAACATTACCTCACTTTATTTATGAGAAATTAATAGCAAAATTAATAATTTATTCACCAAAATCCCTTTAAAAATATTTTTATTACTATTATTATGGTACCCCAAAAATTCAGGGTATTACAAGCACAAAAGCTCAAAAAAAAACAAAAAAGAAATTACATCTATGGATGAGCATGTCATTGTATATAATATATATATTCAGAAGTATGCATACATAAACATATATAGTGTATTCCTATTGTATTAAAATATACTTAAAGCATGTGAACTGTAATAGCCACTGGCATTGTTACCTCTCTAAAATTTTTGAGTACATATATTGCACGCAGATATGCACTCTACATAATTTTACAAAAATTGGAGGAATACATTATAATAGTTAAGGAAGTAGGTCATTCATATTTTCTAAATAAATAAAAATTTATTATATTTCCGGAATATATATTATATGATAATACCCAAAGATTTGTGGAAAATAGAAATAAAAACATAAAAATATATTTCATCAATATATTACAAAAAGATATGTTTTAGAAAATTTAAAAGTAAAATAAAAATTCAAATATTTGATGTACTTAAAAATAATAAGAGTATATATTTTCTACCAACTATAAGAGTACAAGGTTTAATGTATTTGCAAATATATCTACTGAAAATATTGATTTATGTTTTATATTCAAATTTCCGACATAAAATACATATGACGGTTTATTAAATATCGATGTTCATTAAAATATTAGTAAAAATCCCTATGAAAAATTATTTATAAATATTGCAATGTTTATATAATTTATATTAATTTGTAATTTCAAAAAGTAATTCGAATATAGTTTGTAAAATATAAAATAAATCTTTGACATAGATTTTCAAAGTATTTTCAGCGAAAATATAAACAGATATATTTTCCTAATACTAAAATATAAATTTTGAAAAATAAGTATAAAAATATTTTAAAAATTTTAATATATCCTCTATAAATATAAATGATAAAATTAAATTAAAAATAAATTTAAATTGTGAATGTAAAAATATAGATCTAAAATGAAAAATATAAATTTAAAAGCATCCTCCAACGAGAATATTATACTTTAGGTTATAAAATTTTAAAAATATTTTATGAGAAGATTCTCAGAAAGATGAATAAAAACATGAAAAATATATTTTATTGTTATAAAATAAAAAATATAACGTCATGCTCACAAACGCATTCCAGAAAATATAATTCATTCTCAAATCAAAAGTCCATTACATTATTGTAACGTAAAGGAAATAAAAGATATCATAGTACATCAATTATTCATAAAAGTCTATTCATGGGGCCATGTTGACCAAAACTTAAGATGCCTACGCATAATCAATCCGAAGGGAGTAAGTATATATTGAAGCAGTCCAAAATGTTAGAAAGAGAAAACATTTACGCCCGGCATCGAAGCATTCAACAAATATATTAAAATGAATGGATGGTTTGTTAGTTGTTCAACCAAACTTGGTCTATCATCATATAATACTCACGTTTCAGTTATCCATTATTGTAACTTGGAAAATCCTAATAACATAATTGTGTAGTAAAAGAAAAACACATGACCAGTTCAGACCATGCATGCCTATAAATAATGCCACTTCTAATGCTAGGCTGGTTATCCCAAGCCAAAGAAATAGTACTTAACCTGGAACACTTTAGCTACAGAGATAAAATGAAGATGGCTCTTGGTTTCTTTACAACCTTTCTGATGTTGTCATGGGCTTCTTTCACTTGTGCGTCAGATCCCAGCTCCCTTCAAGATTTTTGTGTTGTTGATATGGATTCCAAGGGTAATGTTATTTTTCTTCTTCATCAACTTTTAAGCATTGACTTATATAAAGTCCAATTCTTGTAATTGACCCTGTGCTTGACATGCAGTATTTGTGAATGGCTTCGTGTGCAAGAACCCCAACATGGTGGTAGCTGAGGATTTCTTTTACTCGGGTCTAAAAAAGCCCAGGAATACATCAAATCCACTTGGATCAATGGTAACTGCAGCAAATGTGAACCAAATACTAGGACTCAACACTCTTGGTGTATCTTTAGCCCGCATTGATTACGCACCCTATGGTCTCAACCCTCCCCACACACACCCTCGTGCAACAGAAGTTCTCGTGGTGATGAAAGGCACTCTATACGTTGGCTTTGTAACTTCCAATCCCGCGACCCAAACATGAAGAATCAATTCTTTGCCAAATATTTACATCCAGGAGACATCTTTGTCTTCCCACAAGGTCTCATTCACTTCCAGTTTAATATTGGGAAGACGGATGCCGTGGCGCTATCAGGCTTTCGTAGCCAAAACCCTGGAGTCATAACAATTACGAACGCGGTGTTTGGTTCAGACCCACCTATCAATCCAGATGTTTTGGCCAAGGCATTCCAAGTTGAGAAGAATGCGATTGATCACCTTCAATCACGATTTTGGTGGAACATTAACTAAGATTGAACTCGACATCTTTTCTGTGCATTAGGTGTGGAAACCGCGAAGGTGTGGACTATATTACAACATCTTTTGTTTAAATACTACGATTCAAGCATTTTTGTTCACTGTCTTTCTAATAAAATATGTCGCTTAATAAGATTTACTACAATCCTGTATCATCTAAAAGAATTGTGGTAGTAAAGGATTTTTCGAGTGTTTTTGTTTTTCTTGTCAATCCTTGACTTCAACAATTGAACAAATCATTTAACATGCGGTCACTCATATATATGTGTGTGTGTGTGTGTGTGCGCGCATCTATTACACTACTCTTATTGGAAATTAGTAAAAATTGAAATGTAGATCATGGCTAATTGTGGTAAGATTTCATGATTATGTTCATAATTGTGAAGCATTGTTCATATGTGGTAAAAGTAAAAAATATTTTGAAGAAGCTTGCTATCATTAATATATATATCTCTCTGTGTGTGTGTGTGTGTGTGTGTTTGTATAGATATATATATATATATATTATAAACTTTTGCATCATTGTAGAAACAAATGAGTGCCTATGCATTCAAATATGCTAGGTGTTGGTGTATGAAAACACCATTACGCCCTTGCTTGTATGGAAAAGGAGATCAATTGCATATTTTAACAGGGCAACATTAAGTGTCAATATTTTTGTGGTTATGTGGAAGTACAATTCAATAATTTGATACATGTCTTCGTAGTGACGAGATCAAGAATTTAACATTCCAATCTTTTATACAACTAAAGGCAATACACTATAAAAGATATCATATTACATCAATTATTCATAATTGGTAGAAAGCTATAACTAAGGGTCTTTTTGTTTCCTTAATGCTTTACCATCCCCATGGATGCTCGCCCTTGTCAGTGTTTTCTACAAAAGGCGTTTTTCGACGTGGTTGAGTAACTAACCACCCAATAAGAGATTTACCTGCTTTGCAGATCTTAACGTAGTAAAACATTTGACAAAATTTCACATACTTGTTATAAAGAAACACATTAAAGTAAAATGGTAAATAAACGCCAATATTGCTGTGGAAGAACTATTCCACTTATATGTTCTATTAATCTACTCATGGATTCGAATAGTTCGTGTACCAATAAATGAATCGAGGCTGTAGTCCATAAATTCGACTAAGAAGATTGGTGCACAACCTTATCAGTTGTCTCAAATTTTGAACCTAATAGACCTACATACTTTGACATGATCAGAATCACAACGAAACAATAAGATAGCAACGATGTAATTGAACCCAAATCTGAGAATCCTAGGGACGTAAACCGAGCAAAGAATGCTGACCCAATGTGGCAGGATTGGATTATCTCGATGTAGACGGCCACAATCAGTACACCAAATACGAATTGATACGTCACAAATCACACGGACCACTCTGGAATGACTCAATTTGGGATTGAAATTCACGAGAAATTGAATGCACAATTCCAGAGAATTTGAAAGGAATTCTGAACTAATTAAAACTCTGTATGTCTCAAATGACGGTGAAAATGAATTTATAAGAGCTTCAAAACCCTACACTACCGACAATTGGGCTTACTTCCCCTATTGGGTTTATTCTGACTAGGCCCAAAATTACAATAATTTAGAAAAGAATAAATAATAAAAATTGAACTAATCCTTTTGCTCCTTTGCCTCCGAGACTTCTGCCCAACTCAGAATGTTCACCCTGCGCTCCTCTTTAGGTTCCTCGAATTTTTATCCACGTGTGACATCCTCACGAATTTATACATCGAGGCGTTGATTGCTTACTTATGTCCTTTTGCCCGTGCCCTGGTTGTTGGTCTGATTGGGATTGCCAAGGGATCCCTTTTGTCATGACGGACGTCCTAATCATTGGGTTCCTCAATTGTTTATTCTTGGTTCCCTATTCAACAAGACAATCTCCATTTAATACTTAATTTACCTGATACCTCATGTTTTCAAATGTTTCCTACATATCCTACATGTCTTATTTCGTGGTTCATTTGGTTTCTCATTGCAAGTTGACTGATTATTTCTATTTGGATACTTTCCAACTTATTTAGAGTTTATTACCAACTAATAAGATATGGATAGAATCATGTAATCATATCAGATAAATTAAGGCAACCTTCTTCATTTCTATTTATACTCGAACACTTAATTAATTTTGCAACCAAATCAACATTAGATGAGGTTACACAAAATTTTTCTCAAATGACAGGGAATATTACACAATATTGCTTAAAAACTTGTTCGTGCCACAACATTGCAACTCATGTGCCCACTAGCGCCATGCCATTGCCACATCAATTGCCATGACATTCACCCACATCATCACCATGCCAATGCCACACCAACATATATGTTAGAGAATACTTGCTGATTAATGAATCATTTGGGAAGGTTTTATATTTTTGGTTATCAATAAGAAAAATATATTATTGTTCATATATTAATTCACAGAAGCTATAAATAAGAAATTTGATAAGTTCAATAGATGGAAATTGTGAATTTTAAAATTTTAGATTAAGGATAATAGTTATTTAAAGCCTTTGCATTAGATTTTAACAAGTAATTATGTTCATAGGATTCTAAGAGTACAGTTCCTCACTTGAATAAATTAGAGCCAAACTACGGGAAGTGGATTCGACTTTCTATCGTTCTTCATTAAAGAATTTGTTCTTCCATTGTATAGTGCATAATGGTTTTCAATGTGTAAATATATTCTTTCCCTATTGTATTTTAAAAATAACTGGTTTCTATCAATACGATTCGCAAATTGATTTTTTAGTAAAGTCTTTAACGTGGACGCGATCATGATAATTAGATTATTTTAGAAAAATTGTATTTTTGTCATTTAACTATGTTGATACAATTGTGTTTGGATTGATCTCACAACCCTGAAGTTCTACCTTTTCACACACTTATATGTACTTAGGAGTTATGCCACTTGAATTACTGAGAACTTCTTGGGATTTTGTGAGGTAACCATAAGAAATTGACTTGGTAAGTGTATCCTTTTGAGTAAACTTATGTGATACATGAGCGAAAGGTAAAAGCAGAGTGAATACATCTTGTGAAATGACAAGACATCTACACACACACACACTTGACAACTTCTCTTTGTATCACCTAAGCCTACTGGATGTAGGGAGAATTACTTGTGGGAGATAATGCTTTTAACTTGAACTAGCTTACAGACATGCTAGCAAGCATTAATCAGCGCTAAGATAATCTAAAGGCATCACAGGCATCTACATAGGGTAGCCCAACACTTCCAGTGTAGTCGATGTCGAGGAGATGACCAGTAAAACTTCAACTGTGTAGGGCAAGGTATGTCAATAACAAGGACTTTGATTATCCTAATAAGTTAGAGGATATTGGTAGTTTGAGAAAACCCCTTAGGCACAGGTGAGATGAGGATAATAAAGTGCTAAAGGATGTCAAATTGACTATACTGACATTCTTGGGCAAGTCCAACCCAAATGCGTATTTGGACTAGGAACGATGGGTGAAGTTAGTGTTTGACTACTATAGGTATTCTAAAGCCCAAAAGGTAAAGTTGGCAGTGGTGGAATTCGAAGACTACACTATCCTATAGTGGGAATAGGTATACATTAGTTATAGGAAAAATGGTAAACATTCTATAAGGACTTGGTAGGAATTAAAAGCATTGATGAGAAAGAGGTTTGTGGCTAGTCATTACCACAAGAATGTATACAGATGATTACAGACATTGGTGTAGGGTAGTTCGAGTGTAGAGGACTACTACAAGAAAATGATGATGAAACAAATGAGGGATGGATCCGGTGAAAGATTCAGAGGCAAACATGGCAAGGTTCAGGGGGGGGGGTTCAAACTAAAAGATTGTCAATGTTCTAGAGCTGCACCATTATATGGAGATTGCAGACTTGGTGGAGCGAGCTATCAAGGTAGAGAAATAGTTGAAAAGAAGGGGTAGATAGCCACAGCCATCACACATAGCTGAACGACAATTTACCCACCGAGAGGAGAAGTTATCGGTGAAGGTAGTTGGAGTGCCTAAGCCTGAGGAACAAGTACTGGTAGAATTTGAGATAGGAAAGTACAAAGATAGCATACTATGTGATGTGGTACCTATGCAGGAAAGTCATCTTTTGTTGGGGAGGCTATGGTAATTTGATCGAGATGTGGACTTCCATGACAGTAAGGAGAAAGAAGAGCGTAAGGGAAAAAAGTAAGGAAAAGAATAAAGAGAATAATAGTGTATGTTGGTAAGGATGAAAGATGTAAAGGTACATATAGAAAGTGAGCAAAGAGTGATATAACTTTTGTATAAAGAAATTTATTCAATAAAAGAGGTCACATCTTCCCTCCCTAAAAGGGTTGTGTCTATTTTGTAGGAGTTCTAAGATATTCTTTCAGAGGAGTTGCCAAGTGGATTACTGCCAATTAGCAGGATTGAGCATCAAATTGACTTCATATCCAAAGCAACCATTTTGAACCGGTTGGCGTACCCAACGAATTCAGAGAATGAAAGATTCAGCAACAAGTGGAAGAGTTGATTAGCACAGGATGGGTTAGATAAAGCACAAGCCCTTGTACAGTGCTCGTATTACTAGTACCAAAGAAGGACGGGTCTTGGTAGATGTGAGAAGATCGCTAAGCTGTAAATGCTATAATAGTAAAGTATCATCATCCCATTCATAGGTTAGATAATATACTTGATGAATTACAAGAGGCTAGTATATTTTCACCAATTGGTCTTAAGAGTGGGTTGTATAAGTGGTTAGTCATGCCATTTACGCTAACAAATATAGCTAGCACGTTTATGAGACTTATAAACCATGTTCTATGTGCTTTCATAAGTAGATTCATTATACTTTGATTACAATTTTGTGTATAGTACATCTATTACTAGATACATTAGGGAAGTATTAGAGCCTTGGAAAAGGACAAATTGTATGCTAACCTTAAAAAGTATACATTTTGTGAGGATCATTGTGTGTTTCTTGGTTGTGTCATAAGTGCACAGGGAATTGTATGGATGAGACTAAGGTTAAGGTAATATGAGAATGGCCAACTCCTGAGGTTATGATTGAGGTGAGAAATTTCAAAGGTCTTGCGAGCTTTTATAGGAGGTTTGTGTGAGACTTTAGCACAACTACCGCACCGCAAACTGCAACCACTTAGAGGGTTAGTAGACTTTAGCACAATTGTATCATCTAAAAGAATTGTGATAGTAAAGGATTTTTCAATTTCTTTCTTATTTCTTGTCAATACTCGACTTTAGCAATTTATGTATGTATATATATATATATATCTATGTGCATGTCTATTACACGGCTCTTATTGGAAAATATTGAAGAAGGAAATGTGGATCAAGGCTAAATTGTGGTAAGATTTCATGATGACATTCAGAATTGTGAAATGTTGTTTTGATTTGTGGTAAAAATAAAAAATATTTTGAAGAAGCTTGCTATCATTAACACACACACACACACACACACACACATATATATGAAACATTAGCATCATCGTAGAAACAAACAAGTACCTATGGACTAAAATATGCTAGGTGTTTGGTGTATTAAGACACCTTTTCACCCTTGCTCGTTCATTGTATCTTATTCAATTAATTAAGGTCAATTATATCAAGTGTCATCATGAGAACCAAGAGATAGTTACATATACAAAAAGAGATCAACTGCATATTTTAACATGCCAACATTAAGTGTCAATATTTCTGTGCTTATGTAGAAACACAATTCAATTATATGATACATGTATTCCAATCTTTTATGCAAATAAATGCATCACACACTACATGTCCTGTATTTTGACACCTAGACAAGAAGGCTGAGTAGAAAGAAAATATCAACATTCACTCAATGTTGCAAGAGCACTTTCATGCCGTGATTTTTGGGACCATGATATTACAGTACTCATGAATCATCTCAATAAATACCAAAACTAACATGCATCAAAGTAATCAAATCCAAAAAGTTCATCTACAATAATCCAAATGAATCTATGTAACATTCATTGAAACATCTGTAATTTATCATGCTAAGGAAATAAAATAACCTAGATATTACATCAAATTTGTCTCATAGACTAGTAAAATATTGGAACCAATTAAACTAAGTCCTCATTCGCAAAAATATCAACTAAAAGAAACGAGCAATGAGTCACCTAATAAACAGTACCTTCTATCCTTTTGGTTTTTTGTAAGATGCAAACAAAAATAACAACACAATCAAACAAACACATTTTATAAACAAATAGCATAAGTTATGATTTGCACGAAAGAGTAAATTCTAATTAAACATTTTTTGAAGTGTACTATTTCAAAAACATTCCCACCATCTTATGATCTCAATGTCCACTTATACATATTCTTTAGTCCGCTCATGATTATACGAATTTCGTATACAATTTTCACTGATTAGAACCTTAGTCTACTACCTTGACTAAGGTGGGTTGTGTTGCCCAATCCACATTCCTGATTTAGAGGGTTGCATATCTTATCCTATAATGCTGATTGAGTGGTTTACATATCCCAATCTATAATTCTAATTAAGTGAGTCGCATATCTCACGTATTACTAAGTGAATTGTTGGAACTAGTCCCACACTATCATCGACATCTCATGAGAGGATTTTTATATTTCGTTCCATTTATTTCAATTTCAAAATATTAAATTTAAAATAATTTATTTTGAGGGTACTCACATCCAATTTTTAGCGAAATAGTGAGCACCTCTAGTTTTACAAAATCTACATGTCAAGTTGATGCTTTCATAAGACAAGAAATATTCAAAAATAATTTTAAATGTATGATAAAAATTCAGTTGGAATCAAAATAGTTTCAAAACATTTTGTAAAAGTTAGTTGGGACTAACCACCCACCATCACTTAATTCTGCTAATTTTTAGGTTCATCTATTGTTATTTCCTGGTTCCATATTCAATCACACAATCTCCATTTAATACATAATTTAATTAATACTCCCATGTTTTCAAATGTTTCTTACATATCCTACATGTCTGGTTTTGCTGTCCATTTGGCTTTTAGTTACTAGTTGAGTGATTATTCCTATTCAGGCTATTGTTGTGACCGCAGAGCATTCTGCTTCCACTACGATTGTCACTCACGATTGTGAGGCAACACGTTGCACCTACAATATCAAGTCTTGCAGCTGCGAAAACTCCAATGAGGCTTACTACTGAACCTCACAATCTTGATGCGCACTTGCGAAAGTTGATGTCGCAATCATGAGGTTTCACCTCTTGACTGCGCGAATGCCTCGACACAAGGTTAAATTGAGCATAAGGTGCTGTTTGGAATTTTTTTCATTCGCTATGCAAATCTAATCACCAAAACTCATTATCACAATGATTTTAAAAGTCTCTAGGCATATTTTATGAATCTTAATCATGAAAAATCCAACTGATCATGCTTCTACAATTTTCAGGCAATTAACATGTTTCAAAATTTACACGCTTCATAAGTACGCACTTCCTAAAAATTTTTACACATGAATCATGAACCTAACAACATGTCCATGACAACCCACATATGGTCTTCCCTAAATCCAAATTTCTTGTGCTCAAAACATGTGTGTAGTGGTTTTCTAATTGTATGCATGAATAACATAGGAGTCCGACTAAAAAATTACCTCATGTCATTGCGTTCGACGCACAAAAGTCCCTCTCCTTTTCTTTGGCCAAGTTCTAAACGTGGGCTGCTTAGGGTGCTAAAGATTATTTTTCTCTCATTTAAGACATCTATGTGGGGAAGGATTCTAAGGTAGTTGAAAATAATGAAATTCTAAAGCCTTGAAAATCCAAAATTCCTTCTTATTCAATTCTTAGATATTTCCAGACTTTTCACACGAATTTATCAGCCTAAAAATCCCTCTTTTTAATTCCCATATACGTGGTAACACCTTCCATAGATATCCTAAATATTAAGCAGGATTTTGGTTGCCTATTACCACCATATTTCTTCTCCTGCTTATCTTCCTTATTTTCCAACACTTCCACACCAAAATTAAAAGTAAAATAGTAAGGTATAGGCTGACATTAATTCTTTAATTATTACTCAAAAATACTGGCTAAAATATAATTTAACTAGTCCCTAAATTTTGGGATTGTTTGACTAGCTTAATAGGGCATGTTTTGCTTTCCATATACTCCTGACATTACCCAACTTTATTTACAAAAAATTAATAATAAAGTAAATAATTTATTTACCAAAATTCAACTTATAATATTTTTTTAAAATTTTATAATTGTTGCCCCAAAATTTAGGGTATTACAAGCGCAAAAGTGTTAAAAAATAAAATTCCATCAATGAATGGATATGTATATGATATATATGTATGCCGATGTATACATAGATAAACATATATAGTGTATTCCTATTTTATAAATACATATTTAAGGCATGTGAAGTGCAATAGCGACGGGCATTGATAATTCTCCAAATATTTTGGATACATATAATACACATAGATATGTATAGTACATAATATCATAAAAATTGGAGAAATACATCATAATAGTTAATGAAGTAGGCCATTTAGGAAAGCAATTTTTTGGTATACACAATGTATAAATATATTATTGGTGATTCTAATTAAGTGTTGCTACACCAAATGTTGCTGAAAATAGTTTTTGTTGAATGCCACGTGATAAAGGTTGAAAGTAAAGAACATGATTGCCACAATTGCTAACGCATTTTGGAGGCTTCTTCCAATATCTATGGGACACTAATCTTGGTAAAAGATTCTACTACGTCAAATTTACCAAGAGTTTAATCAAATTTCGAGAAAAACACTCCACATAGTTGCTCTCCATTGATCTCAACCTTACAAACAATTCCACAATGCTTAATTGCATTCTCAACTAAACTTCACTGGTCCTATTTAGGTTGTATGTGACATGTTTCACTATTTGCCATCCAAACTATGCATTGGGTGTTCAAACACCTTATGGCATTCCATCTTAGGTGAGATACGTTTCAACTTGTGTATATTTTATTATCAACTAACAAGATATGAACGGAATCACGTAATCATATCAAATAAATTAAGTTGACCTTCTTGATGTCATGGACACTTAATTAATTTACAACCAAATCCCCAAAATAAGGGAGCAAGTTACACAAAACCTTTCCTAAATGACATGAATGATACAGTATCATTTCAAAACATGTTTATGCCACATCATTGCGAACTTATGAGCCCATTGGTGGCATGTCACTACCACGTCATTCGCCACGTGGGTACCACATCATCACCAAGCCAATGCCACATCAACGTGTAGGTCATAAAATACTTGTTGGTCAATGAATCATTAGGGAAAGTTTTATATATCTAGTAATCAATAAGGAAAATACATTATTATTCATATATTAAATCATAAAAACTTTAAATAAGAAATTTGTTAACTTTTATTAGATGAGAATTGCTATTTTTAAAATTCTAGGTTAGGGAAAATAGTTATTTAAAGCATTTGCATTAGATTTTAACAGGAAATTATATTTCTAGGAGTCCAAAAGTATAATTTCTCAATTGAATAAATTAGGGCTAGACTCCAGTAAGTGGATTTAACTTTCTATAGTTCTTCATTAATGAATTTATTCTTCTATTGTATATTGCATAATGGTTTTTGCTGTGCAAATATGTTCTTTGCCCATTATATTTTAAAAATAATTGGTTTCTATCAATACAATTTGCAAATTGATTTATTAGTAAAATCTTTAACATGCACTTGATCTTGATAATCAGATTATTTGACGAAAATGTATTTTTGTCATTTAACTATTGTTGTTTGGTGTTTTTGCCCTTTATCTTTCATGCTTGGCAAAAAAGTCTTGAAATTAAAAATTTTTGGAAATTTAAGGATACATAACCTTAATTTCATCAAATGTTGCATGTAAAAAGAATGTGCCGACGAAGTTTGGGGCTATTCAGTGAAAACCATGCATTGGCAACCGGATATGTGACATGGGTGCTGACATGGCCGGATTATTGGGAGAGACCTCATTTGATTCTATAAATAAAAAATTTGGGAATTCATATTTTAAAAATTATAAAATTACAAAAATACAAAAATATTTTTTTATCCATGTCCAAAATATATTCAAAAAAACATAAAATATATTTACTAAATATATTCTCTAAATTTATAACATATATGATACATCAAGATTATAAAATAAATTTGGAGAGAAACACTCCACACAGTGGCTTTCCATTGATCTTAACCCTACAAGCTTTTCATGCAATTCCACACTACTTTAGTGCATTCTTAGCTAAACCCCATTGGTCCTCTCTAGGCTGTATATGACATGTTTCATTATTTCCCATCCAAACTCTGCATTTGGTGTTCTGACACTGATCTAACATGCCATATTGTGCAAGATACTTTACAACTTATACCGATTTTATTATCAACTAACAAGATGTGGATAGAATCATGTAATCATATCAAATAAATTAAATCAACCTTCTTGATTTTCATTTATACATGAACACTTAATTAATTTATAACCAAATCCAAAAATAAGGAAGGAGATTATACAAAATCTTTCCTAAATAACCTGGAAGATTACCCAATATCATTCTAAACATGTTCACGCTGCATCATTGCCAACTCAAGTGCCCACAGCACCATGTCACTGCCATGTCAATTGGCACATCATTCACCACATTGGCTACCTCATCATCACCATGCCAATGCTACACCAACATATGTCTTATAAAATACTTGTTGGTTAATGAATCATTAAGAAAAGTTCTATATATTTAGTAATGAATAAGAAAAATATATTATCGCTCATATATTAAATCATAATAAGAGAATTGCTAATTGTAAAATTTTAGGTTAGGGATAATAGTTATTTAAAGCATTTGCATTAGATTTTAACAGGAAATTATGTTTGTAGGATTCCAAAAGTACAATTCCTCACTTGAATAAATTAGATCTAGACTTACGTAAGTGGATTCAACTTTCTATTGTTCTTCATTAAAGAATTTATTCTTCTATTGTATAGTGTTTTTGTTGAGTTAATATATTAGTTCCCCATTGTAATTTAAAGATAATTGGTTATATCAATATGATTTCCAAATTGATATTTTAGTAAAACCCTTGACATGCACGTGAGCACGATAATTAGATTATTTGACTAAAATGTATTTTTTTTCTTTTAACGTTGGTTGTTTGGTATTTTTGCCCTTTATCTTTGATGCTTGGCAAAAATGTACTGAAGTTAGAAAATATTGGCAATTTGAAGATACAAAATGTCAATAATAAGAATGTTTTTCTACTAATTATAAGAGAAAAAAATTTAAGGTATTTCCAATATTCACCTAAAATACTGGATTATGTTTTCAATTCAAATTTCCTCTATAAAATACATATGATGGTTTATTAAATATAAATGTTTGTTAAAATACTTTTATAAATATAGTAATAAAATATTTATTTATAAAATATGGTAATGTTTATAAAATTTATATTAATTTTTAATATCAAATAATAATTTGAATATAGTTTGTAAAATATAAAATAAAACATTGACATGTATTTCAAAAATATTTTCATGGAAAAATATAAACATATATATTTTCTAAATAATAAAATATAAATTATGAACAATAAGTGTAAAAAAAAATTTTAAATCTTTAATATATCCTCTAAAAGTTTAAATCACAAATTAATTTTAAAAATAAATTTAAATTGTGAATGTAAAATATATATTTAAAATGAAAAAAATAAATTTAAAAGCATCCCTTGAAAACAATATTATACTATGCCTTATAAAAATTTAAAAATATTTTATGAGAATATTTTCTGAAAGATGAATAAAAACATGTGAAACATATTTTATTGTCGTAAAAAAAAAAATATAATGTGGAGTTTCAACTTAGAAGTACTCACTAGATAGTTACCCCTACGACTACAAAAGCCCACACACGTCTGGGATCAAATCCATAAAATATCATTCATTCTCAAATCAAGAGTCTATGACATCATTGCAATGGAAACGAAATAAAAGATATCCCATTACATCAATTATTCTTAATTGTCTAGAAACAATAACTAACAGTCTCTTCCTTCGCTTAATGCTTTACCATCACCACACATACTTGCCCTTGTTAGTGTTATCTACAAAAGGGAATTTTTTGACATGGTTGAGAGATTAATTGCCCAATAAGGTATTTACCTGCCTTAGGGATCTAAACGTAGTAAAACATTTAACAAAATTTCACATACTTGCTAGAAAAAACATGTTAAAGTAAAAAGGAAAATAAACGCCAATATTGTTGTCAAGGAACTATTCCACTTGTATATTTTGTTTGGTTGCTCAAGGATTCAAATAGTTCATATATTAATATACTAATTAGGACCTTAGTCTATAAATACGACCAAGGAGAGTCGTGCACAACCTTATCGACCATCTCAATTCTTAAACGAAATTTAGAGGAACCTATGCTCAATTGATAACCCCAATTAAAAAGGTTATGTTGGCTTAATCTAAAACCTCATTTGAGAGGATCACGTGTAGTTTGTTAGCTCACTTTTAACTTGAATTGAGAGAGCCAGCTGAATCCCGAGTAGAGGACACAAAACTTTTATCCCACTTGGACTCATAACTAGTCTCTATACACTACCAATCAATTTGAATTGCAGTAGAAACAGCTAGTGTGCATCCAAAATATTTTCATGATAGAACATTTAGAAATTAAAACATGCTAGCTAATTTATTGAAATAGTAAAATAGCAATTAATAGGGAAAATTTCCTTGGACATCATAGTATGCCGATTTCGATTTGTAAAACATAAATTGCAAGGAAACCATTTTATTTAAGAAGGCAATAATAAAAGTTTAATAGATGAACCAACTTACTTGGTATCAACTTGCTTGATTATGAGAATATTTTTTAAAAGATGAATAAAACATGAAAAATATATTTTATTGTCTTAAAATAAAACATATAATGTCATGCCCACAAACTGGGGTTTCGACTTTGAAGTACTTAGCTAGACAGTTACCCTTCCAACTAAAAAAGCCTACACACTTCTGAGATCCGATCCATAAAATATCTTTCATTCCCAAATCAAGAGTCTATGGCATCATGGCCATGGAAAGGAAATAAAAGATATCCCATTACATTAATTATTCTTAACCGTTTGGAAACAATAACTAAGGGGTCTCTTCCTTTCCTTAAGAGTAGAAGGAGATAAATTGAACGAGCAGTGCTATGCATGACTGTCTGAGTGCTATTGCAGTCACAGGATAGCAAGTGCAATTGCGAACCCGAGTGCAGGATTTACAGAGCACCCTTCAACCGCAGGTGTGGTCGCAAACCATAGAGCCACAGTCGTGAACTAGCACATCACAATCGCAAGATGAATAGCAAAAATTTCAATATGTTCCACAGTCGAACATCGCAAATGTGGGATGAGGTCCTATGGTAGCTGACCAACATGTCATGGTCTTGAAACTAGAATACAGTCACTAAATAGGTTACACATTTGGATGAATTTAATACGAATTTTCTAAATTTGAGACCAAATTAGTCTTGCACTCACTGTAAGGCACACTAGAACATAAGGGATGATAATTGAAAAGATTCAAGCGAACATAAACACATAGGACATGACCCGAACTTAACACAAGACTAATGGGTTAAATGTGCGTGGTGAAATCGAGTCAAACCGCCGAACCCAAAAAAATGAGTTAATTTCATGTTACTCAATGGGTTGACCTGTAAACCCCTAAATCCACTTATATATTTGAAGTTTAATAAATATTTTTATTAACTATTTTTTATTTTGTAATCTCCTCAAGTTATTAATTATATACAAAAATAATTAATAAAGTTAGAGGCTAAAATAGCAAGTTTCAATGTTTACAAAAATTAAAGTATCTAGCATTTGATTTATTTTTTTTATTCACCATTCCACAAGTATTGAGCTTAAAGGTGAGGAAGGATGCTTCACTTGCCTTATTCCTTTTGCTTAATCTTTCTTTCTTTTTATTGGCATGATTATATTTATTTTGATGAAGCTTGATCTAGTAAAATTTAAAATGACAAAAGGAAGAAAACTTCAAATTGGAAGTGCGTCTACAATTACTTCCTAAAGTAACAGTATTAAAACAAAAAGAAAAATTGCAATGTGTACAAACCTTTTAGCTTTATTTTGTTCAAAATAATTTTTTTTAATTACAAGGTGGCAAATTTGGTTTGAATGAGCAGTGAATTAGCGAGTTGGATTTAGGTCAAAAAAAAATATAAAAAACTAATTCACAACATGAAATGAATTATGTTTGAATTTGCAGTTTGTATGTAATGCTCATATCTCAACCCGACTCCCCCGACTCCCTGTCTCGCCAATCCGATCCATTGCCATCACTGCGATGAGTATCTACTTGATATAACTAGTTATTTTTTCCATTTAAACTTGTAAATAAATTTAACGATTCATGTTAGATGTAAATTTTTAACATCCCTATGGGCCAAATCATGTAATAGACTATTTTTACAACCTGCACAAAGAGAAAAAAAAATGGAGATTTGTAGGATTATTTTTATAGCCGTTGGATTAGTTCAACTTTTGATCCAATCTAATCAAATTTGTCAAATAGAATATACACTAAACTGATTTTTTATTTTGAATTTAAGATTCTGAAATAAATTAATGTACAAGATTTTAGACAAACATGGCCCTCTGCCATGGGTGTTTGAAGGATTTTTAATAATGCCAAATCATCAATTCGAGTTAAAGGCTTTAAAAGTTGTATACGGTGGGTTATTTTGATTAAAAAAAGGTACACATTGACCCTTTCAGCACATATTTGGGAGGAAATATTTTTTGATCATTGATCTCCATCAAAAAAAATGAATAAATAAGCATCATTCCTCAGATACACATGGCATATACAATTTATTTTAACAAACAATTAAAAAAACTTGTGACTAAGGTTAATAATAAAATAAAGCATATTTTGATCATTGATCTCGATCAAACAAAACCTAATTGCCATGACTTCTGCTAAAGCCGGCATCATCAATTTTTTAATAAATAAGTTTTCGAAAACAAAAGTGCAACTAAAGTGATTGATACCTTCGAACTCAACTCACCTATTAATAATAATAATGATGGTTTAACGACCACTATGTATAATGGAATTCAATAACAAATATATAAAGTCTAAAGTCATCTAAACTTGAGCTGACGAAATTATTTTTAACATGTAAATAAATTTACCAGCTGCGAAAAATACCGAAAATAAGAAGCAGTGAAGATGAACATATATACTAGTGACGCTATATTACAAGAAAAAAAAGGAAACTCAGACTGTCCACGAACCCATTTATATATTTAAAATTTTATAAATATTTTTTTTAACTATTTATTATTCTGTAACCATTTGAAGTTATTAATTGCACAAAAAATAATTAAATAAAGTTAACGGCTAAAATAGCAAGATGCAATTCTTGTAACATTTTAGGCATTGACTTTTATAAGGTGCCAAAACCCTAGAGTCATAACAATTGCGAACGCGGTGTTTGGTTCAGACCCACCTATCAATCCAGATGTTTTGGCCAAGGCATTCCAAGTTGAGAAGAATGTGATTGATTACCTTCAATCACAATTTTGGTGGAACATTAACTAAGATTGAACTCAACATCTTTTCTGTTTATTAGGTGTGGAAACAGCAAAGATGTGGACTATATTACATGAGTGTGTGGTATAATCCATGCTATTTGGTGGTTTTAGACTCAGTCCATAGACGAACTCTCAGAATCTTTTGTTTAAATACTACGATTCAAGCATATTTGTTCACCGTCTTTCTAATAAAATATGTCACGCGATAAGACTTTCTACAATCCTATATCATCTAAAAGAATTATGGTAGTAAAGGATTTTTGAGTGCTTTCGTTTTTCTTGTCAATACACTACTCTTATTGGAAATTACTAAAAATTGAAATGAAGATCATGGCTGAATTGTGGTAAGATTTCAAAATTACATTCAAAATTGTGAAGCATTGTTGTGATCTGTGGTAAAAGTACAAAATATTTTGAAGAAACTTGCTATCATTATATGAAACATTAGTATCATCGTAGAAACAAACAAGCACCTATGGATTCAAATATGCTAGGTGTTCGGTGTATTAAGACACCTTTACGCCCTTGCTTGTTCATTGTATCTATTCAATTAATTAAGGTCAATTAGAACAACCATCATCATAAGAACCAAGAGATAGTTATATATATAGAAAGAGATCAACTCCATATTTTAACATGCCAACATCAAGTGTCAATATTTCTGTGCTTATGTGGAAACACAATTCAATAATATGATACATGTATTCCAATCTTTTATGCAACTAAAGGCATTACACACTACATATGCTGTATTTCGACACCTAAACAGAAAGGCTGAGTACAAAGAAAATATCAACATTTGCTCAATGTTGCATGAGCACTTTCACGCCGCAAATTTGGGACCATGATATTGTAGTACTCATGAATCACCTCAACGAATACTAAAGCCAACATGTGTCAAAACAATCAAATTCAATAAGTTCATCTACAATAATCTGAAAGAATCAATTTAACATCCATTGAAACATCCATAATTTATTAAATAGCAGAAATTAAAAAAAAAACCCAAATATTACATCAGATTTGCCTCAGACTAGTAAAATATTGGAATCAGTTATGCTAAGTCATCATTCTCTAGCACTACTATCACCATAAATGATCCTCATCATTAGTTTCCTCTACAAAAATATCAACTAAAAGAAATGATCGACGAGTTGCCTAATAAATAGTAAGTCCTGCCCTTTTGGTTTTTTGTAAGATGTAAGCAGAAATAACATCACAATAGAACAAACACATTTTATAAGCAAATAATATAAATTATGATTTGCATGAAACAGTAAATTCCAATTAAATTTTTATGAAGTACAGTATTTCAAAATCATTCCCATTGTCTTATTGTCTCGATATCCACATATCTATATTCTTCAGTCCGTTTATGATAATACGTATTTCATATACAATTTTTACTAATTAGAGCCTTAGTCTACTACCACGGCTAAAGTGGGTCATGTTGTCCAATCTACATTCCCAATTGAGAGAGTTGCATATCACAATTTATAACTTTGATTGAGTAGGTCATATATCCTAATGTATAATCCTAATTGAGTGGATCATATATCTCACCCATTACCTAGTGAGCAAGTGGAACTAGTCCAACACTATAATCGACATCCCATGAGAGATCTTTTATTTTTCATTCCATTTATTTCAATTTCAAAATATTGAGTTTAAACTAATTTATTTCACCAATCCTCACATCCAATTTTTACCAAAATAGTAGGCACCTTGAGTTTCATAGAATCAACATATCAAGTTCATGTTTTCATAAAATAAGAAATATTCAAAAATAATTTCAAATGTATAGTAAAAATTTAGTTGCGACATAAAACAATTTCAAAACATTTTGTAAAAGCTAGCAAGGAGTAATCACTTATCTGTCACTTAATCCTCCTAATCATCGGGTTCCTCAGTTGTTTATTCTTGGTTCCCTATTCAACCAGACAATCTTCATTTAATACTTAATTTATCTGATATCTCATGTTTTCAAATGTTTCCAGCATATCCTACATGTCTTATTTCATGGTTCATTTGGTTTCTCATTACAAGTTGAGTGATTATTTCTATTTGGATACTTTCCAACTTATTAAGAGTTCATTACCAACTAATAAGATATGGATAGATTCATGTAATCATATCAGATAAATTAAGTCAACCTTCTTCATTTCTGTTTATTCTTTGTCACTTAATTAATTTGGCAACCAAATTGACAACATAAGATATGAGGTTACACAAAATCATTCCCAAATAACAGGGAATATTACACAATATCGCTTAAAAACTTGTTCATGCCACAACATTGCAACTCATGTGCCCACTGGCGCCATGCCATTGCCACGTCAATTGCCATGACACTCACCACATCATCACCATGCTAATGCCACACCAACATATATGTTAGAAAATGCATGTTGATTAATGAATCATTTCAGAAGGTTTTATATATTTAGTAATCAATAAGAAAAATATATTATTGTTCATGTATTAATTCACAGAAACTTTAAATAAGAAATTTGATAAGTTCAATAGATGGAATTTGCTAATTTTAAAATTTTAGATTAAGGATAATAGTTATTTGAAGCCTTTGCATTAGATTTTAACAGGTAAGTATGTTTGTATGATTCTAAGAGTACAATTCCTCACTTGAATAAATTAGAGCCAAACTACGGGAAGTGGATTCAACTTTCTATCGTTCTTCATTAAAGAATTTATTCTTCCATTGTATAATGCATAATGGTTTTCATTGTGTAAATATATTCTTTCCCTATTGTATTTTAAAAATAATTAGTTTCTATCAATATGATTCACAAATTGATTTTTTGGTAAAATCTTTAATGTGGATGTGATCATGATAATTAGATTATTTTACAAAAATTGTATTTTTGTCATTTAACTATGGTTGATACAATTGTGTTTTGAATTGATCCCACAACCCTAAAGTTCCACCTTTTCACGTACTTACATGTACTTAGGAGTTACGCCACTTGAATTATTGTGAGCTTCTTGGGATTTTGTGAGGTAGCCATAAAAAATTGACTTGGTAAGTGTATCCTTTTGAGTAAACTTACGTGATACATGAGCGAAAGGTAAAAGCAAAGTGAATACATCTTGTGAAGTGACAAGACATCTACACACACACACACTTGACAACTTCTCTTTGTATTACCTAAGCCTACTGGATGTAGGGAGAATTACTTGTGGGAGATAATGCTTTTAACTTGAAGTAGCTTATAGACATGCTAGCAAGTATTAACTAGCGCTAAGATAGTCTAAAGGCATCACAGCCATCTACACGGGTTAGCCTAGCACTTCAGGTGTAGTCAATGTCGAGAAGATGACATGTAACACGTCAATTGTGTTGGGGAAGGTCTATTAGTAACAAGAACTTTGATTATCATAATGAATTTGAAGATATTGGTAGTTTGAGAAAACCCCTTAGGCACAAGTGAGATAAGGATAGTAAGGTGCCAAAGGGTGTCAAATTGACTATACTGACATTTTAGGGCAAGTCAAACCCAAATGCATATTTGGACTGGGAATGATGGGTGAAGTTAGTGTTTGACTATTATAGGCAGTCTAAAGCCCAAAAGGTAAAGTTGGCAGTGGTAGAATTCGAAGACTACACTATCCTATGGTGGGACTAGGTATACATTAGTTATAGGAAAAATGGTAAACAATCTATAAGGACCTGGTAGGAATTAAAAGCATTGATAAGAAAGAGGTATGTAGCAAGTCATTACCACAAGAATGTATACAGATGACTACAGACATTGGTGTAGGGTAGTTGGAGTGTAGAGGACTACTACAAGAAAATGATGATGACACAAATGAGGGATGGATGTGGTTAAAGATAGAGAGGCAAACATGGCAAGGTTCATGGGGGGCTTCAAACCAAAAGATTGTTGATGTTCTAGAGCTGCACCATTATATGGAGATTGGAGACTTGGTGGAGTGAGCTATCAAGGTAGAGAAATTGTCGAAGAGGAGGGGTAGATAGTAGCAGCCATCATACATAGTTGCCCAGCAATTTACCCACCAAGAGGAGAAGTAATCGGTGAAGGCAATTGGAGTGCCTAAGCCTAAGGAACAAGTGTTGGTAGAGTTTGAGATAGGAAAGTACAAAGATAGCATACTATGTGATGTAGTACCTATGCAGAAAAGTCATTTTTTGTTGGGGAGGCTGTGGTAATTCGACCAAGATGTGGACTTCCATGACAAAGCGAATAGGTATATATTCTATCATAATATAAAGAAGATGACACTTGTACCACTTATACTAAAGGAGGTGTAGGAGGATCAGCACTACTTACAACAACAATATGACTTGGACATGAAGAGGATAAAGGAAAAAAAAAGAGGGTGGAAAGAATTTCAGTGTGTACAAGTAAGGAGAAAGAAAGAGAGTAAGGGAAAAAATAAGGAAAAGAATAAAGAGAATAATAGTGTATGTTGGCAAGGATGAGAGATGTAAAGGTACATATAGAAAGTAAGCAAAGAGTGATATAACTTTTGTATAAAGAAATTTATTCAATAAAAGAGGTCACATCTTCCCTCCATAAAAGGGTTGTGTCTATTTTGCAGGAATTCCAAGATATTCTTTCAGAAGAGTTGCCAAGTGGAATACTGTCCATCAGAAGGAATGAGCATCAAATTGACTTCATACCCAAAGTAGCCATTTTGAACCGGTTGGCATACCCAACGAATCTAGAGGAGACTAAAAGATTTGGCAACAAGTGGAAGAGTTGATTAGCAAAGGATGGGTTAGATAAAGCACAAGCCCTTGTATAGTTCTCGTATTGCTAGTACTAAAGAAGGACGGGTCTTGGCAAATATGCGTAGATCGTTGAGCTGTAAATGTTATAATAGTAAAGTATCATCATCCCATTCATAGTTTAGATAATATGCTTGATGAATTACAAGAGACTAGTATATTTTCTCAAATTGGTCTCAAGAGTGGGTTGTGTAAGTGGTCAGTCATACCATTTGAGTTAACAAATACAGCTAGCACATTTATGAGACTTATGAACCATACTCTATGTGCTTTCATAAGTAGGTTCATTATAGTGTACTTTGATTACAATTTTGTGTTGTAAGTGCATAGGGAATTCGCATGGATGAGACTAAGGTTAAGGTAATATGAGAATGGCCAACACCTAAGACTATGATTGAGGTGAGAAATTTCCAAGGTCTTGCGAGCTTCTATAGGAGATTTGCGTGAGACTTTAGCACAATTACCGCACCACAGACTGCAACTACTTAGAAGGCTAGTAGACTTTAGCACAATTGTATCATCTAAAAGAATTGTGATAGTAAAGGATTTTTCAATTTGTTTCTAATTTCTTGTCAATACTCGACTTTAGCAATTTATGTATATATATATATATATATATAGCTACGTGCGTGTCTATTACATGACTCTTATTGGAAAATACTGAAGAAGGAAACGTGGATCATGGCTAAATCGTGGTAAGATTTCACGATGCCATTTGGAATTGTGAAACATTGTTTTGATTTGTGGTAAAACTACAAAATATTTTGAAGAAGCTTGCTATCATTAACACACACACACACACATATATATGAAACATTAGCATCATCATAGAAACAAACAAGTACCTATGGACTAAAATATTCTAAGTGTTTGGTGTATTAAGACACCTTTACACCCTTGCTCGTTCATTGTATGTTATTCAATTAACTAAGGTCAATTAGATCATTTTCATCATAAGAACCAAGAGATAGTTACATATACAAAAAGAGATCAACTGCATATTTTAACTTGCCAACATTAAGTGTCAATATTTTTGTGCTTACGTAGAAACACAATTCAATAATATGATACATGTATTCCAATCGTTTATGCAACTTAAGGTATCACACACTACATGTCCTGTATTTTGACACCTAAACAAAAAGGCTAAGTAGAAGGAAAATATCAACATTCAATCAATGTTGCAAGAGCACTTTCATGCCGTGAATTTTGGGACCATAATATTATAGTACTTGTGAATCATCACAATGAATATCAAAACTAACAAGCATCAAAGCAATCAAATCCAAAAAGTTCACTACAATAATCCAAATGAATCTATGTAACATTCATTGAAACATCTATAATTTATCACGCTACAGAAATAAAATAACCTAGATATTATCAAATTTGTCTCATAGACTAGTAAAATATTGGAACCAATTAAACTAAGTCTTCACTCTCAAAAATATCAACTAAAAGAAACGAGCGACGAGTCAGCTAATAAATAGTACCTTCTATCCTTTTGGTTTTTTATAAGATGCAAACAGAAATAACAACACAATCAAACAAACACATTTTATAAACAAATAGCATAAATTATGATTTGCATGAAACAGTAAATTCTAATTAAACATTTTAGTGTACTATTTCAAAAACATTCCCATCATATTATCATCTCAATGTCCACTTATACATATTCTTTAGTCCGCTCATGATGATATGAATTTCATATACAATTTTCACTTATTAGAACCTTAGTCTACTACCTTGGCTAAGGTGGGTTGTTTTGCCCAATCTACATTCCCGATTGAGAGGGTTGCATATCTTACCCTATAACGCTAATTGAGTGGGTTACATATCCCAATCTATAATTCTGATTAAGTGGGTCGCATATCTCACCTATTACTAGGTGAATGGGTGGAACTAGTCCCACACTATCATCGACATCTCATGAGAGGATTTTTATATTTCATTCCATTTATTTCAATTTCAAAATATTCAGTTTAAAATAATTTATTTTGTAGATACTCACATCCAATTTTTAGCAAAATAGTAGTTTTACAAAATCTACATGTCAAGTTGATGCTTTCATAAGACAAGAAATATTCAAAAATAATTTTAAATGTACGGTAAAAATTCAGTTGGAATCAAAATAGTTTCAAAACATTTTGTAAAAGTTAGTTGGGACTAACCACCTATTTGTTACTTAATTATGCTAATTATTAGGTTCATCTATTGTTATTTCCTAGTTCCATATTCAATCACACAATCTCCATTTAATACATAATTTAATTAACACTCCCATGTTATCAAATGTTTCTTGCCTATCCTACATGTCTGGTTTTGCAGTCCATTTGGCTTTTAGTTACAAGTTGAGTGATTATTCCTATTCGGGCTTTTGTCGTGACTGTAGAGCATTCTGCTTCCATTACGATTGTCACTCATGATTGTGAGGCAACACATTGCGTCTACAAGATCAAGTCTTGCAGCTGCGAAAACTCCCATGAGGCTTACCACCAAACCTCGTGATCTTGATGCGCACTTGCGAAAGTTGATGTCGCAATCATGAGGTCTCACCTCATGACTGCGGGAATGCCTTGGCACAAGGTCAAATTGAGCATAAGGTGCTGTTTGGAGATTTTTTCATTCGCTATGCAAATCTAATCACCAAAACTCATTATCAAAATGATTTTAAAAGTCTGTAGGCATAATTCTATGAATCTTAATCATGAAAAATCCAATTGATCATGCTTCTACAATTTTCAGGGAATTAACTTGTTTCAAAATTTACATGCTTTATAAGTACACACTTCCTAAAAATTTGTACGCATGAATCATGAACCTAAGAACATGTACATGACAACCCACATATGATCTTCCCTAAATCCAAATTTCTTGCGCTCAAAACATGTGTGTAGTGGTTTTCTGATTGTATGCATGAATAACATAGGACTCAGGCTAAAAAATTACCTCAAGTTATTGCGTTCAATGCACAAAAGACCCTCCTTTTCTTTGGCCAAGTTCCAAACGTGGGCTGCTTCTTTTAGGGTGCTAAAGATAATTTTTCTCTCATTTAAAACATATATATGGGGAAGGATTCTAAGGTAGTTGAAAATAATGAAATTGTAGAGCCTTGAAAATCCAAAATTCCTTCTTATTCAATTCTTAGATATTTCCAGACTTTTCACACGAATTTATCAGCCTAAAAATCCCTCTTTTTAATTCCCATATACATGGTAACACCTTCCATATATATCTTAAATATTAGGCAGGATTTTGGTTGCCTATTACCACCGTATTTCTTCTCCTACTTATCTTCCTCATTTTCCAACACTTCCACACCAAAATTAAAAGTAAAATAATAAGGTATAGGCTGACATTAATTCTTTAATTATCCCTAAAAAATACTAGCTAAAATATAATTTCACTAGTCCCTAAATTTTGGGATTGTTTGACTAGCTTAATAGGGCATGTTTTGCTTTCCATATACTCCTGACATTACCCAACTTTATTTACAAAAAATTAATAATAAAATAAATAATTTATTTACCAAAATTCACCTTATAATAATTTTTTAAAATATTATTATTGTTCCCCCAAAATTTGGGGTATTACAATTGCAAAAGTTATAAAAAACGAAATTCCATCAATGAATGGATATGTATAAAACATATAAGTATGCCGATGTATGCATAGATAAACATATATAGTGTATTCCTATTTTATATATACATATTTAAGGCATGTGAAGTGCAATAGCCACGGGCATTGTTAATTCTCCAAATATTTTGGATACATATAATACACATAGATATGTATAGTACATAATATTATAAAAATTGGGGAAATACATTATAATAGTTAATGAAGTAGGCCATCCAGGAAAGCAATTTTGTGGTATACACAATGTATAAATATATTATTGGTGATTCTAATTACGTGTTGTTACACCAGATGTTGCTGAAAATAGTTTTGTTGAATGCCACATGATAAAGGTTGAAAGTAAAGAACCTGATCGCCACAATTGCTAACGCAGTTTGGAGGCTTCTTCCAATATCTATGGGACACTAATCTTGGTAAAAGATTCTACTACATCAAATTTACCAAGAGTTTAATCAAACTTCGAGAGAAACACTCCACATAGTTGCTCTCCATTGATCTCAACCTTACAAACAATTACACAATGCTTAATTGCATTCTCAACTAAACCTCACTGTTCCTATTTAGGTTGTATGTGACATGTTTCACTATTTCCCATCCAAACTATGCATTGGATGTTCAAACGCCTTATGACATTCCATCTTAGGTGAGATACTTTTCAACTTATGCATATTTTGTTATCAACTAATAAGATATGAACGGAATCATGTAATCATATCAAATAAATTATGTCGACCATCTTGATGTCATGGAAACTTAATTAATTTGCAACCAAATCCCTAGAAAACTATAACTAAGGGTCTCTTGTTTTCTTTAACCCCTTACCATCCCCATGCAAGCTCGTCCTCATCAGTGTTGATGTAGGGAAATTTAATGTCGCAGATGTATAATGGTTGTACCAATTAAAATAAGGGAGTAAGGGTTATCATATTTAGAGAGAGCAAAAGTAAGGGTTTTCGTATCTACAAAGAGCAAAAGTGTTGTTTTCAATAATACTGTATTGTGATTAAGTAAAATTGATTTAAAGATGAATTTAATAATTATTGAGTAAACAATAAAGTAACTTTAACTAAGTAGATGGAATGAAATAAAAATGATAGCAATCACAAGTAAAGGCTAATGGTACTAAACACCAATATTGTTGTAAAAGAACTATTCCACTTGTACAATTTGTTAGTTTGCTTAAGGATTCGAATAGTTCATGTACCAATCCACTGATTAGGGCTTTAATCTATGAACACGACCAATAAGGATCGCGCACAACCCGACCAGCTATCTTAATTTTTAAATCGAATTGAGAGGCTCTTATACTCAATTTATAACCTCAATTGATTGAATCTTATAGGCTCAATCTAAAACCTCATTTGAGAGGTTCACGTGAAGTTTGTCAACTCACTTTTTAACCCCATTGAGAGGCTTAGCTAAATCTTGGCCGAAGGACCTAAAACTTTTATCTTACTTGGGAGGACCGGAAGTAGTCTCTATACCCTACTATTAATCTCATTGAGCAACATGTCAAAGGACTTTTGTAAACAAAACCATTCAATGTGAATTCTAGTAGAAAGAACAAGTGTGCATTCAAAATATTTTCATCATAGAACAATTTGAAATCGTGTGAAGTGTTGGGAAACAACTAGTGTGCATCCAAAATGTTTTTCATGGTATAAATACATATTTAAAGCATGTGAAGTCCAACAACCAATAGCATTGTTATTTCTCTAAAATTTTTGGGTACATAGTACACACAGATATGTACAGTACATAATTTTACAAAAATTGGTAAACTACATTATAATAGTCAGGGGAGTAGGTTATTTGAGGAATACAAATTTTCGGTATATACAATGTATAAATATATTATTGGTGGTTCTAGTTAAGTGTCGCTACACCACATTAGTAAAAACAGTTTTGTTGAATATCACCTAACAAGGACTGAAAATAAAAAACATGAACACGACAATTGTTAGCGCAATTCGAAGGCTTCTTCTTACATTTATAAGACACCAGTCTAGGTAAAGGATTCCATTATGTCAAATTTTACAAAGAGTTCAATCAAACTTGGAGAGAAACACTCCACACAGTTGCTCTCCATTGATCTTAACCCTACAAGCATTTAATGCAATTCCACACTACTTTAGTGTATTCTTAGCTAAACCCATTGGTCCTATCTAGGCTGTATTTGACATGTTTCACTCTTTCCCATCCAAACTCTGCATTAGGTGTTCCGACATTAATCTAATATGCCATCTTGGACAAGATACTTTCCAACTTATACTGATTTTATTATCAACTAACAAGATGTAGACAGAATCATGTAATCATATCAAATAAATTAAATCAACCTTCTTGATTTTCATTTATACATAGACAATTAATTAATTTATAACCCAATCCAAAACAAAGGAAGGACATTATACAAAATCTTTCCTAAATGACCTGGAAGATTATACAATATCATCACCAACTCAAGTGCCCACGGCACCATGTCACTGCCATGTCAATTGGCACATCATTCACCACCTTGGCTACCTCATCATCACCATGCCAACGCTACACCAACATATGTCATATAAAATACTTGTTGGTTAATGAATCATTAAGGAAAGTTCTATATATTTAGTAATGAATAAGAAAAATATATTATTGCTCATATATTAAATCATAATAAGAGAATTGCTAATTGTAAAATTTTAGGTTAAGGATAATAGTTATTTAAAGCATTTGCTTTAGATTTTAATAGGAAATTATTTTTGCAGGATTCCAAGAGTACAATTCCTCACTTGAATAAATTTGAGTTGGACTTAGGTAAGTGGATTCAACTTTCTATTGTTCTACATTAAAGAATTTATTCATCTATTGAATAATGCATAATCGTTTTTGTTGTGTTACGCACCCTATGGTCTCAACCCTCCCCACACACACCCTCGTGCAACAGAAGTTCTCGTGGTGATGAAAGGCACTCTATACGTTGGCTTTGTGACTTCCAATCCCGCAGACCCAAACATGAAGAATCAATTCTTTGCCAAATATTTATATCCAGGAGACATCTTTGTCGTCCCAGAAGGTCTCATTCACTACCAGTTTAATGTTGGGAAGACGGATGCTGTGGCGCTATCTGGCTTTGGTAGCCAAAACCCTGGAGTCATAACAATTGCGAACGCGGTGTTTGGTTCAGACCCAACTATCAATCCAGATGTTTTGGCCAAGGCATTCCAAGTTGAGAAGAATGTGATTGATTACCTTCAATCACGATTTTGGTGGAACATTAACTAAGATTGAACTCAGCATCTTTTCTGTGTATTAGGTGTGGAAACAGCAAAGGTGTGGACCATATTACATGAGTGTGTGGTATAATCCATGCTATTTGGTGGTTTCAGACTCAGTCCATAGACGAACTCTCAAAATCTTTGGTTCAAATACTGCGATTCAAGCATATTTGTTCACTGTCTTTCTATTAAAATATGCCGCGCAATAAGATTTACTACAATCCTCTATCATCTGAAAGAATTGTGGTAGTAAAGGATTTTTCGAGTGCTTCCGTTTTGCTTGTCAATACTTGACTTCAACAAGTGAACAAATCATTTAACATGCGGTTACTCATATATATATATATCTGTGTGCGTGTCTTTTACACTACTCTTACTAGAAATTACTAAAAATTGAAATGAAGACCATGGCTCAATTGTGGTAAGGTTTTACATTCACATTCAGAATTGTGAAACATTGTTCATATGTGGTAAAAATACAAAATATTTTGAAGAAGCTTGCTATCATTAATATATATATCTGTGTGTGTGTGTAGATATATATATATATATATATATATTAGAAAATTTTGCATCGTTGTAGAAACGAAGGAGTGCCTATGCATTCAAATATGCTAGGTGTTAGGTGTACGAAAACACCATTACGCCCTTGCTTGTATACGAAAGGAGATCAATTGTATATTTTAACTGGCCAACATTAAGTGTCAATATTTCTTTGCTTATGTGGAAGTACAATTCAATATTATGATACATGTCTTCGTAGTGACGAGATCAAGAATTTAACATTCCCATCTTTTACGCAACTAAAGGCAATACACTATAAAATATATCATAGTACATCAATTATTCATAATTGGTAGAAAGCTATAACTAAGGGTCTTGTTGTTTCCTTAATGCTTTACCATCCCTAGGGATGCTCGCCCTCATTAGTGTTTTCTACAAAAGGTGCTTTTCGACTTGGTTGAGTGACTAACTACCAAAAAAGAGATTTACTAGCCTTGGAGATCTAAACACAGGAAAACATTTGATGAAATTCACATACTTGTTATAGAGAAACACATTAAAGTAAATTGGAAAATAAACTCCAATATTGCTATGGTAGAACTATTCCCCTTATACGTCCTGTTGATTTACTCATGGATTCGAGTAGTTCCTGTACTAATAAACGAATCGAGGCCGTAGTCTATAAATTCGACTTAGAAGAGTCACGCGCAACCTTATCAGTTGTCTCAATTTTTGAACCTGATAGACCTACATAATTGGTTTCAAATTGCTTGATTTTGAGGGTTGCCGTTCTCAAGTTCCGAGATTCCTGTATAACCAATGCAATCCACAATTGAGCCCTAATTTACTACAAATTTATTTCCTATACTTTTCTTGAACGCAGCCTAAGTGTTTGAATCGCGAAACAATTTGTTTCTACACGTCCCTCACTAAACAAGTTACATATTTGGGTGAATTTAGGGCCGAGAAATAGTGTGTGGAATCCGTAGAAACATGTATTGGTATACTGTGTGAGTTGTTGGAAATGTGTTCATGGGGTTCCAACAGTCGAATATAAATGTAGAATGGGTTTTCTATGGTTTTAGTTCATTGAAACACGCCTAAGCATCACGAGAACGGGGGCGAAAACTAGTTTTAGGAATTAGATTAGAGTAGAAGGAGAAAAATCAAGTGAGGAGTGTTTTACACGACAATCTGAACACTATCGCTACTGCGATTGCGGGACATAGCTGTGCAGTCGTTGGCAAGCTCGGCAGAATCACGAACTCGGGTGCAAGACTTACAAAGCTTGCTGCAACCACTTGTGCGGGCACAAACCATGGGGCCACGGTTAGAGACTCGCACATCACAATCATGAGACGGATGGTAGAAATTTTAATTGGAACATCGCAAACACAGAGTAAGGTCCTACAGTTGCAGATCCACACATTGCAGTCACGGAACCAGAACGCGGTCACTAACAATTTACATATTTGGGTGAATTTGATTGGAGGTTTCGAACTTTGGGACCAAATTAGGCCTGCACTCATTGTGTTCGGCACTCTAGAATACAAGCGAGGATAATTGAAAGGAGTCAAGTGAATACCAATGCGTAGGACGCAACCCAAATTTAACATAAGATTAACGAGTTCGGATTAAGCATTCGCAGGTGCAGGTCGAAATAGAGTCGAATTGGTGAACCTGAAAAAAAATTTTGGTTAATTTCACATTACTTAATGGGTTGATGGCAAGTCCACGAACCCAGTTATATATTTAAAAATTTATAAATACTTTTATTAACAATTTATTATTTTGTAACCTTCTTAAGTTACTAATTGCACAAAAAATAATTAAATAAAGTTAATGGCTAAAATAGCAAGATGCAAAGTCTACTAAAATTAAAGATATTTTTGTATTTACCGTTCCGCTAGTATTGAGTTTGAAGGGGAGGAAGGATGTTTCACTCGCCTTATTCCTTTTGCTTAATCTTCCATTCTTTTTTATTCACATGATTTTATTTATTTTGATAAATCATAATCAAGTAAAATTTTAAATGACAAGAAAATAGAAAACTTAAATTTGAAATGCATCAAGAATTACTTCTTGATGTAACAGTGTTGAATCCGAAAGAAAAATTGCAATGTGTAAAAGCCTATTTTTAGCTTTATTTTGGTCAAAATGATTTTTTAAATCCCAAGTTGAACAATTACGTTCGAGTGATCCGTGAAATTAGTCAGTCGGGTTAAAATGAAAAACACTAACTCTGGGAATAAGATGAGTCAGGTTCAAATTAGCAATTGTGTGTAGTACCCATATTTCAACCCAACTCTCTAATTTGCCAACCCGACCAACTGTGACTGCCGGGATGAGTATCTACTTGTGGCAACTAGTTACTTGTATCATTTAAAATTGTGAATAAATTTAACAATTAATGGTAGATGTAAATTTTTTACGTCGTTGCGGGCCAAAATCATGTAAAAGACTATTTCTACAATTTCTATGGAGAAAAAACAAAGGATTCGTTGGATTATTCGTATAGCCGTTGGATTAGTTCAACTTTTGATCCAATCTGATCAAATTTGTCAAATAGAATCTAGACTAGGCTGATTATTTACTATGAACTTAATATAGGGGAATAAATAAACGTACAAGATTTTGGACACACCTGGCCCTCTGCCTTGGGTGTTTGGAGGATTTTCAATAATGTTAAGCATCAATTCGGGTTAAAATTAGTGAAAAACAGTTGTACACGGTGGGTTATTTTGATTTAAAAATGTACAATTATTGGAAATTAAATAAGACAGGAGAGTATTCTATTGCGGAAAAAAATTGCACAGACAGGAGAGTAGTTGCTGACTGCATATACAAAATATTAGTCATGGAGACGAACTAAATTAAGGGAACGAGACCACAACTATTAAGTCATGAATTGACTCCCGTAAATAGAAATTTGTCTACTTGTGCGGTGGTTGGTGAATTTTGTAAATTCATTATATTTTATGACCAGTCTGAAATTAAAATATAATGATTATCATCGGCTAAAATGAAAAAATCAGCAAAAAGCCCTTGGAGATGAAGGCATATCAGTATCAAATTTACGATCATGAAAATTTTCCATTTGTTAGCATAATTCATGGGGCCATGCTGACCAAAACATAAGATGCCTACGCATAATCAATCCGAAGCAGTCCAAAATGTTAGAAAGAGAAAACATTTACGCACGGCATCGAGGCATTCAACAAATATATTAAAATGAAAGGATGGTTTGTTAGTTGTTCAACCAAACTTGGGCTGTCATCATATAGTACTCCCGTTTCAGTTATCCATTACTGTAACTTGGAAAATCCTAATAACATAATTGTGTAGTAAAAGAAAAACACATGACCAGTTCAGACCATGCATGCCTATAAATAATGCCACTTCTAATGCTAGGCTGGTCATCCCAGGCCAAGGAAATAGTACTTAACCAGGAACACTTTAGCTACAGAGATAAAATGAAGATGGCTCTTGGTTTCTTTACAACCTTTCTGATGTTGTCATGGGCTTCTTTCACTTATGCGTCAGATCCCAGCCCCCTTCAAGATTTTTGTGTTGCTGATATGGATTCCAAGGGTAACGTTTTTTCTCTTCTGTTATTTTTCTTCTTCGTCAAATTTTAAGCGTTGACTTATATAAAGTCCAATTCTTGTAATTGACCCTGTGCTTGACATGCAGTATTTGTGAATGGCTTCGTGTGCAAGAACCCCGACAAGGTGGTAGCTGAGGATTTCTTTTTCTCGGGTCTAAACAAGCCCGGGAATACATCAAATCCACTCGGATCAGTGGTAACTGCAGCAAATGTAAACCAAATACCAGGACTCAACACTCTTGGCGTATCATTAGCCCGCATTGATTACGCACCCTATGGTCTCAACCCTCCCCACACACACCCTCGTGCAACAGAAGTTCTCGTGGTGATGAAAGGCACTCTATACGTTGGCTTTGTGACTTCCAATCCCGCAGACCCAAACATGAAGAATCAATTCTTTGCCAAATATTTACATCCAGGAGACATCTTTGTCTTCCCCCAAGGTCTCATTCACTTCCAGTTTAATGTTGGGAAGACAGATGCTGTGGCGCTATCAGGCTTTGGTAGCCAAAACCCAGGAGTCATAACAATTGCGAACGCGGTGTTTGGTTCAGACCCACCTATCAATCTAGATGTTTTGGCCAAGGCATTCCAAGTTGAGAAGAATGTGATTGATTACCTTCAATCACGATTTTGGTGGAACATTAACTAAGATTGAACTCAGCATCTTTTCTGTGTATTAGGTGTGGAAACAGCAAAGGTGTGGACCATATTACATGAGTGTGTGGTATAATCCATGCTATTTGGTGGTTTCAGACTCAGTCCATAGACGAACTCTCAAAATCTTTTGTTCAAATACTGCGATTCAAGCATATTTGTTCACTGTCTTTCTATTAAAATATGCCGCGCAATAAGATTTACTACAATCCTCTATCATCTGAAAGAATTGTGGTAGTAAAGGATTTTTCGAGTGCTTCCGTTTTGCTTGTCAATACTTGACTTCAACAAGTGAACAAATCATTTAACATGCGGTTACTCATATATATATATATATATATATATCTGTGTGCGTGTCTTTTACACCACTCTTACTAGAAATTACTAAAAATTGAAATGAAGACCATGGCTCAATTGTGGTAAGGTTTTACGTTCACATTCAGAATTGTGAAACATTGTTCATATGTGGTAAAAATACAAAATATTTTGAAGAAGCTTGCTATCATTAATATATATATCTGTGTGTGTGTGTAGATATATATATATATATATATATATATTAGAAAATTTTGCATCGTTGTAGAAACAAATGAGTGCCTATGCATTCAAATATGCTAGGTGTTAGGTGTACGAAAACACCATTACGCCCTTGCTTGTATACGAAAGGAGATCAATTGTATATTTTAACTGGCCAACATTAAGTGTCAATATTTCTTTGCTTATGTGGAAGTACAATTCAATATTATGATACATGTCTTCGTAGTGACGAGATCAAGAATTTAACATTCCCATCTTTTACGCAACTAAAGGCAATACACTATAAAATATATCATAGTACATCAATTATTCATAATTGGTAGAAAGCTATAACTAAGGGTCTTGTTGTTTCCTTAATGCTTTACCATCCCTAGGGATGCTCGCCCTCATTAGTGTTTTCTACAAAAGGTGCTTTTCGACTTGGTTGAGTGACTAACTACCAAAAAAGAGATTTACTAGCCTTGGAGATCTAAACACAGGAAAACATTTGATGAAATTCACATACTTGTTATAGAGAAACACATTAAAGTAAATTGGAAAATAAACTCCAATATTGCTATGGTAGAACTATTCCCCTTATACGTCCTGTTGATTTACTCATGGATTCGAGTAGTTCCTGTACTAATAAACGAATCGAGGCCGTAGTCTATAAATTCGACTTAGAAGAGTCACGCGCAACCTTATCAGTTGTCTCAATTTTTGAACCTGATAGACCTACATAATTGGTTTCAAATTGCTTGATTTTGAGGGTTGCCGTTCTCAAGTTCCGAGATTCCTGTATAACCAATGCAATCCACAATTGAGCCCTAATTTACTAGAAATTTATTTCCTATACTTTTCTTGAACGCACCCTAAGTGTTTGAATCGCGAAACAATTTGTTTCTACACGTCCCTCACTAAACAAGTTACATATTTGGGTGAATTTAGGGCCGAGAAATAGTGTGTGGAATCCGTAGAAACATGTATTGGTATACTGTGTGAGTTGTTGGAAATGTGTTCATGGGGTTCCAACAGTCGAATATAAATGTAGAATGGGTTTTCTATGGTTTTAGTTCATTGAAACACGCCTAAGCATCACGAGAACGGGGGCGAAAACTAGTTTTAGGAATTAGATTAGAGTAGAAGGAGAAAAATCAAGTGAGGAGTGTTTTACACGACAATCTGAACACTATCGCTACTGCGATTGCGGGACATAGCTGTGCAGTCGTTGGCAAGCTCGGCAGAATCACGAACTCGGGTGCAAGACTTACAAAGCTTGCTGCAACCACTTGTGCGGGCACAAACCATGGGGCCACGGTTAGAGACTCGCACATCACAATCATGAGACGGATGGTAGAAATTTTAATTGGAACATCGCAAACACAGAGTAAGGTCCTACAGTTGCAGATCCACACATTGCAGTCACGGAACCAGAACGCGGTCACTAACAATTTACATATTTGGGTGAATTTGATTGGAGGTTTCGAACTTTGGGACCAAATTAGGCCTGCACTCATTGTGTTCGGCACTCTAGAATACAAGCGAGGATAATTGAAAGGAGTCAAGTGAATACCAATGCGTAGGACGCAACCCAAATTTAACATAAGATTAACGAGTTCGGATTAAGCATTCGCAGGTGCAGGTCGAAATAGAGTCGAATTGGTGAACCTGAAAAAAAATTTTGGTTAATTTCACATTACTTAATGGGTTGATGGCAAGTCCACGAACCCAGTTATATATTTAAAAATTTATAAATACTTTTATTAACAATTTATTATTTTGTAACCTTCTTAAGTTACTAATTGCACAAAAAATAATTAAATAAAGTTAATGGCTAAAATAGCAAGATGCAAAGTCTACTAAAATTAAAGATATTTTTGTATTTACCGTTCCGCTAGTATTGAGTTTGAAGGGGAGGAAGGATGTTTCACTCGCCTTATTCCTTTTGCTTAATCTTCCATTCTTTTTTATTCACATGATTTTATTTATTTTGATAAATCATAATCAAGTAAAATTTTAAATGACAAGAAAATAGAAAACTTAAATTTGAAATGCATCAAGAATTACTTCTTGATGTAACAGTGTTGAATCCGAAAGAAAAATTGCAATGTGTAAAAGCCTATTTTTAGCTTTATTTTGGTCAAAATGATTTTTTAAATCCCAAGTTGAACAATTACGTTCGAGTGATCCGTGAAATTAGTCAGTCGGGTTAAAATGAAAAACACTAACTCTGGGAATAAGATGAGTCAGGTTCAAATTAGCAATTGTGTGTAGTACCCATATTTCAACCCAACTCTCTAATTTGCCAACCCGACCAACTGTGACTGCCGGGATGAGTATCTACTTGTGGCAACTAGTTACTTGTATCATTTAAAATTGTGAATAAATTTAACAATTAATGGTAGATGTAAATTTTTTACGTCGTTGCGGGCCAAAATCATGTAAAAGACTATTTCTACAATTTCTATGGAGAAAAAACAAAGGATTCGTTGGATTATTCGTATAGCCGTTGGATTAGTTCAACTTTTGATCCAATCTGATCAAATTTGTCAAATAGAATCTAGACTAGGCTGATTATTTACTATGAACTTAATATAGGGGAATAAATAAACGTACAAGATTTTGGACACACCTGGCCCTCTGCCTTGGGTGTTTGGAGGATTTTCAATAATGTTAAGCATCAATTCGGGTTAAAATTAGTGAAAAACAGTTGTACACGGTGGGTTATTTTGATTTAAAAATGTACAATTATTGGAAATTAAATAAGACAGGAGAGTATTCTATTACGGAAAAAAATTGCACAGACAGGAGAGTAGTTGCTGACTGCATATACAAAATATTAGTCATGGAGACGAACTAAATTAAGGGAACGAGACCACAACTATTAAGTCATGAATTGACTCCCGTAAATAGAAATTTGTCTACTTGTGCGGTGGTTGGTGAATTTTGTAAATTCATTATATTTTATGACCAGTCTGAAATTAAAATATAATGATTATCATCGGCTAAAATGAAAAAATCAGCAAAAAGCCCTTGGAGATGAAGGCATATCAGTATCAAATTTACGATCATGAAAATTTTCCATTTGTTAGCATAATTCATGGGGCCATGCTGACCAAAACTTAAGATGCCTACGCATAATCAATCCGAAGCAGTCCAAAATGTTAGAAAGAGAAAACATTTACGCACGGCATCGAGGCATTCAACAAATATATTAAAATGAAAGGATGGTTTGTTAGTTGTTCAACCAAACTTGGGCTGTCATCATATAGTACTCCCGTTTCAGTTATCCATTACTGTAACTTGGAAAATCCTAATAACATAATTGTGTAGTAAAAGAAAAACACATGACCAGTTCAGACCATGCATGCCTATAAATAATGCCACTTCTAATGCTAGGCTGGTCATGCCAGGCCAAGGAAATAGTACTTAACCTGGAACACTTTAGCTACAGAGATAAAATGAAGATGGCTCTTGGTTTCTTTACAACCTTTCTGATGTTGTCATGGGCTTCTTTCACTTATGCGTCAGATCCCAGCCCCCTTCAAGATTTTTGTGTTGCTGATATGGATTCCAAGGGTAACGTTTTTTCTCTTCTGTTATTTTTCTTCTTCGTCAAATTTTAAGCGTTGACTTATATAAAGTCCAATTCTTGTAATTGACCCTGTGCTTGACATGCAGTATTTGTGAATGGCTTCGTGTGCAAGAACCCCGACAAGGTGGTAGCTGAGGATTTCTTTTTCTCGGGTCTAAACAAGCCCGGGAATACATCAAATCCACTCGGATCAGTGGTAACTGCAGCAAATGTAAACCAAATACCAGGACTCAACACTCTTGGCGTATCATTAGCCCGCATTGATTACGCACCCTATGGTCTCAACCCTCCCCACACACACCCTCGTGCAACAGAAGTTCTCGTGGTGATGAAAGGCACTCTATACGTTGGCTTTGTGACTTCCAATCCCGCAGACCCAAACATGAAGAATCAATTCTTTGCCAAATATTTACATCCAGGAGACATCTTTGTCTTCCCACAAGGTCTCATTCACTTCCAGTTTAATGTTGGGAAGACAGATGCTGTGGCGCTATCAGGCTTTGGTAGCCAAAACCCAGGAGTCATAACAATTGCGAACGCGGTGTTTGGTTCAGACCCACCTATCAATCCAGATGTTTTGGCCAAGGCATTCCAAGTTGAGAAGAATGTGATTGATTACCTTCAATCACGATTTTGGTGGAACATTAACTAAGATTGAACTCAGCATCTTTTCTGTGTATTAGGTGTGGAAACAGCAAAGGTGTGGACCATATTACATGAGTGTGTGGTATAATCCATGCTATTTGGTGGTTTCAGACTCAGTCCATAGACGAACTCTCAAAATCTTTTGTTCAAATACTGCGATTCAAGCATATTTGTTCACTGTCTTTCTATTAAAATATGCCGCGCAATAAGATTTACTACAATCCTCTATCATCTGAAAGAATTGTGGTAGTAAAGGATTTTTCGAGTGCTTCCGTTTTGCTTGTCAATACTTGACTTCAACAAGTGAACAAATCATTTAACATGCGGTTACTCATATATATATATATATATATATATCTGTGTGCGTGTCTTTTACACCACTCTTACTAGAAATTACTAAAAATTGAAATGAAGACCATGGCTCAATTGTGGTAAGGTTTTACGTTCACATTCAGAATTGTGAAACATTGTTCATATGTGGTAAAAATACAAAATATTTTGAAGAAGCTTGCTATCATTAATATATATATCTGTGTGTGTGTGTAGATATATATATATATATATATATATATTAGAAAATTTTGCATCGTTGTAGAAACAAATGAGTGCCTATGCATTCAAATATGCTAGGTGTTAGGTGTACGAAAACACCATTACGCCCTTGCTTGTATACGAAAGGAGATCAATTGTATATTTTAACTGGCCAACATTAAGTGTCAATATTTCTTTGCTTATGTGGAAGTACAATTCAATATTATGATACATGTCTTCGTAGTGACGAGATCAAGAATTTAACATTCCCATCTTTTACGCAACTAAAGGCAATACACTATATAATATATCATAGTACATCAATTATTCATAATCGGTAGAAAGCTATAACTAAGGGTCTTTTCGTTTGCTTAATGCTTTACCATCCCCACGGATGCTCACCCTCATCAGTGTTTTCTACAGAAGGTGTTTTTCGACGTGGTTGAGCAACTAAGCACCCAATAAGAGATTTACCAGCCTTGGAGATCTAAATGTAGTAAAATATTTGATAAAATTTCACATAATTGTTAAAAAGAAACACAATAAAGTAAAATGGAAAACAAACGCCAATATTGCTGGGGAAGAACTATCCCTCGTTAGTGTTTTCTACAAAAGGCGTTTTTCGACTTGGTTGAGTGACTAACTACCCAATAAGAGATTTACCAGCCTTGGAGATGCACTATATTACATGAGTGTGTGGTATAATCCTTGCTATTTGGTAGTTTCAGACTTAGTCCATAGACGAACTGACGCGATCTGGGGATTTGTCAAATTTTATTTTAGTATTTTTTTATTTAGTTTTATTTGTTAATGAGCTTTATTAATAAATTGAGCCTATGGGCTTTTTGGGTTAGAGTCTAATAGGATTTAGTATAAATATTAGTTATTCAGTTGAAAATAGGGATAGATTACAGACAGAGAGTTTTTTAATCAATTCAGTTTTCTTTTCAAATTCTCTTAAATTGTGCTTTTACAATTTTTCATAATTTTTTTCCCAAATCGAGTCACTCTGGAATGGTCCATGTGATTCGTAATGTATCAGTCAGTGATCGATGTGCTGATTGTGGTCGTTTACATCGAGTTTCCAATCCAATCCTACCACGTTGGATTGGCGTTCTTCGCACGGTTTGCGTCATTGGCATTCTCGGATTCAGGTTCGATTACACCATTGCTTTCGTCGTGATTCTAATCACGTCACGAACTCTCAAAATCATTTGTTTAAATACTGTGATTCAAACATATTTGTTCACTGTCTTCCTAATAAAATATGTCACGTAATAAGATTTTCTACAATCATGTATCATCTAAAAGAATTGTGGTAGTAAAGGATTTTTCGAGTGCTTTCGTTTTGGTTGTCAATACTTGAGTTAAACAATTGAACAGATCATTTAACATGCGATCACTCATATATATATATATATATATATATATGTATATCTGTGTGTATGTCTATTACACTACTCTTTTTGGAAATTACTAAAAATTGAAATGAAGATCATGGCTCAATTGTGGTAAGGTTTCACGATCACATTCAGAATTGTGAAGCATTGTTCATATGTGGTAAAAGTACAAAATATTTCGAGGAAGCTTGCTATCATATATATATATATATATATATATTCGAAACATTTGCATCATTGTAGAAACAAATCGCCTATGCATTCAAATATGCTAGGTGTTAGGTTTATGAAAACACCATTACGCCCTTGCTTGTATACAAAAGGAGATCAATTGTATATTTTAACAGGCCAACATTAAGTGTCAATATTTCTGTGCTTATGTGGAAGCACAATTCAATAATATGATACATGTCTTCGTAGTGACGAGATAAAGAGTTTAACATTCCAATCTTTTACGCACCTAAAGGCAATACACTACAAAAGATATCATAGTTCATCAATTATTCATAATTGGTAGAAAGCTATAACTAAGGGTATTTTTGTTTCCTTAATGCTTTACCATCCCTAGGGATGCTCGCCCTCATTAGTGTTTTCTACAAAAGGTGCTTTTCGACTTGGTTGAGTGACTAACTACTCAGTAAGAGATTTACCAGCCTTGGAGATCTAAACGTAGTAAAACATTTGGTGAAATTCACATACTTGTTATAAAGAAACACATTAAAGGAAAATGGAAAATAAACGCCAATATTGCTGTGGTAGAACTATTCCCCTTATACATTCTGTTTATTTACTCATGGATTCGAATAGTTCGTGTACTAATAAACGAATCGAGGCCGTAGTCTATAAATTCAACTAAGAAGAGTCACACGCAACCTTATCAGTTCTCTCAATTTTTTAACCTAATAGACCTACATACTTGGTTTCAAATTGTTTGATTTTGAGGGTTGGCATTCTTAAGTTTCTGGATTCCTGTATAACTAATGCAATCCTCAATTGAGCCCTAATTTACCAGAAATTTATTTCCTATACTTTTCTTGAACACAACCAAAGTGTTTGAATCAAGAAACAATTTGTTTCTACACGTCCCTCACTAAACAAGTTACATATTTGGGTGAATTTAGGGCCCAGAATAGTGTGTGGAATCCATAGAAACATGTATGGGTATAATATGTGAGTTGTTGGAAATGTGTTCATGGGGTTCCAACAATCGAATATAAACATAGAATGGGTTTTCTATGGTTTTAATTCATTGAAACATGTCTAAGGATCATGAGAACAGGGGTGAAAACTAGTTTTAGGAATTAGATTAGAGTAGAAGGAGAAAAATCAAGTGAGAAGCGTTCTACACAACAATCTGAACACTATCGCTACTACGATTGCGGGACATAGTTGTGCGGTCATTGGCAAGCTAGGCAGAATCACGAACTCGGGTGCAAGGCTTAGAAAGCTTGCTACAACCACGTGTGTGGGCACAAACCATGGAGCTGCGGTTAGAGACTGGCACATCACAATCATGAGATGGATAGTAGAAATTTTAATTGGAACATCACAAACACAGAGTGAGGTCGTGCAGTGGTGGACCCACACATTGCAGTCACTGAACCAGAACGCAGTCACTAACAATTTACATATTTGGGTGAATTTAATCGGAGATTTCCAATTATGGGACTAAATTGGGCCTGCACTCATTGTGTTGGGCACTCTAGAATACAAGCGACGATAATTGAAAGGATTCAAGTGAATACCAATGCGTAGGACACAACCCAAATTTAACATAATATTAATGAATTTGGATTAAGCATTCGCAGGTGCAAGTCGAAATAGAGTCGAATTGGTGAACCTGAAAAAAAAAAATTGGTTAATTTCACATTACTTAATGGGTTGATGGCAAGTCCACGAACCCATTTATATATTTAAAATTTTATAAATACTTTTATTAACTAATTATTATTTTGTAACCTTCTTAAGTTATTAATTGCACAAAAAATAATTAAATAAAGTTAATGGCTAAAATAGCAAGATGCAAAGTCTACCAAAATTAAAGATATTTTTTTATTTACCGTTCCACAAGTATTGACTTTGAAGGGGAGGAAGGATGTTTCCCTCGCCTTATTCCTTTTGCTTAATCTTCCATTCTTTTTCATTCACATGATTATATTTATTTTGATAAATCATAATCAAGTAAAATTTTAAATGACAAGAAAATAGAAAACTTTAAATTTGAAATGCATCAAAAATTACTTCTTGAAGTAACAGTATTGAATCTAAAAGAAAATTTTCAATGTGTAAAAGCCTATTTTTAGCTTTATTTTGGTCAAAATGATTTTTTAAATCCCAAGTTGAACAATTACATTCGAGTGATCCGTTAAATTAGTGAGTCAGGTTAAAATAAAAAACACTAACTCTAGGTATAAGATGAGTCAGGTTCAAATTAGCAATTGTGTGTAATACCCATATTTCAACCCGACTCTCTAACTTGCCAACCCGACCAACTGCCACTGCTGGGATGAGTATCTACTTGTGACAACTAGTTATTTGTACCATTTAAAATTGTGCATAAATTTAACAATTGATGGTGGATGTAAATTTTTGACATCCTTGCGGGCCAAAATCATGTAAAAGACTATTTCTACACCTTCTATGGAGAAAAAAACAAAGGATTCACCAAGTAAAAGACTAGGTACTTGTAAATTTAAAATAGTTTTGTTGAATGCCACGTGATAAAGGTTGAAAGTAAAGAACATGGTCGCCACAATTGCTAACGCAGTTTGGAGGCTTCTTCCAATATCTATGGGACACTAATCTTGGTAAAAGATTCTACTACGTCAAATTTACCAAGAGTTTAATCAAACTTCGAGAGAAACACTCCACATAGTTGCTCTCCATTGATCTCAATCTTGCAAACTATTCCACAATGCTTAATTGCATTCTCAACTATACCTCACTGGTCCTATTTAGGCTGTATGTGACATGTTGCACTATTTGCCATCCAAACTATGCATTGTGTGTTCAAACACCTTATGACATTCCATCTTAGGTGAGATACTTTTCAACTTATGTATATTTAATTATGAACTAACAAGATACGAATGAAATCACGTAATTGTATCAAATAAATTAAGTCGACCTTCTTGATATCATGGACACTTAATTAATTTGCAACCAAATCCCCAAAATAAGGGAACAAGTTATACAAAACCTTTCTTAAATGACATGAATGATACAGTATCGTTTCAAAACATGTTTATGCCACATCATTGCCAATTCATGTGCCCATTGGTGCCATGTCACTGCCACGTCATTCACCACGTTGGGTACCACATCAACACCAAGCCAATGCCACATCAACGTGTAGGTCATAAAATACTTGTTGGTCAACGAATCATTTGGGAAAGTTTTATATATCTAGAAATCAATAAGGAAAAAACATTATTATTCATATATTAAACCATAAAAACTTTAAATAAGAAATTTGTTAAGTTTTATTAGATGAGAATTGCTATTTTTAAAATTCTAGGTTAGGGAAAATAGTTATTTAAAGCATTTGCATTAGATTTTAACAGGAAATTATATTTCTAGGAGTCCAAAAGTGTAATTCCTCAATTGAATAAATTAGGGCTAGACTCCGGTAAGTGGATTTAACTTTCTATTATTCTTCATTAATGAATTTATTCTTCTATTGTATAATGCATAATGGTTTTTGTTGTGCAAATATGTTCTTTGCCCATTATATTTTAAAAATAATTGGTTTCTATCAATACAATTTGCGAATTGATTTATTAGTAAAATCTTTAACATGCACGTGATCTTGATAATTAGATTATTTGACTAAAATGTATTTTTGTCATTTAACTATTGTTGTTTGGTGTTTTTACCCTTTATCTTTTATGCTTGGCAAAAAAGTCTTGAAATTAAAATTTTTTGGAAATTTAAGGATACATAACCTTAATTTCATCAAATGTTGCATGTAGGAAGAACGTGCCGATGAAGTTTGGGGCCATTCAATGAAAACCATGCATTTGGCAACTGGATATGTGACATGGGTGCTGACATGGCTGGATGATTGGGAGAGACCTCATTTGATTCTATAAATAAAAAATTTGGGAATTCATATTTTAAAAATTATAAAATTACAAAAATACAAAAATATTTTTTTTATCCATTTTCAAAATATATTCAAAAAAACATAAAATATATTTTCTAACTATATTCTCTAAATTTATAACATATATGATATATCAAGATTACAAAATAAAAAATATAACATGCAAATTTCAAAATTTGAATTCTTCGGAAAACATAAAAGTAAAGAGTTATATTTTCCTAATAGATAAAAAAATTTTATATTTCCTGATTATATATAATATAATAATATCAAAAGGTATTTTGAAAATAGAAATAAAAACATAAAAATATATTTTATAAATATATTCCAAAAAAAATATATTTTAGAAAATATAAAAATAAAATAAAAATTCAAAAATTATTGTACTCAAAAATAAAAAAGAATTTATATTTCCTACCAATTATAAGAGTAAAAAATGTAGTGTATTTCCAAATATATTCACCAAAAATATAGAATATTCTTTCAATTCGAATTTCCTCTATAAAATACATATGAAGGTTTATTAATTATCAATGTTCACTAAAATATTTGTATAAATATACTTATAAAAAATTTATTTATAAAAAATATAGTAATGTTTCCAAAATTTATATTAATATTTAATTTCAAAAACTAATTTGAATATAGTTTTAAAAATCTAAAGTAAAACAATGACATATATTTAGAAAATATATTCAGTGAAATATATAAACAAATATATTTTTTAAATAATAAAATATATATTTTGAATAATAAGTTTGAAGATATTTTAAAATTTTTAATCTATCCTCTGAAAATATAAGTGACAAATTTATTTTAAAAATAAATTTAAATTGTGAAAGTAAAAATAAAAATCTAAAATGAAATGAGAATATTAAACTGTACCTTATGAAAAAATTAAAATATTTTATGAAAATATTTTCTTAAAGATGAATGAAAACATGAAAATATATTTTATTGTCATAAAATAAAAAATATAAAGTCAAGCCCACAAATTGAGGTTTGGACTTAGAAATAGCTACCCTTGTGGTTACAAAAGCACACACATATCAGAGATCCAATTTATAAAATATCATTCATTCCCAAATCAAAAGTCTAATACATTATTGCAATAGAAAGGAAGTAAAATGTATCCTATTACAACAATTATTCTTAATTGTCTAGAAAACTATAACTAAGGGTCTCCTTTTGTCCTTAATCCTTTATCATCCCCACACATACTCATCCTCATCAGTGTTGATGCAGGGAAATTTAACATCACAGATGTATAATAGTTGTACCAATTAATATAAGGGAGTAAGGGTTGTCATATTTACAGAGCAAAAGTAACGGTTTTCGTATTCACAGGGAGCAAAAGTAACGGTTTTCTATAATATTATATTTTGATTAAGTAAAATTGATTTAAAGATGAATTTAATAGTTATTGAGTAAATAATAAAGTAACTTTAACTAAGTAGATGGAATGAAATAAATATGATAGCAATCACAAGCAATTCTAACATGCCATCTTGGGCAAGATACTTTCCAACTTATACCAATTTTATTATCAACTAACAAGATGTGGACAGAATCTTGTAATCATATCAAATAAATTAAATCAACTTTCTTGATTTTCATTTATACATGGACACTTAATTAATTTATAATCAAATCCAAAAATAAGGAAGGAGATTATACAAAATCTTTCCTAAATGACATGGAAGATTACACAATATTGTTCTAAACATGTTCACGCCGCATCATTGCCAACTCAAGTGCCCATGGCACCATGTCACTGCCATGTCAATTTGCACATCATTCACCTCATTGGCTACCTCATCATCACCATTTCAATGCTACACCAACATATGTCTTATAATATATTAGTTGGTTAATGAATCATTAAGGAAAGTTCTATATATTTAGTAATCAATAAGAAAAAATATTATTGCTCATATATTAAATCATAATAAGAGAATTGCCAATTGTAAAATTTTAGGTTAGGGATAATAGTTATTTAAAGCATTTGCTTTAGATTTTCCAGGAAATTATGTTTGTAGGATTCCAAGAGTACAATTCCTCACTTGAATAAATTAGAGCTAGACTTAGGTAATTGGATTCAACTTTCTATTGCTCTTCATTAAAGAATTTATTCTTCTATTGTATAATGCATAATGGTTCTTGTTGTGTTAATATATTAGTTTAGTTCCCCATTGTACTTTAAAAATAATTGGTTCCATCAATATGATTTGCAAATTGATATTTTAGTCAAATCCTTAACATGCACGTGAGCACGATAATTAGATTATTTGACTAAAATGTATTTTTGTCTTTTAACATTGGTTGTTTGGTATTTTTGCCCTTTATCTTTAATGCTTGGCAAAAAAGTACTGAAGTTAGAAAATATTGGCAATTTGAAGACAAAAAACCTCAATAATAAGAATATTTTTCTACCAATTATATTAGAAAAAAATTTAAGGTATTTCCAATATTCACCAAAAATACTGGATTATGTTTTCAAATCAAATTTCCTCTATAAAATACATATGATGGTTTATTAAATATCAATGTTTATTAAAATACTTTTATAAATATAGTTATAAAATATTTATTTATAAAATATGGTAATGTTTATAAAATTTGTATTATTTTTTAATATCAAATAATAATTTGAATATAGTTTGTAAAATATAAAACAAAACATTGACATGTATTTCGATAATATTTTCAGCGAAAAATATAAACAGATATATTTTCTAAATAATAAAATATAAATTATGTACAATAAGTGTAAAAAAGAAATTAAAATCTTTAATATATCCTCTAAAAGTTTAAATCAAAATTTTATTTTAAAAAAAATTTAAATTGTGAATGTAAAATATATATTTAAAATGAAAAAAATAAATTTAAAAGCATCCTTCGAAAACAATATTATACTACACCTTATAAAAATTTAAAAATATTTTATGAGAATACTTTCTAAAAGATGAATAAAAACATGTGAAACATATTTTATTGTCATAAAATAAAAAATATAATGTGAAGTTTAGACTTAGAAGTACTCACTAGACAGTTACCCCTACGGCTACAGAAGCCCACACACGTATGAGATCCAATCCATATAATATCATTCATTCTCAAATTAAAGTCTATGACATCATTGCAATGGAAAGGAAATAAAAGATATCCCATTACATCAATTATTCTTAATTGTCTAGAAACAATAACTAAGAGTATCTTCCTTTGCTTAATGCTTTACCATCACCACGCATAGTCGCCCTTGTTAGTGTTATCTACAAAAGGGAATTTTTCGACATGGTTGAGAGATTAATTGCCCAATAAGATATTTACCTACCTTAGGGATCTAAACGTAATAAAACATTTAACAAAATTTCACATACTTGCTTGAAAAAACATGTTAAAGTAAAAACGAAAATAAACGTCAATATTGTTGTCAAGGAACTATTCCAATTGTATATTTTGGTAGTCTGCTCAAGGATTCAAATAGTTCATATATTAATATACTAATTAGGACTTTAGTGTATAAATATGACCAAGGAGAGTCATGCACAACCTTATCGACCATCTCAATTCTTAAACCAAATTGAGAGGAACCAATGCTCAATCTATAACCCCAACTGAAAAGGTTATGTTGGCTCAATCTAAAACCTCATTTGAGAGGATCGCGTGTAGCTTGTTAGCTCACTTTTAACTTGAATTGAGAGGGCTAGCTGAATCCCGACTGAAGGACACAAAACTTTTACACCACTAGGACTCATAACTAGTCTCTATACACAACCATTCATCAAAATGAGCAACATATTGCGGACTCTTTGCAAATAAAAACATTCAATTTGAATTGCAGTAGAAACAACTAGTGTGCATCCAAAATATTTTCATGATAGACCATTTAGAAATTAAAACATTCTAGCTAATTTATTAAAATAGTAAAATAGCAATTAATAGGGAAAATTTCCTTGGACATCAAAGTATGTCAATTTCGATCTGTAAAACATAAATGTAAGGAAACCATTTTATTTAAGAAAGCAATAATAAAAGTTTGATAGATGAACCAACTTACTTGGTATCAACTAGCTTGATTATGAGAATATTTTCTAAAAGATGAATAAAACATGAAAAATATATTTTATTGTCTTAAAATAAAACATATAATGTCATGCCCACAAACTAGGGTTTCGACTTTGAAGTACTTAGCTAGATAGTTACCCTTGCAACTACAAAAGCCTACACACTTCTGAGATTCGATCCATAAAATATCATTCATTCCCAAATCAAGAGTCTATGGCATCGTGGCAATGAAAGGAAAGAAATGATATCCCATTACATCAATTATTCTTAATTGTCTGGAAACAATAACTAACGGTCTCTTCCTTTCCTTAAGAGTAGAAGGAGATAAATTAAACGAGCAGTGCTATGCAGGACTGTCTAAGCACTGTTACGGTCACAGGATAGCAAGTACAATCGCGAACCCGAGTGCAGGATTTATAGAGCACCCCACAACCATAGGTGTGGTCGCGAACCATAGAGCCACGGTCGCAAACTGGCACATCACAATCGCAAGATGAATAGAAAAAATTTCAATATGTTCCACAGTTGAACATCGCAAATGTGGGATGAGGTGCTATGGTAGCAGACCTACATGTCATGGTCTTGAAACTAGAATACAGTCACTAAATAGGTTACACATTTGGATGAATTTAATACGAATTTTCTAAATTTAGGACCAAATTAGGCCTGCACTCGCTGTGTAAGGTACACTAGAACATAAGGAACGATAATTGAAAGGAATCAAGCAAACATAAACACATAGGAGATGACCTGAACTTAACACAAGATTAACGGGTTAAAGGTGCAAGGTGAAATTGAGTCAAACCGCTGAACTCAAAAAAATGGGTTAATTTCATGTTACTCAATGGGTTGACCCATAAACCCACAATTCCACTTATATATTTAAAATTTAAATATTTTTATTAACTATTTTTTATTTTGTAATCTCCTCAAGTTATTAATTATATACAAAAATAATTAAATAAAGTTTTAGGCTAAAATAGCATGATTCAATGTTTACAAAAATTAAAGTATCTAGCATTTGATTTTTCTTTTATTTAACATTCTGCAAGTATTGAGCTTGAAGGTGAGGAAGGATGCTTCACTTGCCTTATTCCTTTTGCTTAATCTTTTTTCTTTTTATTGGCGTGATTATATTTATTTTGATGAAGCTTAATCTAGTAAAATTTAAAATGACAAAAAGGAACAAAACTTCAAATTGGAAGTGCATCTACAATTACTTCCTGAAGTAACAGTATTAAAACAAAAAGAAAAATTGCAATGTGTAAAAACCTTTCAGCTTTATTTTGTTTAAAATAATTTTTTTTAATTACAAGTTGGCAAATTTGGTTTGAGTGACCAATGAATTAGCGAGTTAGGATCAGGTCAAAAAAAAAAAAAAACTAATTCATGACATGAAATGACTTAGGTTTGAATTTGCAGTTTGTATGTAACGCTCATATCTCAACCTGACCTCGGCAATCCGATCCATTGCCATCACTGCGATGAGTATCTACTTGATACAACTAGTTATTTTTACCATTTAAACTTGTAAATAAATTTAACAATTCATGGTAGATGTAAAGTTTTAACATCCCTATGGGCCAAATCATGTAATAGACTATTTCTACACCCTTTACAGAGAAAAAAAAAAAAGGAGATTTGTTGGATTATTTGTATAGCCGTTGGATTAGTTCAACTGTTGATTTAATCTAATCAAATTTGTCAAATAGAATCTACACTAAACTGATTTTTTATTTTGAATTTAAGATTCTGAAATAAATTAATGTACAAGATTTTAGACAAACATGGCCCTCTGCCATCGGTGTTTGAAGGAATGTCAAATCATCAATTCGAGTTAACGGCTTTAAAAGTTGTATACGGTGGGTTATTTTGATTAAAAAAAGGTACACATTGACCCTTTCAGCACATATTTGGGAGGAAACATTTTTTGATCATTGATCTCCATCAAAATAAATAAGCATCATTACTCAGATACACATGGCATATACAATTTATTTTAACAAACAATTAAAAAAACTTGTGACTAAAGACTTGTGTCTCGCAGGTTCAATAATAAAATAAAACATATTTTGATCACTGATCTCTATCAGACAAAACCTAATTGCCATTACTTCTGCTAAACCCGGCTTCATCAATCTTTTAATAAATAAGTTTTCGAAAACAAAAGTGCAACTGAAGTGGTTGATACCTCCGTACTCAACTCACCTATTAATAATAATAATGATGGTTTAACGACCATTATGTATAATGGAATTTAATAACAAATATATAAAGTCTAAAGTCATCTAAACTTGAGCTGACAAAATTATTTTTAACGTGTAAATATATTTACCAGCTGCGAAAAATACAGAAAATAAGAAGCAGTGAAGATGAACATATATACTAGTGACGCTATATTACAAGAGAAAAAGGGTAATTCAGAATGTTGAAAAGCAAAATTTAAGCAGAACACAATTATTGGAAATAAAACAGGATAGGAGAATATTAACCTCGAACATTTAAGCTACTGCAATAAAATGAAGACGGCTCTCGGTTTCTTTACAACTTTTCTGATGTTGACATGGGCTTCTTTCACTTATGCGTCAGTTCCCTGCCCCTTCAAGATTTTTGTGTTGCTGATATGGATTCCACGGTTTTTTTTTTTTTCCTTCTGTTATGTTTCTTCTTTTTAACATTTTGCGCATTGACTTTTATAAAGTCCAATTCTTGTAATTGACCCTGTGCCTGACATGCAGTATTTGTGAATGGCTTCGTGTGCAAGAACCCCAACATGGTGGTAGCTAAGGATTTTTTTTACTCGGGTCTAAACAAGCCCGGGAATACATCAAATCCACTCGGATCAATGGTAACTCCAGCAAATGTTAACCAAATACCAGGACTCAACACTCTAGGCGTTTCTTTAGCCCGCATTGATTGCGCACCCTATGGTCTCCACCCTCCCCACACACATCCTCGTGGTCATAAAAGGCACTCTATACGTTGGCTTTGTGACTTCCAATCCCGCAGACCCAAACATGAAGAATCAATTCTTTGCCAAATATTTATATCCAGGAGACATCTTTGTCGTCCCAGAAGGTCTCATTCACTACCAGTTTAATGTTGGGAAGACGGATGCTGTGGCGCTATCTGGCTTTGGTAGCCAAAACCCTGGAGTCATAACAATTGCGAACGCGGTGTTTGGTTCAGACCCAACTATCAATCCAGATGTTTTGGCCAAGGCATTCCAAGTTGAGAAGAATGTGATTGATTTCCTTCAATCACAATTTTGGTGGAACATCGACTAAGATTGAACTCAACATCTTTTCTGAGTATTAGATATGGAAACAGCAAAGGCACGGACTATATTACATGAGTGTGTGGTATAATCCATGCTATTTGGTGCTTTCACACTCAGTGCATAGAAGAACTCTCAAAACCATATGTTTAAATAGTGTCATTATACTTGTTCACTGTCTTTCTAATAAAATATGTCTCACGCAATAAGATTTGCTCAAATCTTGTTATCGTCTAAAAGAATTGTTATAGTAAATGATTTTTGGAGTGCTTTCTTTTTTCTCATCAATACTCGACTTTAACAATTTTACCAATCATTTAACATGCCGTCATACATACGTATACATATATATATATATATATATATATATATATATTATGTGGAAACACAATTCACTAATATGATACATGTATTCATAGTGACAAGGCCAAGAATTTAACATTCTAATCTTTCATGCAACTAAAGGCAATACACTACATGCCCTGTATTTTGACACCTGAAAAAAAGGTTGAGTAGATAGAATATATCAACATTCACTCAATGTTGCGAGACCACTTTCATGCTCCAAATCTAGAATCCTGACATGGCAGTACTCGCGAATCACCTAAATTAATATCAAAACCAACGTGTATTATAGCAATCTAATATAATAAGTTCATTCGCAATAATCTGAAAGAAACAATTTGACATCCATCAAAACATTTGTAATTTATCAAGTAGCGAAAATAAAATAACCTAGCTATTTCATCAAATTTGTTTCATAGACTAACAAAATATTGGAATCAGTAAAACTAAGTCTTCATTCTCTAGTTCTACCATGGCCATATATGATCCTCTTTATTGGTTTCCTTTGCAAAAACATCACTAAACGAAGTGAGCAATAGTCACCCAGTAAATGGTATCTTCGGCTCAGTTGGTTTTTTGTAGGATATGAGCAAAAATAATAACACAATTGAATAAAACACATTTTATGAACAAATAATGTAAATCATGATTTGCATGAAACTAGTAAATTCTAGTTAAACTTTTAATGAAATGTATTATTTCAAATTCATTCCCATCATCTTATCATCCTAATGTTCACATATCCATACTCTTAGTCCGCTCATGATGATATGTATATCGTGTACAATTTTTAACAATCAAAGCCTTAATCTTCTACTTTGACTAAGGAGAGTCACGTTGCATATCTCAACTTACAATTCCGATTGAGTGAGTCACTTATCTCAAGTTATAACTGTGCTTGAGTGGGTAACACATATCTCTCTTATTACCTAGTGAGTGGGTGGAACTAGTCCCACACTATTATTAGCATCCCATGAGAAGCTTCTTATGTTTCATTCCATGTATTTCAATTTTAAAATATGCAGTTTAAAACAATTTGTTTCATAGATACTTTCATCCAATTTTTAGCAAAATAGTAAGCACCTATAGTTTCATAGAATCAACATGTCATGTTCATAATTTCATAAGACCATTAATATTCAAAAAAAAGTTTAAATGTATAGTAAAAATTTAGTTGGAATGTAAAACAGTTTTAAAACATTTTGCAAAAGCTGGCAAGGAGTTAACACTTACCTGACACTTAATCCAGTTGATTATTGGGATTGTTGATTATTGATTCTTAGTTCCCTATTCAACCACACAATCTCCATTTAATACTTAATTTAACCGATATCCCAAGTTTTCAAAACTTTGTTGCATAGAATAAATTTCTTGTTTTGCGGTCCATTTCATTTCTGGTTATTCGTTGAGTGATTATTCCTATTCAAATTCTTGTAGTAACAGTAGAGCATTTTGCTCATAGCACCTGCAACTCACAATTGCAAAGCAATGCATTCGTGGTGAGATCTTGTCTCACAACCATGAAACTCCCATGAGGCTTAGTGCCCAACCTCGCGATCCTAATGCACACTAGCAAAAGCTGGCATCACAATCGTGAGGTCTCATCTCATGGCTGAGGGAATGCATGTGCAACAAGGCAAAAATGCATGTAAGGTGGTATTTGACTGTTTTTTCATTCTCTACACAATTCTAATCTGACAAACTCATTGTCAGAGTGATTTTGAAAGTCTCTAGGCATAATTCTATGAATATTAATCATGAAAATTCCAACTAATCATGCTTCTAAAACTTTCAAGCAATTAACATGTTTAACAATTTACGCACTTTATCAATACCCACTTCCTAATAATTTGTATGCATGAATTACAAACCTAACAATGTGTACATCCACACATAATCTTCCCTAAATCCACATTTCTTCTGCTTATGTCATGTGTGTAATGATTTTCCAATTGTATGCTTAAATAGCATAGTACTCAAACTGAAACTTTACTTCATGTTATCGCATTTGATGCACAAAAGACCCTTTCCTTTTCTCTACAAAGTTCTAAACATGGGCTACTTCTTTTAGTGTTCTAAAAATAATTTTTCTCTCATTTTAAAACACATATATAGGCTAGTGTTTAAAGGTAGTTGAAAATAATGAAATTCTAGAGCCTTGAAAATCCATAATTCCTTTTCATTCAATTCCTAGAATTTTTGGAATTTTTGACACGAATTTTTAAGCCTAAAAGTCGCTCTTTTATTTCCCATATACATGGTAACACCTTCCATAGATATCCTGAATATTTGGTAAGATTTTGGTTTCCAATTACCACCATATTTCTTCTCCTACTTACCTTCCTTATTTTGCAACATTTCCACATGAAAAAAATTAAAATAATAAGTTATAGGCTGAAATTCATTCCTTAATTATTCCCAAAAAAACTAACTAAAATTGAATTAAATAGCCACCAAAATTTGAGAAGGTTTGATTAGCTTAATAAGGCCTGTTTTGATTTCCATGTACTCTTAACATTACCCCACTTTATTTACACGATTTTAGTAACAAAATGAATAATTTATTCATCAAAATCCCTTTAATAATATTTTTATAACTATTATTATTGTGCTCCAAAATTTTGGGGTATTACAAGCAAAAAAGTTATAAAGAAAGAAATTCCATCTATGGTTGAGCATATCATTGTATATATATATATACAGATGTTTGCAAACATAAGCACATGTAGTGTATTCCTATTATATAAATACATACTTAAGCATGTGAAGTGGAATAGCCACTAGCATTTTTACTTCTCTAAATTTTTCCAGTGCATATAATACATGCTGATATGTATTATACATAATTTTATAAAAATTGGAGAAATACAGTATAATAGTTAAGGAAGTATGTCAATTGAGGAATACAATTTTTCCATATATAAAATGAATAAATATATTATTGGTGGTTTTAATTAAGTGTTACAACACCATATGTGTAAAACAATTTTGTTGAATGTCACCTAGTAAGGATTAAAAGTAATGAACATGAACACCACAATTGTTAGAGGCTTCTTTTTACTTCTATGGGGTACCAATCTAGGTATAGAATTCCGCTACATCAAAATTTACCAAGAGTTCAATCAAAGTTCGAGAGAAACACTCCACATGGTTGCTCTCCATTGTTTGTAACCCTACAGCATTTCAAGCAATTTCACAATGCTTTAGTCACTTCTCAACCAGACCCTGTTGGTTCTATCTAGGGTTTATATGACATGTTTCACTCTTTCCCATCCAAACTCTGCATCGGGTGTTCCGACACCTATTTGACATGCCATCTTAGGCAACCTTCTAACTTATGCAGATTTTATTATCAACTATCAAGATATGCATAGAATCATGTAATCATATCAAATAAATTAAGTCAACCTACTTGATTTCTATTTATACATGGACACTTAAATAATTTGCAGCCAAATCCAAAAAATAAGGAGATTATACAAAATCTTTCCTAAATGACATGAAAAATTACACAATATTGTTCCAAAACTTGTTCATGCCATATCATTGCCAACTCATATGCCCACTGGTGCCATGTCATTGCTGCATTAATTGCCACGTCATTCATTAGGTTGTCTACCACATCATCATCATGCCAATGCCACACCAACATATATGTTATAAAATACTTGTCGGTTAATGAATCATTAAGGAAAGTTATATATATATATATTTAGTAATCAATAAGAAAAGTATATTATTGTTCATATATTAAATCATAAAAACTTTAAATAAGAAATTTGATAAGTTTCATTAGATGAGAATTGCTAATTTTAAAATTTTAGGTTAGTGACAATAGTTATTTGAAGCATTTGCATTAGATTTTAATAGGAAATTATGTTTGTGGGATATCAAGAGTGCAATTCCTCACTTGAATAAATTAGAGCTAGACTCTGGTAAGTCGATCCAACTTTCCATTGTTCCTGATTAATGAATTTATTCTTCTATTGTATAATGCATAATGGTTTTTTTTGTGTAAATATTTTCTTCCCCCATTGTATTTTAAAAATAATTGGTTTCTATCAATATGATTTGCGAATTGATTTATTAGTAAAATCTTTAACATTCACGTGAGCATGATAATTAGATTATTTGAATAAAATATATTGTTATTATTTAACTATGGTTTTTTGGTGTTCTTGGCCTTTATTTTTCTTGCTTGGAAAAAAGTCTTGAACTTAGAAAATTTTGGCAATTTATGGATACAAAACCTTAATTTTGTCAAAATGTTGCATGTGATAAGCACGTGCCGATGAAGTTTGGGGCTATTTGACAAAAAGCTTACGCTAGCAGTCAGATATGCAACATGGTTGCTGACATGGTTGGATGATAGGGAGAAATGGTACCTCATTGGATTTTATAAATAAAAAATTGGTGAATTCATACTTTCAAAAAGTAAGAAAATATAAAAATACAAAAATGTTTTTTAACCATTTTCAAAATATATTCAAAAAAATAAAATATACTCACTAAAAATATAAAATATATGTTATATCTAGATAATGAAATATAACATATAACATTCAAATATCAAAATTTGAATTCTTTGAAAAACATAAAAATAAATGCTTATATTTTCTAAATAAATAAAAATTTATCAGATTTCCTGAATTTATATTATATAATGTATCAAAATATTTTCTAAAAATAGAAATAAAAACTTAAAAGTTTATTTTATCAATATATTACAAAATGATATATTTTAGGAAATATAAAAGTAAAATAAAAATTCAAAAATTAGATGTAATTAAAAATAATAAGAATTTTTATTTGCCACCAACTATAATAGTAAAAGATTTAATGTATTTCCAAATATATTCACAAAATATTGGATTATATTTCCAATTCAAATTTCCTCTATAAAATGCATATGAAGGTTTATTAAATATCAATCTTTATTAAAATATTTGTATAAATTTACATATAAAAATTTATTTATAAAATATGGGGATGTTTATAAAATTTATATTAACTTTTAATTTTGAAAAACTTATTTGAATATGGTTTGTAAAATATAAAAAAAAACATTAACATATATTTTGAAAATATTTTTGATGAAAAATATAAGCAGATATTGTAGGACAAAATTTTATGATTGGATTTCCACTAATAACAAATTTGTACAGATTGATTACAATTTGAATCAAATAAATTTTTGTGCGGGCTTTATTCTCAAAGTTAGTTATCTTATTCTTCTTCAAATATATATGACTTTCATTTGAAGTATCTTCAAGGAATGGATTTGTGTTTGATCTTCCTTGAATCTTACTGATTTATTCAATTAATGCTAATCTTTGAGCTTGGTGTCCTGATTTCGGATCGAACACTAAACTTGAAGATTTTTGACGAAGAACGCCTCGGGTTTGGAGATGAACTCTTTGAACTTGACGAAGAACGCCTTGAATGTTCTTGATTTTCAAGGAATGTTACATGTTCTTGAGTATTCTTAAGAGAATTTGTGTTTCCTCCTTCTTCCTCTCTTGTTGTTGTACTTTATGTGTGATTTTGACTCCTATTTATAGTTGTAGGAGATATAATGTTGTCATCTTAGCCCGCTGACATGGAGTACTCTCATTGGTTGCTGGGGTTGTTGGCTCCTTGCTGGACTGCACCACTTGTCGCCTTCTGATTGGCTCAGTTAATCATTTATTGTCTTTTCACTAGATTGTGTCATTTGTCATAATCCAACTTGGTTAATTTTAAAGAATTTTAATTGATTAATTTTTTATTTATGTAAATTGTATTTGTTTAAAAATCCTAAAATAAAATTATTTAATTCGTATTTTAATTTCTTTTCCATTATATTTATTTAATTTTATATGTCAACAAAATGTCCCCTCAATAATTGTTTATGATCAAATTTCTTTTTGAATGAATGAATCTTGATTTTATTTTATTTTCTTTTCTTTTTTTTGTTTATTTAAATATTATTATTTATTTCACTTTATTTATTTATTTTATTTTTTGGTCGTTTTGTTTTTTTTGACATATGTATATGTATATATGTATACATATATATTTTGTTATCATTATTTGTTAGTGTTCTATTAGCATTTAATAGTATTCTTTAGTGTTCTGCAGTGGAGACCGTGCGCGCCGATTCCCAATACCCCTGCAAGTCTTCTTCATGTGGGTCCAGTTGTTCATCTGAAAGTTGGGTTGGGCGGTGAGTCGCTGTTCCTTTCTCTCCCCCGCTTCTGCTTTTCATCCCCCCGTTTTTTTTGGTTCGTTTTATCATCAATTTTATATGGACGATTTCTAACTGGTAGCCGGATTGCTCGAGCATTAGAAGTCCTTGCAACCTTTCCATGGATTCATTCCCGAGCGCAAAAGCAACGCCTGGAGAGCTCTCACAACAAGTACTTGGTGGCCCAGGAAAACCAGGAATCCATCGCTCAGGACCACGATGGATCCTCCAAATCGGCGAAATGGACCGTCGAATCCGTTGATAGTTCCAATTATAATAGTGTTGGAGATGGGCCCCACTGGACGACAACGGAGTCGACAAGGATCGAAGCAATGGTGGATTTGCTGCGCCGCTGGAGTGTGGCCAGTGTTTTTGTAGAAACGCTTGGCGGGTTTTCGCAACGTAATCGACAAGACTCGGCAAAACTTTCTGAGTTTAATTGCTTCTGGAGGGTTGGGTTGCTGGAATTTTGGTGGGACAGCAGCAATCTTTGAGACGCGAAAACAATGAGGCACAAATGAGTGAGTCCCATGAGAAAATTAGGACAAGTGACGATGGTGGTGGTGGTGATTTCCAGCTTTCCAGTTGGCGATTTTCAGAAAGGAATGATGAAGAAGCACGTCCGCTTTGCACCTAGGAGCAAAGCAATTTTAAGCCACTGGTTTCTTCGAGCTTCAGTCCTCAAGCCGAATACTCCAATCGTTGCCTCATCATGGAATCGATCTTTGCGGAGATTGGCGTCTACTAGGCTTGCGGCTGCGAAGGTGATGTCGTGCGGGCGCAACGACGCCAGGCGGAGGAGGTGCAGACGCAGCGCGAACTGACGGGTGGAAGAGGATGGGTTTGGCGCTAATTTTTTTGTTTTGGCAATGGGCCACATTTGGTGCAGAATCTTATGTTTGGGAAAATGGGCCAGCATTTGATGCTGCTTTGTGAGTCCAAGGACAGGCCATGTTTGGGCGCGGGTCTGATTTTAGGACTAAGGCCTTGTTTGGTGTAACTCGGTTTTTTCTTTTGTTTTTTTTAAGGGCAAAGCTCGATTTGGGGTGAATTTTTGTGTTTGGGAAGATGGGGCTATACTTAGTGCTGATTTTAGGGAAGGCAGTGTTCGAGCGTGCTTTTATCTATTTTTTTATTAAGATTTTGCATACCAAGTTTGATTTCAACCCACGCGTACTGGTTAGGCTTGAACTTTTGGGCTTTCGAGTACCAGGATTAATTTTAACCCATGTGTATCAATCATGGCTTGAACCTATGGGCCTTTGAGTACCAAGCTTGATTTCAACCCACGCTACCAGCTAGGCTTTAATTTTTTGAACCTTCGAGTACCAGGCTTAATTTTAGCCCATGTGTACCAACTAGACTTAAACTTTTGAGGCTTCGAGTACCAGGTTTAATTTTAGCCTACATGTACGAACTAGGCTTGAACCTTTGAGCCTTTGAGTATCAGGCTTACTTTCGGCCCACGCGTGCCGGTTAGGCTTGAACTTTTAGGCATTCGAGTACTAGACTTAATTTTAGTTCATGCGTACCGGTTAGGCTTGAACTTTTGGGCCTTCGAGTACCAAACTTGACCTGAGCCCGCGTGTACCGGCTAGGCTTGAACTTTTGGACCTTTGAGTATTAGGCTTGATTTCGGCCCACGTGTACTGGTTAGGCTTAAACTTTTGGGCTTTCGAGTACCAGGCTTAATTTTAGCCCACGCGTACTTGCTAGGTTTGAACTTTTTAGACTTTGAGTACCAGGCTTAATTTTAGTCAACGTGTATCAATTAGGCTTGAACCTTTGGACCTTTGAGTACCGAGCTTAATTTCGGACTATGCGTATCGGCTAGGCTTGAACTTTTGAGCCTTCGAGTACCAATCTTAATTTTAGCCAACGCGTATTAGTTAAGCTTGAACTTTTGGGGTTTTGAGTACTTGGTTTGATTTGAGCCCATGTGTACCGACTAGACTTGGACTTTTGGGCCTTCAAGTACCAATACACTTTTTACTTCCTATGGCAAAGTATCCATATCTCTTTATGATTTATGGAGTCTAGCTGGACTCCCGATTTATAGGAGATTCTACGATGAGGTAGTCCCCAATACAAAGGAGCTCATGAGCCTCAATGCACAAGGTAAGAGGTAGTTTCCCCGATCTTGTCAATATTTGCTCCATGCCTACTGCCTTTCGTGCAGTGGCTCAGACAACGCCTTAAGCCTCTTTAATTTCTGTGGGCAATTGGATTAACTTCTGGTGCAAGAGAAGGGCAAAGTATGCCGTGCCTTCAGCCCAAAAAGAGAAGAAGGCGGCTCGTCCTGAGTCCTCCTATAATTTATCTGGCGAGATTGGCGTGCACAAGCAGTGGTCCACTGTGGATGAGGAGCCTTTTATATGCCTTAATGTCCGTGAAAATTTAAGAGTGGAGACTTATTTGGTGGCATTCCTGGCTAGCTAGCTTAGCGTTTTTGTTCTTCCCACCGAAGGTGTTGGTTCCATGCGTCCAAGTACCTTCAAGATGCTGTGTATTATGGCAACTGGGAGGGCAGTGATTTTGGCTATCCCTATCCTTGCAAGCCTTTATCAGGGTTTGAGCAGAGTCACACAGTCACGGAGACCTTCGCGGGTACTTTCTCCATTCCCGCTCCATTATGTTTACATGTGGTCCGTTTATTTTTTTAAGATCAATTATTTAGTCCATAAGGGTGTTGACAGTCCGAAGATGGCCATGTATTCAGGTGAAGGTAGGTCGAGGTATTACGACCCATGGGAGGCGTGTGTCGGCGTGTTGGAGGGTCCACAAAAGTGACCTTTTTAGTTGGACTGACACGATGATTACTAAGCAGCAAGACATTCTGTATCTTAACGATGGTAGCCATAAACAACATGAGGATGACTATTTTGCTGCGATCCAGTCTAGCTACCTTTCAATAAGGCAGGGCGATCGGTTCGTCATTGAACCCTATAGGCCTCATCAATTCAGTCGTTAGTTTGGTTTTTACCAAGAGATTCCCGAAATTCTTACACGAAATGTGCGCGAAGCTTCCTTGGAGGAGGGTCTATACTTTTGGCGGTTGTCAACTTTATCCAATTCAAAGGCTAAGGCATGTTTCCCTCGCATTCTAATGGTCGTAAGGAAGTTTCATCCTAAGAGTTACAAAGAATGGTGGACCGAGGTTTATGGAAATTACCTTGAAGAGCATGCAGCAAAACTGTGCACTACTTCATCTCAAAGTGAGGTGCTTGACGCAGGGGTTCCATCTCTCGATGTCTATGGTCAGCTTCACAACCATACTGCTCTGGTTGCTCTTAAAGGGAAGCAGTCGAGATTTACAAGTTTTGGATGATAGCGTCAACAGCAGCAGGGATTGCTATTGGAAAAGGGTCAGGAGAGATCCTACCCCTTGTCGCCTGAAAGAAGGCAATGCTTCTAGCCATCCTGAGTCTATTAAAGACCTCGCCAAAGAGGTAATTAGCCACATTTTCCTACCGGCAATCCTTTTTTCTGACTTGCCTAATTTTAATATATTTGTATGTGTGCACACATTTTCAGATAGAGAAGCAAGTGTTTGGAAGTGACGGCGGGGATTTTAGTTGTAGCCATAAGTCTATTGCAGGATTTGGCGTAGCATTTGCTGTCCTGCTTGGTGATGTTGTGCCGGATGGGGCTCAATCTCTGGAGGGGTGTAAGGAAGCATCTCCTTCTGCGGTAGTTTCGGTGTTCAGGGTAGAGATTCTTTTGGAGTCACGAGAGAGAGTTCCTTTGTAAGTTGTGGATGAGTCTTCTCAAGAGGTTAGCGGGCACCTCGCTTGACTGCATTTCTTTCCTTAACCATGAGGTTATGTTGGTTCTCGAGTCCATGAGGCATTTTGAACATGCTAGTGTTTCATGCCTAGAGGGATTCTTGAAGACCTTGTTTACTTAAGCTATGGCCTAGGATGAGGCCAGATCTTCTACATCCGAGGTGCTCACTAAGGAGATCCTTGCTTGACAGTTGAAGGATGCTGATAACCAGCTCCAGGAGGCCCTAAACAAGGAAGCCAAGGGGGTCAAAGAGGTTGAGCGCTCTAAGGCAGAGCTGAAGAGTGTGGAGGAACAGCTTGAGCTTCTAACAAAACTACAATAGGAGCTGTGTTCATCCCTTGTGTAGCAGAGGGAGTTCTTATGAGGGGTAGCTGCCGAGGTTGGAGAGGTTCATGAGGAGATAGTTACCATACAATCCATGGAGCTTTCAGACGAGGTAGCTGTCGAGGCCTTGCGCATTGTCGAGGAAGAGTTGATAACTGTCAAGGATGAGTTGGAGGGCTTGAATCCTTTTACTTAGCCTTTTATTAGGATTTTTTTTTTGAACATTGATGTTATTCCTTTTGTGTTAACACCTGATTTTGTCAATAAAACGTGATCTTTTGCTCTATTATTTGTTACTTTTTTGTTTGCAAATGCCCTAGTGGTGGTACTAGAACATAACCTATTAAAAAATTTTGACTGAACTTATAGGATGTTGAAACTACCTACGTACCCGAAAATAGGATCAAATCATAACGTAGTTTAAATCTTCTTAAATTTGCAAAAAGTAAAGGCCGTTCATAGTTTATACTCTTGTGGGCTAGGAGTGTGGTATAGTTTAGGCTTGTGTGTTTTGTTTTGACATTTATGTCTTGCCTTCAACCATAATATCGCTTTAGAAATTTGCCGTTGATTGGGCCAACCTTCATGCCATCCTAATCGACTAATTTGTAGGCGCCATTTGTGTAGACTTCTCGAATGACATACGACCCATCCTATTTAGGGGTAAACTTCTTTCCAGTGTGATGAGTGATGATGATGGGCCTCCTTACTGCAAGCACCAAGTCTCCTATTTGAAAAGACCGCGTGTGCACCTTTTTGTTGAAGGCTTTGGATAGGCGGGCTTGATAGTATTTAAGCCTTTGCTGCGCGTTGAGCCTCTTCTCGTCCAACGCCTCCAATTCTTCAAGATGCAAGCATGTGTTGTCTTTTTCGATCAATCCCTCCTGTATAGCAACTTCTAGCGATGGAATTTACCGCTCGAGCAGGATGACAGCTTCGACTTCATATACTAGCGCATAAGGGGTTGCTTGTGTGGGTATCCTGAAAGTGGTTCGGTAGGCCCATAGAGCATCTCCAATCCTCTCGTGCCAATCTCTTTTCAACTTTGACACCACCTTTTTTAATAGGTTGCACAAGATTTTATTAAAAGCTTCTGCGAGACCATTGGCCGGAGCGTGGCACATTAAGAATTTCTTTTGCTTGAAGCTGAACCTTTGGCATAACTTGTCGATGGTACTATTGACAAAGGGCTTTCCATTGTTGGTGATGATGTACCAAGGGACTCCATACCTGTAGATAATGTTAGCAGGGATGAAGTTAACGACATTTTCTTTTTTTACTTCCTTCAGAGGAATTGCCTCCGCCCATTTGGAGAAGTAGTCAGTGGCCGCTAAGATGTAGAGGTGGCTAGTGGATGACTTTGTCATGGATCCAATGACATTCAATCCCCAAGCATCAAATGGCCATAAAGCTATCGTTGGGTGTAACGGCTCGGATGGTTGATAAATGAAGTTAGTGTGGTACTGACATGCTTAGCACCTTCGAGCGAACTCCATGCAATCTTTTACCTTGCTGACCAGTTGTATCCCATTCTCTTGATCCGAAAATGGAGTTTTGGCCCAGACTGGTGGGCTTGGCAAATCCCAGAGTGTGCCTCCTCCGTTTGTGGGAGGAGCTTTGGTCAGAATCGACGTTGCGGCTACTTGATATGGCGAGCCGCACTTTTTACGGCCAAGTGATGCATTGTTACTTTCGGGTTTAAGCCAGGCATTTCCTTGTATGACCAGGCGAAGATATCCTTGATTCTTTTAACAGCCCCATATATGCACTGGCCTCTTCGTTTTTTAATAAGGCACTAATGTAGATGGGGTGAGGGTCATTGTTGTCCCCCAAATTTATTTCTCTTAGTTCGTCCATCATGGACACAGTGCCTACTTCCATTTGAGATGGTGTAACTTCAGCATCCTCCTCAATAGGTTCTCCCCTTTCATTCGCGGTTATGTAATTGAATGAGCCTACACTTTCTCTATCGCTGTCTTCCTCAACTAGGGTTTTGATGAAGATGACAGTTTGAAATTTAACTTTGAGGACCCTGCCACATGATACAACTAAGTTTGTCTTCCTTTTCATGCAGGAAGGGATTCGGCTATGGAGCTTTTCTTCTCGTTTTGGCACTTTGGTAATTCTATCCTACGTTCCACAATACTTCTGTTCTTGGGGCGAGCCAAGTCTTTTGAAAACTGACACTCGTGCTAGCTCCTTATCAACTCGAGGAGTTCAATAAGGTTGGTCTTCAGTAAGTCATTAAAGATCCTGGGAATGTTTAAGTCGAGGAAGGGATAAGATTTGGTATGCATCTCTTTTAACGTTGGCCTTCTTGGCTTTTATGGGGCTTCTTTCTTTTCACCAGCCTTTTCCTTTCCTTTGACTGAAATGGGCCTGGTGCATATTGCCATGGATTCTCTTACTGGAGCTTTAGGGGAAGGCTTGCCCCCTTTCCTTATTTCCTGTTTGTCTTTTGATTTGCTGAACTCTGAAATAGGTGGCATGCTGATACCACTTGTGGCAATGCTTACTTCCATATCGTGGGCTCGTGTGGCTAATTCTTCAAAAGTTTTGGGTCGAATCCCTTAAAGGATGTACTGCAACCCCCAGTTCATACCTTGTATGCACATTTTAATACCTGAAGCCTCAGAAAGCCTGTCTTTGCAATTTAGACTTAGGTTTCTCTATCGATTGATGGAGTCAATGACCGGCTCCTCTTTCCATTGGCGAGCGTTGGTGAGTTTAATCATGCTGACAGTCCGCCTTGTACTGTAGAAACGGTTGAGGAACTGATACTCCAATTCTTCCCAGCTATCGATAGCCCTGGGTTCGAGGTCAGTATACCAGTTGAACGCGTTTCCTTTTAATGAACAAACGAACTATTTGACCAAAAGGTTTCCATATGTCCTAACGTCGTTGCATGTTTCTATAAAGTGTGCCACATGTTGTTTTAGGTTTCCTTTGCCATCAACCTACTAGAATTTAGGAGGCTGATAGCCTGTTGGCATTTTCAGGCTATCGATCCTTACCGAGTAAGGCTTGGCATACGTTAGAGTCGACTTAGTACCTCCGTCGAGCATATTCTTAATGGTGCCTTCAATGAAGTCTTTGAGTTGATCGATAGGGATCAAGCCGTCCGAGGATATCTGAAGCTCTTTGGCTACCGACTCCCCTTGGTCATGAGTTGGTTGTTTGGTAGACGTCTTAACCCCGTCAAGGACTTCAAGTGCCTTTTCTGCCATTCAACCGGTTTTAGCATTGTCTATCTTATCCATTACCCTCGAGATTCGGGAATCTTGCTCTTGGACATACTTGACGAACACTTTGATGACCATAGTCAGTGCAGCAATTTGGTCTTCCAGACTTAAAGCGTTGGTCGTCATGATTGGAGCATCATTGGAAGTGGATGAAGCATTAAAGCGAGGGCTCGAAGGTGCTAAGTCATCCTCGTTGTTTTCGTTCGTGAGGAGTGGGTTGTTGATAGTTATGGAAGGGAGCTGGCTCTGAGCAGGTTGCCCTCCTTGCCAGACTCCTAGTGATGATTCTGACGTTCTTTGTGGCGGTTTCACTAGCGGCCGAGGTAGCAGCCTTGATAGCTTTTCCCTTGTTGCTGGCCATGATGACTAGCTTGGAGTTGGTAGTTCACTTGAAATTTGAGGAAGGAAGAGATGAGAGATAGAGACCTTCCACTTGGCGTGCTAGAAATTTGTAGGACAAAATCTTTCGATTGGATTTCTACTAACAAGAAATTTGTATAGATTGATTACAACTTGAATCAAATGAATTTTGTGCGGGCTCTATTCTCTAAGCCAGTTTTCTGATTCTTCCTTCAAAGATGTGACTTTAATTTGAAGTATCTTCAAGGAACGAGCTTGTGTTTGATCTTCCTTGAATCTTGCTGATTTCTTCAATTAACGCTGATCTTTGAGTTTGGTGCCCTGATTTTAGATCTAATGCTAAACTTGAAGACTTTTGACAAAGAACGCCTCAGGTTTGGAGATGAACTCTTTAAACTTGACGAAGAACACCTTAAATGTTTCTGAAAATCCTTGAGAGAATTTGTGTTTCCTCTTTCTTCTGCTTTGTTGTTGTCCGTTATGTGAGATTTTGACTTTCATTTATAGTTGTAGGAGAGATAATGTAGCCATCTACGCCCCCTGACGTGGAGTGCTCTGATTGGCTGCCGGGGTTGTTGGGTCCTTGCTGGACTGCACCACTTGACGCCTTCTGATTGGCTCAATTAATCATTTATTGTCTTTTCACTAGATTGTGACATTTGTCATCGTCCAATTTGGTTAATTTTAAAGAATCTTAATTGATTAATTGTTTATTTATAGAAATTGTATTTGTTTAAAAATCCTAAAATAAAATTATTTCATTGGTATTTTAATTTCTTTTATGTGGTATTTATTTAATTTTATGTGCCTACAAATATATTTTCTAAATAAAACATATAAATTATGAATAATAAGTGCAATAATATTTTTAAAGTTTAATATATCCTCTAAAATATAAATGACAAATTTTATTTTAATAATAAATTTAAATTATGAAAGTAAAAGTGTATATCCAAAATGAAAAAATTAAATTTAAAAGCATCTTCTGATGAGAATATTATATTGTACATTACAAAAATTTTAAAAATATTTTATGAGAATATTTTCTAAAAAATGAATAAAAACATGAAAAAAATATTTCATTGTCGAAATATAAAAAATATAATGTCATGCCCACAAACAGGGGTTTTGACTTAGAAGTACTTGCTAGATGGTTTCCCTTGCAGCTACAAAAGCCCACACATATCTAAGATCTAATCTATAAGATATCATTTGTTCCCAAATCAAAAGTCTATAACATTATTGCAACAGAATGGAAATAAAAGATATCCCATTACGTCAATTTTTCTTAATTGTCTGAAAAACAATAACTAAAGGTCTCTTCCTTTCCTTAATGCTTTACCATCACATGCATTCTTGCCCTTGTTAGTGTTATTTGTAAAAAGGCATTTGGAGGCATGGTTGAAAGACTAATTGCCCAATAAGAGATTTACCGGCTTTAGGGATTTGAATGTAGTAAAACATTTAACAAATTTCACATACTTGATAAAGAAAACACATTAAAGAAAGAAGGAAAATAATCGCCACTATGGTTATCAAAGAACTATTCCACTTGAACATTTTGTTAGTCTACTCAGGGATTTGAATAGTTCATGTACCAATCAACTGATCAGGGCACTTTAATCTATAAATACGACTAAAGAGGGTTACATGCAACCTTATTAACTGTTTCAATTTTTAAAGTCAATTAAGAGAGTCTTATACTTAATCTGTAACTCCAATTAAGAGAATCACATGAGCTCAATTTAAAACCTCATTTGAAAGGGTCACGTGTAACTTGTTAGCTCACTTTTAAACTCCAATTGAGAGGGTTAGCTGAATCCCAGCCGAATGACCCAAAACTTTTATCCTACTTAGGAATGATTGAACTAGTTCTTATACACTACTGTTTATCCAATGAGCAACATACTGCAAGACTTTTTGTAAATGAAACCATTCAATTTGAATTCCTGTAAAAACAGTTGGCGTGCATCCAAAATATTTTCATAGTAGAACAATTTGAAATCAAAACAAGATAGCAAATATATATATATAGATAGATGCACGCATACATAAACATATATGGTGTATTCCTATCATATAAATGCATACTTAAAGCATGTGAAGTGCAATAGCCACCGGCATTGTTACTTCACTAAATATTTTGGGTACATATATTACACTGAGATATATATTGTACATAATTTTATAAAAATTGGAGAAATATATTATAATAGTTAAGGAAGAAGGTCACTCAGGGAATACAATTTTTTGGTATATACATTGTATTATAAAAATTGGAGAAATATATTATAATAGTTAAGGAAGAAGATCATTCGAGGAATACAATTTTTTGGTATATACAATGTATAAATAAATTATTGGTGGTCCTAATTAAGTGTTGTTACTCCACACGTTGCTAAAAAAATAATGCTTTAGTGCATTTTCAACTGGTGCTTTTTGGTCTTATCTAGGTTATATATGACATGCTTCACTCTTTCCCATCCAAACTCTATATCGGGTGATCCGATACTTGCCTGACATGCCATCTAAGGTGAGACACTTTCCAACTTTTGTAGATTTTATTATCATCTAACAAGATATGGACAGAATCATGTAATCATATCAAATAAATTAAGTCAACCTTTTTGATTTCCCTTTATACATGAAAACTTAATTAATTTGCAACCAAATCCAAAAAATAAGGAAGGAGATTACATAAAATCTTTCCTAAATAACATGGAAGATTACACCATTTCATTCCATCATAGCCAACTCATGTGCCCACTTGCACTTTGTTACTGCCACATCATTCACGACGTCAGTTACCACATCATCACCATGCCAACCAACATATATATATAAAATACTTGTTGGTCAATGAATCATTGCGAAAAGTTTTATATATTTAGTAATCAATAAGAAAAATATATTATTGTTCATATATTAAATCATAACAACTTTAAATAAGAATGATAAGTTCCATTTGATGAGAATTGCTAATTTTAAAATTTTAGGTTAGGGATAATAGTTATTTAAAGCATTTGCATTAGATATGTTTGTAGAATTCTTAGTGTACAATTCCTCACTTGAATAAATCAGAGCAAGACTTTGGGAAGTGTACAATTTGCATGAAACTAGTAAATTCCTATTAAACATTTATTGAAATGTAGTATTTCGAAATCATTCCCATTGCCTTATGATCCCGATGTCCACATATCTATACTCTTAGTCTACACTTGATGATATGTACTTAGTGTACAATTTTCACATATCAGGGCCATAGTCAACTACTTCGGCTAAGAAAGATCATGTTGTTCAATATACTTCCCCTATCAAATGGATTGCATATCTTAATATATAACTGCAATTGAGTGGGTCACATATCCAACCTATACCTCTCGTTGAGTGGGTGATATATTTCTCACCTGTTATCTGAAGAGAGAGTGAAACTAGTCCTACACTATTATCGGCATCCCATGAGAGGCTTTTTATATTTTTATTCCATATGTTTTGATTTTGAAATATTCAATTTAAAACAACTTATTCACAAATTCTCTCATCCAATATTTAGCAAAATAGAAAACAACTTGAGTTTCACAGGTTCAACATGTCAAGTTGATGCTTTCATATGACCTAAAATATTTAGAAATATTTTTAAACGTATAGTAAAAATAGAGATAGAATGTAAAATAGACTCAAAACATTTTGTAAAAGTTGGTAGGGTGTGACAACCTACTTGTCACTTAATACTGCTGATTATCAAGTTCATCTATTATTGATTCCTTATTCCCTATTCAATCACACAATCTCCATTTAATAGTTAATCTAACTAATATCTCTTGTCCTCAAATGTTTCTTGCATATCCTACATGTCTTGTTTCATTGTCCATTTGGTTTCTAGTTACTGGTTGAATCATTATTCCTATTCAGACTCTTGTGGTGACCGCAGAGCATTCTGCTTCCACAACGATTGTGAGTCACTATTGTGTAGCAACACATTCGTCTATGAGATTTAGGCTCACAACAACAAAAACTCTTGTGAGGCTTACTACCTGACCTTGGGATCTTGATGTGCGCCAACAAAAGCTGGTGTCACAATCGCAAGGTCTCACCATGTGCATGCAGGTACGCTTATGCAGCCAAGCAAAACTGTGTAAGGTGCTATTTGGCTTTTTTTCATTTTCTAGGAAATTATAGCCAAAACTCATTATCACATAGATTTTAAAAGTCTCTAGGCATAATTCTATGAAAATTAACCTTGAAAAATCCAACCAATCGTGCTTCTAAAATTTTTAGGTGATTAACATGTTTTAGAATTTACACATTTTATTAGTATGTGCTTCCCATTTGTACGCTTGAATTATGAACCTAAAAACAAGTACATGACAATCCACATATAATCTTCCCTAAATCCACGTTTCTTGTGCCTATAACATGTGTGTAATGATTTTCCAATTATATACATGAATAACATAATCCTCAGACTAAAAATTACTTCATGTTATCGCGGTTGATGCACAAAAGACCCTCTCCTTTTCTATGGTGAAGTTCTAATCACGGGCTACTTCTTTTAGGGTGCTAAAATAATTTTTTCTCTCATTTTAAAACATATATATAGGCTAGAGTTTGAAGGTAGTTGAAAAAAATGAAATTCTAGAGCCTTGAAAAAAAAATTCCCTTGTTTTCAATTCCTTGATTTTTCTGGAATTTTTCAAATGAACTTTTCATCCTGAAAATCCCACTTTTAATTCCCACAAACATGGTAACACCTTCCATTGATGTCCAAAATGTTTAGTAGGATTTTGGTTGCCTATTACCACCATATTTCTTCTCCTACTTACCTTCCTCATTTTGCAACATTTCAACATGAAAAAAATTAGAAGAATAAGGTATAGGTTGAAATTAATTCCTTAATTATTCCCCAAAAATACAAAATAAAATTTAATTAACTAGTCCCCAAAATTTGGGAATGTTTAACGAGCTTAATAGGGCGTGCTTTGCTTTCCATGTGCCCCTAACATTACCTCACTTTATTTACAAGAAATTAATAGCAAAATTAATAATTTATTCACCAAAATCCCTTTAATAATATTTTTATTACTATTATTATGGTACCCCAAAAATTCAGGGTATTACAAGCACAAAAGCTAAAAACAAAAACAAAAAAGAAATTACATCTATGGAAGAGCATGTCGTCGTATATAATATACATATTCAGATGTATGCATACTTAAACATATATAGTGTATTCCTATTGTATTAAAATATACTTAAAGCATGTGACGTGCAATAGCCATTGGCATTGTTACCTCCCTAAAATTTTTCAGTACATATATTACACGCAGATATGCACTCTACATAATTTTACAAAAATTGGAGAAATACATTATAATAGTTAAGGAAGTAGGTCATTCATATTTTCTAAATAAATAAAAATTTATTATATTTCCTGAATATATATTATATAATAACACCCAAAGATTTGTGGAAAATAGAAATAAAAACATAACAATATATTTCATCAATATATTACAAAAGGATATGTTTTAGAAAATTTTAAAGTAAAATAAAAATTCAAAAATTTGATGTACTTAAAAATAATAAGAGTATATATTTTCTACCAATTATAAGAGTAAAAGATTTAATGTATTTGCAAATATATCTGCTCAAAATATTGATTTATGTTTTATATTCAAATTTCCTACATAAAATACATATGATGGTTTATTAAATATCAATGTTCATTAAAATATTTGTAAAAATCCTTATAAAAAAATTATTTATAAAATATTGCAATGTTTATATAATTTATATTAATTTTTAATTTCAAAAAGTAATTTGAATATAGTTTGTAAACTATAAAATAAAACTTTGACATATACTAAATGGGTTAATTTCACATTACTAAATGGGTTAATTTCACATTACTTAATGGGTTGATGACAAGTCCACAAACCCATTTATAAATTTAAAATTTTATAAATATTTTTATTCATTATTTATTATTTTGTAACCTTCTTAAGTTTTTAACTGCACAAACAATAATTAAATAAAGTTAATGGCTAAAATAGCGAGATGCAATCTTTACAAAAATTAAAGATATTTTTTTATTTACCATGCCACAAGTATTGAGTTTGGAGGTGAGGAAGGATGTGTCACTTGCCTTATTCCATCTTTCCTTCTTTTTTGTTCACATGATTATATTTATTTTGATGAATCATAATCAAGTACAATTTTAAATGACAAGAAAACAGAAAACTTCAAATTTGAAATGCATCAAGAATTACTTCTTGAAGTAACAGTCTTGAATCCGAAAGAAAAATTGCAATGTGTAAAAGCCTATTTTTTACTTTATTTTCATTAAAATAATTTTTTGAATCCCAAGTTGAACAATTAGGTTGGGGTACTTTGTGAAATTAGTGAGTTGGTTTTAAATAAAAAAAACTAACTCCGGGAATAAGATGAGTCAGGTTCAAATTAGCAATTGTGTGTAATACCCATATTTCAATCCGACTCTCTAACTTGCCAACCCGACCAAGTACCACAGCTAGGATGAGTATCTGCTTGTTACAACTAGTTACTTGTACCATTTAAACTTGTGCATAAATTTAACAATTGATGGTAGATGTAAATTTTTGACATCCTTGCGGGCCAAAAATCATGTAAAAGATTATTTCTGCACCTTCTATTGAGAAAAAACAAAGGATTCGTTGGATTATTTGTATAGCCGTTGGATTAGTTCAACTTTTGATCCAATCTAATCAAATTTGTCAAATAGAATCTAGACTATGCTGATTATTTACCATTAACTTAATATACGGGAATAAATAAATGTAAAAGATTTTAGACACACCTGGCACTCTGCCTTGGGTGTTTGAAGGATTTTTAATAATGTCAAAGCATCAATTCGGGTTAGAATTAATGAAAAACAGTTGTACACGGTGGGTTATTTTGATTTAAAAATGTACGTATTGGCCCTTTCAGCACATATTTGGGAGCAAATATTTTTTGATCATTGTTCTATATCAAACAAAACTTAATCATCACTATTACGTACAAAGGAATTTAATGCCTAGCATGGCTAATTAATAACAAAATATATAAAGTCCAAACCCATCTAAACTTGAGCTAACAAAATTATTTTTAACAAGTGAAAAAAATTTACGAGCTGGGAAAAATACAGGAAGCAACGAGACTAGAGAAGAACATACATACTAGTAAAGCATATTACAAGAAAAAAGGTAATTCAGAAGGTACCAAAGGAAAATATAAGCAAACGACAGTTATTGGAAATTAAATAAGACAGGAGAGTATTTTATTAAGGGAAAAAATTGCACAGACGGGAGAGTAGTTGCTGACATGCATATACAAAATATTAGGCATGGAGACGAACTGAATTAAGGGAATGAGACCACAACTATTAAGTCATGGATTGACTCTCGTAAATGGAGTGTCTGGTGTAATCCGTGTTGTTTGGTGGTTTCAGACTCAGTCCATAGACGAACTCTCAAAATCTTTTGTTTAAATACTGTGATTCAGGCATATTTGTTCACTGTCTTTCTAATAAAATATGTCGCGCAATAAGATTTACTACAATCTTGTATCATCTAAAAGAATTGTTAAAGGATTTTTCGAGTGCTTTGGTTTTTCTTGTCAATACTTGACTTCAACAATTGTACAAATCATTTTACATGGGGTCACTTATATATATATATATATATATATATACATATCTATGTGTGTGTATGTTACGCTACTCTTACTGGAAATTGCTAAAAATTGAAATGAAGATCATGGCTCAGTTGTGGTAAGATTTCACGATCAGATCCAGAATTGTGAAGCATTGTTCATATGTGGTAAAAGTACAAAATATTTTGAAGAAGCTTGCTACCATTATTATATATGTGTGTGTGTGTGTGTGTGTAGATATGTATACATTAGAAACTTTTGCATCATTGTAGAAACAAATGAGTACCTATGCATTCAAATATGCTAGTTGTTAGGTGTATGAAAACACCATTACGTCCTTGCTTGTATACAAAAGGAGATCAATTGTATATTTTAACAGGCCAACATTAAGTGTCAAGATTTCTGTCCTTATGTGGAAACACAATTCAATAATAAGGTACATGTCTTCGTAGTGACAAGATCAAGAATTTAACATTGCAATCTTTTACACAACTAAAGGCAATACACTATATTACATGAGTGTGTGGTATAATCCATGCTATTTGGTGGTTTCAGACTCAGTCTATAGACGAACTCTCAAAATCTTTTGTTTAAATACTGTGATTCAAGTATATTTATTCACTATCTTTCTGATAAAATATGTCGCGCAATAAGATTTACTACAATCTTGTATCATCTAAAAGAATTGTGGTAGTAAAGTATTTTTCGAGTGCTTTGGTTTTTCTTGTTAATGCTTGACTTCAACAATTGTACAAATCATTTAACATGGGGTCACTCATATGTATATATATATATACATATCTATGTGCGTGTCTGTTACACTACTCTTATTGGAAATTCCTAAAAATTGAAATAAAGATCACAGCTCAATTGTGGTAAGATTTCACGATCAGATCCAGAATTGTGAAGCATTGTTCATATGTGGTAAAAGTACAAAATATTTTGAAGAAGCTTGCTACCATTATTATATATATGTGTGTGTGTGTGTGTGTAGATATGTATGCGTTAGAAACTTTTGCATCATTGTAGAAACAAATGAGTACCTATGCATTCAAATATGCCAGCTGTTAGGTGTATGAAAACACCATTACGTCCTTGCTTGTATACAAAAGGAGATCAATTCTATATTTTAACAGGCCAACATTAAGTGTCAAGAATTCTGTGCTTATGTGGAAACACAATTCAATAATATGGCACATGTCTTCGTAGTGATGAGATCAAGAATTTAACATTCCAATCTTTTACGCAACTAAAGGCAATACACTACCTGCCCTATATTTTGACACCTAAGAAAAAGGTTGAGTAGCAAGAATATATCAACGTTCGCTCAATATTGCAAAAGCACTTTCATGCCCCGAATTCAGGACCTTAACACGGCAATACTCGTGAATCACCTCAATTAATACTAAAGTCAACATGTATCATAGCAATCTAATTCATTAAGTTCCTTCGGGATAATCTGAAGGAAACAATTTAACATTAATTGAAACCTCCGTAATTTATCAAGCAGCAAAAATAAAATAACCTAGCGATTACATCATTTTTATCTCATAGACTAGTAAAATATTGGAATCAATAAAACTAAGTCCTCATTCTGTGGCTCTAACATCCTTATGTGTGATCCTGTTCATTGGTTTCCTTTGCGAAAATATCACAAAAAGATGTGAGTGACGAACCACTTAGTAAATCGTACTTCCTACCCTTTTGGTTTTTTATAGGTTGTAAGTAGAAATAATAACACAATTGAATAAAACACATTTTATGAACAAATAATATAAATCATGATTTGGATGAAACAAGTAAATTCCAGGTAAACATTTAATGAAATGCAATATTTCAAAATCATTCCAATTGCCTTGTAATCCTGATGTCCCCATATCCATACGCTTGGTCTGCTTTTGATGATTTGTACTTAGTGTACAATTTTCACTTATCAGAGCCTTAGTCAACTACTCTTACTAACAAGGGCCATGTTGTTCAATCTACATCCCTTATTGAGAGGATTGCACATCTCAACCTATAACCTCAATTTAATAAGTTACATATCCCAACATATACCTCTAGTTGAGTAGGTGACATGTATTTCACCTATTACTTCGTGAGTGAGTGAAACTAGTCCCACACTATTATCAATATCACATGAGAGGCTTTTTATATTTCATTCCATATTTCGATTCCAAAATATTCAATTCAAAACAACTTATTCATAGATACTCTTATCCAATTTTTAGCAAAATAGTAAGCACCTTGAGTTTCATAGAATCAACATGTCAAGTTGATGCTTTCATATAACTTAAAATATTCACCAATATTTTTAATCGTATAGTAAAAATACAGTTGGAATGTAAAATGGTTTCAAAACATTTTGCAAAAGTTGGTAGGATGTGACCACCTACTGGTCACTTAATCCTGTTGATTATCAGGTTCATCTATTATTGATTTCTGGTTCCCTATTCAATCATATAATTTCTATTTGATACTTAATCTAACTAATATCCCATATCTTCAAATGTTTCTTGCATATCCTACATGTCTTGCTTTGTACTTCATTTGGTTTCTGGTTACTAGTTGAATGATTATTCCAATCTGAACTCTTGTGTTGATCACAGAGCATTCTGGTTCCACAACGATTGTGAGTGGCAATCGTTAAGCAACACATTTGCCTATGAGAATTAGGCTCACAATAACAAAATCTCCGGTGAAGCTTACTACCCAACCTTGGGATCTTGATGTGCACCAACAAAGGCTAGTGTCTCAATTGCAAGGTCTCACCTTGTGGCCGCAAGAATGCTTGTGCAGTAAGGCAAAACTGCATGTAAGGTGTTGTTTGGCCTTTCTTCATTTTCTACGAAATTCTAATAACCAAAACTCATTATCACAAAGATTTTAAAAGTCTCTAGGCATAATTTCTATGAAAATTAATGCTGAAAAATCCAACTAATTGTGCTTCTAAAATTTTTAGGCGATTAACATGTTTTAGAATTTACACATTTTATTAGTATGCGCTTCCCATTTGTACGCTTGAATTATGAACTTGAAAACATGTACATGATGATCCACATATAATCTTCCCTAAATCCACATTTCTTCTGCTTATAACATGTCTGTAATTATTTTCCAATTATATGCATGAATAACATAATACTCAAACTAATAATTACTTCATGTTATCACGTTTGATGCACAAAAGACCCTCTCCTTTTCTCTGGTGAAGTTCTAAACATGGGCTGCTTCTTTTATGGTGCTAAAAATAATTTTTCTCTCATTTTAAAACATACATATAGGCTAGAGTTTAAAGGTAGTTGAAAAAAATGAAATTCTGGAGCCTTGAAAATCCATAATTCCCTTTTATTCAATTCCTTGATTTTTATGGAATTTTTCACACGAATTTTTCAGCCTGAAAATCCCACTTTTAATTCCCATAGACATGGTAACACCTTCCATTGATGTCCAAAATATTTAGTAGGATTTTGGTTGCCTATTACCACCATATTTCTTCTCCTACTTACCTTCCTTATTTTGCAACATTTCCACATGATAAAAATTAAAATAATAAGGTATAGGTTGAAATTAATTCCTTAATTATTCTCTAAAAATATTAACTAAAATTTAATTAACTAGTCTCCAAAATTTGAGAAGGTTTCACTAGCTTAATAAGTTGTGTTTTGCTTTCCGTGTACCCCTAACATTACCCCACTTTATTTACATGAAATTAATAACAAAATAAATAATTTATTCATCAAAATCCCTTTAATAATATTTTTATTACTATTATTACTGTGCCCAAAAATTCAGGGTATTACAAGCACAAAAGCTCAAAAAATATATAAAAGAAATTCCATCTATGGATGAGCATGTCATTTTATATGATATATATATATATATATATACACATACACAGATGCATACATAAATATATATAGTGTATTCATATTGTATGAAAATACACTTAAAGCTTGTGAAGTGCAATAGCCACTAGCACTGTTACTTCTCTAAAATTTTTGGGTACATATACTGCAAGTAGATATGCACTGTACATAATTTTACAAATATTGGAGAAATACATTATAATAGTTAAGGAAGTGGGTTATTCAAGGAATACTATTGTATAAATATATTATTGGTGGTTCTAATTAAGTGTAGCTACACCACTTGTTGCTGAAAACTGTTTTGTTGAATGTCACCTAATAGGGACTAAAAGTAAAGAGCATGAACATCACAATTGTTAATAGAGTTTGGAGGCTTCTTCTTACATCTCTAGGGCACCAGTTTAGGTAAAGAATTACACTACATCAAATTTTACCAAGAGTTCAATCAAATTTCGAGAGAAATACTCTACACCATTGCTCTCCATTGATCTTAACCCTGCATTTAAAGCAATTCCACAATACCTTAATGCATTCTCAACTAGACCTCATTGGTCCTATTTAGGTTGCGTACGACATGTTTCACTCATTGTCATCCAAACTTTGCATTGGGTGTTTCAATGCCTATCTGACATTCTATCTTGGGTGAGATATTTTCCAACTTGTATAGAGTTTATTATCAACTAACAAAATATGGATAGAATCATGTAATCATATCAGATAACTTAAGTCAACCTTATGGATTTCTATTTGTACGTGGACACTCAATTAATTTGAAATCAAAACCAAAAAATAAGGAAGGAGATTATACAAAATCTTTCCTAAATGACATGGTAGAATGCACAATATAGTTCCGAAACATGTTCATGCCGCATCATTGCCAACTCATGTGCCCATTGGTGCCATGTCACTACCACATCATTCACCACATTGGCTGCGACATCATCACCATGCCAATGCTACACCAACATATTTGTTATAAAATACTTGTTGGTTAGTGAATCATTAAAGAAAGTTTTATATATTTAGTAATCAATAAGTAAAATATATTATTGTTCATATATTAAATGAAAAAAACTTTAATAAAGATATTTGATAAGTTTCATTAGATGAGAATTGCTAATTTTAAAATTTTAGGTTAGGCATAATAATTATTTAAAGCATTTGCATTAGATTTTAACAGGAAATTTTGTTTATAGGATTCCAAGAGTACAATTCCTTGCTTGAATAAATTATAGCTTGGCTCATATAAGTGGATTCAACTTTCTATTGTTTTTCATTAATGAATTTATTCTTCTATTGTACAATGCATAATGGTTTTTGTTGTGTTCCCCATTGTATTTTAAAAATAATTGGTTTCTGTCAATACAATTTGCGAATCGATATATTAGTAAAATCTTTAACATGCACGTGAACATGATAATTAGATTATTAGACTAAAATGCATTTTTTTCCATTTAACTCTGATTGTTTGACGTTTTTGCCCTTTATTTTTCATGCTTGACAAATAAGTCATGAAATTAGAAAATTTTGACAATTTAAGGATACAAAACCTTAATTTAGTCAGAATGCTTCATGAGAGAAGCATGTGCGAATGAAGTTTGGGGCTATTCGGCAAAAAGCTCATCCTGGCAGTTAGATATGTCACATGGGTTTTGACATAGCTGGATGATTGGGAGAAATGGTGCCTCGTTGGATTTTATAAATAAAAATTTGTGAATTCATACTTTCAAAAGGTAAAAAGGTATAAAAGTACAAAAACATTTTTTAACCATATTCAAAATAAGCTCGAAAAAATAAAAAATATATTTTCTAAATATATTCTCTAAAAATATAACATATATATAGTATCTAGATTATGAAATTTAAAATATAATATGCAAACTTCAAAATTTGAATTCTTCAAAAAACATAAAAGTAATGATTCATATTTTCTAAATAAATAAAAATTTATTATATTTCCAGAATATATATTATATAATCATATCCAAAGATTTGCTGAAAATAGAAATAAAAACATAAAAATATATTTGATCAATATATTACAAAAAGATATATTTTAGAAGTAAAACCGAGTGTCTGCTAGTTTTTATTTTCACAAGGCATTCTAAACATCCACATAGCTGATGCAAATTTCACTTTGGATTGATACCTCCACACTCGACTCACCTAGTAATAATAATAATGATAGTTTAACGATGATTATGTATAATGGAATTTAATGCCTAGCATGGCTGATTAATAACATGATATATAAAGCCTAAAGTCATCTAAACTTGAGCTAACAAAATTATTTATAACATGTAAATAAATTTACCAGCTGGGAAAAATACAGAAAACTAAGAAACAAAGAAGAAGAACATATATACTAGTAACGCCATATTACAAGAAACAAGGTAATACAGAATGTAGAGAAGCCAAATTTAAGCAAACCAAAATAATTGGAAATTAAATAAGACAGGATAGTATTTTAGAACAGGAAAATATTGCACAGACAGGAATAGTTGGTGACATACATATGCAAAATATTAGCCATGGAGACGATCTCAATTAAGGTAATGAGACTTCACAACTAATAAGTCATGGATTGAGTCCCGTAAATAGATATTTGTCTATCTGTGCCGTGATTGGGGAATCTTGTAAATTCATTATATTTCATGACCAGTCTGAAATTAAAATATAATGATTATCATCGGTCAAAATGAAAAAATCAGCAAAAAGCCCTTAGAGATGAAGGCATATTTGTATCAAATTTACGATCATGAAATTTTTCCATTTATTAGCATAAATTCATGGGGCCATGTTAACCAAAACCTAAGATGCATACGCATAATCATTCTGTAGGGAGTAAGTATATATTGAAGCAGTCCAAAAAGTTAGAGAAGGAAAACATTTACTCAGGGCATTGAAGCATTCAACAAATGTATTAAAATGAAAGGATGGTTTGTTAGTTGTTCAACCAAACTTGGTTTATCATCATATAATACTCAGGTTTCAGTTATCCATTATTGTAACTTGGAAAATCCTAATAAAATAATTGTATAGTAAAAGAAAAACACATAACCAGTTCAGACCATGCATGCCTATAAATAATGCCCCGTCTCATGCTAGGCTGGTTATACCAGGCCAAAGAAATAGTACTTAACCTCGAACGCTTTAGCTACTGCGATAAAATGAAGATGGCTCTTGGTTTCTTTACAACTTTCTGGTGTTGTCACGGGCTTCTTTAACTTTACAACTATTGTTATTGTTCCTCGAAAATTCTGGGTATTACCTGCTCAAAAGTTAGAAAAAAGGATGGTTGAGCATATCCTTGTATATATATATATATAGATGCGTGCATACATAAACATATATAGTGTATTCCTATTATATAAATACGTACTTAAAGTATGTGAAGTGCAATAGCCACTGGCATTGTTACTTCTCTAAATTTTTTGGGTACATATAATACACCCAAATATGTACTGTACATAATTTTATAGAAATTGGAGAAAAACATTACAATAGTTAAGGAAATAGGTCAATCGAGGAATTCAATTTTTAGGTATATACAATGTATAAATATATTATTGGTGGTCCTAATTTAGTGTTGCTACACCATATGTTGCTAAAAATAGTTTTGCCGAATTTCGCCTAACAAGGACTGCAACTAAAGAACATGAACACTACAATAGTTAATACAGTTAGGAGGCTTCTTCCTACATCTTGGGGTATCGGTCTAAGAAAAGGATTCCATGACATCAAATTTTACCAAAAGTTCAACCAATCTTCAAGAGAAATACTCCACACAACTACCCAAATGCTTTTGTGCATTTTCAACTAGACGCCACTGGTCCCATATAGGTTGTATATGACATATTTCACTCTTTCCCATCCAAACTCTACATTGGATGTTCCGACACTTGTCTAACATGCCATCTTGGGCAAGATACTTTCCAATTTATGTAGATTTTACTATCAACTAATAAGATATGGATAGAATCATGTAAACATATCAAATAAATTAAGTCAACCTTCATGATTTCCATTTACACATGGACACTTAATTAATTTGCAACCAAATCCAAAAAATAAAGAAGGAGAGTATACAAAATCTTTACTAAATCACATGGAAGATTACACTATATTGTTCCAAAACATGTTCGTGCCGCATCATTGCAATCTGAAGTGCCCACTGGCGCTTTGTTACTCCCATGACATTCACAACATCAGTGCCACACCAACATATATGTCATAAAATTCTTGTTGGTTAATGAATCATTAAGGAAGGTTTTATATATTTAGTAATCAATAAGAAATATATATTATTGTTCATATATTAAATCATAAAAACTTCAAATAAGAAATTTGTTAAGTTTAATTAGATGAGAATTGCTAATTTAAAATTTTAGGTGAGGGATAATAGTTATTTAAAGCATTTGCATTAGATATGTTTGTAGGATTCCAAGAGTACAATTCCTCACTTGAATAAATTAGAGCAAGATTCAGGTAAGTGGATTCAACTTTCTATTGTTCTTCATCAATGAATTTATTCTTCTATTGTATACTGCATAATGGTTTTTGTCATGTAAATATATTCTTTCCCCATTGTATTTTAAAAATAATTGGTTTCTATTAATACCATTTGCAAATTGATTTATTAGTAAAATCATTAACATGCACGTGGGCATGATAATTAGATTATTTTAAAAAATTGTATTTTTGCTATTTAACTATGATTGTTTGGTGTTTTGTGCGTTATCTTTCATGCTTGGCGAATAAGTTTTGAAATTAAAAAATTTTGGCAATTTAATGATACGAAACCTTAATTTGGTCAGCGAGAAGCACGTGCCGATGGAGGTCGGGGCTATTTGACAAAATGCTTGCTCTGGCAGTGAGATATGTGACATGGCTGCTGACGTGACTTGATGATTGAGAGAAATGGTACCTCATTGGATTTTATTAATAAAACATTTGAGAATTCATACTTTCAAAAAGTAAAAAATATAAGAACAAAAAATTGTTTTTTGACCATTTCCAAAATATATTGAAAAAACATAAAATATATTTTCTAAATGTATTCTCTAAAAATACAATGTATATGTTATACGTAGATTATGAACTATAAAATATAACATGCAAATTTCAAAATTTGAATTCTTCAAAAAACATATAACTCAAGATTCATATTTTCTAAATAAATAAAAATTTATTATATTTCCTGAATCTATATTATATAATATGATCCAAAGATTTGTGGAAAAATAGAAATAAAAACATAAAAATATATTTCATCAATATATTACAAAAAATATATATTTTAGAAAATATAAAAGTAAAATAAAAATTCAAAATTTGATGTACTTAAAAATAATAAGAACATATATTTTCTACCAATTATAAGAGTAAAAGATTTAAAGTATTTGCAAATATATCCATCAAAAATATTGATTTATGTTTTCAATTCAAATTTCCTCCGTAAAATACATATGATGCTTTATTAAATATCGATGTTTATTAGAACAATTGTATAAAAATCCTTATAAAAAATTTATTTATAAAATATTGCAATGATTATAAATTTTATATTAATTTTTAATTTTGAAAACTAATTTGAATAGGGTTTGTAAAATATAGTATAAAACATAGACATATATTTTTGAAAATATTTTCAATGAAAAATATAAACAGATATATTTTCCAAATAATAAAATATAAATTTTGAATAATAAGGAGAGTCACGCGCAACTTTATCAGTTTATCTCAATTTTTGATTTAGATGGACCAACATACTTGGTTTCAACTTGCTTGATTTTGAGGGTTGCCGTTCTCACGTTTCTGGGTTCCTATATAACCAATATAATCCTCAACTGAGCCCTAATTTACTAGAAATTCATTTTCTATACTTTTTTTGAATGCAACCTAAGTGTTTGAATCATGAAACAATTTGTTTCTACATGTCCTTCACAAAACAAGTTAACTATTTGGGTGAATTTAAGGCCAAGAAATGGTGTGTAGAATCCATAGAAACATGTATGTGTATAACACATGAGTTGTTGGAAATGTGTTCATGAAGTTCCAACAATCGAATATAAACATAGAATGGGTTTTCTATGATTTTAATTTATTGAAACATGTCTACGGATCATGAGAACAGGAGTGGAAACCAATTTTAAGGATTAGATTGGAATAGAAGGAGAAAATTCAAATAAGCAGTGTTCTACACGACAGTCTGGACACTGTTGCTATTGCGATCAAGGGACATAACTATGCGGTCGCAGGCAAGCTAGGCCGAATCACAAACCATGGATGCAAGAGTGGACGAAGATAGCGATCCGTGTGTTTTAGTTTTGAACATACATATTCAAAATATTAGCCATAGAGACGAACTCAATTAAGGTAATGAGACTCGACAACTAATAAGTCATGGATTCAGTCCTGTAAATAGATATTTGTCTATCTGCGCCATAATTCGTGAATCTTGTAAATTCATTATATTTCATGACCAGTCTGAAATTAAAATATAATGATTATCATCGGTTAAAATGAAAAATCAGCAAAAATCCTATAGAGATGAAGGCATCTTTGTATCAAATTTAAGATCACGACATTTTTCCATTTATTAGTATAAATTGATGGGCCCAGGTTAACCAAAATTTAAGATGCATACCCATATAATTTTTCTCTGGGGAAGTTCTAAACGTGGGCTGCTTCTTTTAGGGTGCTAAAAATAATATTTCTCTCATTTTAAAACATATATATAGGCTAGAGTTTAAAGGTAGTTGAAAAAATGAAATTCTAGAGCCTTGAAAATCCAAATATCCTTTTTATTCAATTCCTAGATTTTTATGGAATTTTTCACACGAATTTTTTGGCCTAAAAATCCCTCTTTTAATTCCCATATACATGGTAACAGATATCCAAAATATTTAGAAGGATTTTGGTTGCCTATTAGCACCATATTTCTTCTCCTACTTACCTTCCTTATTTTACAACATTTCCACATGAAAAAAATTAAAATAATAAGGTATAGGTTGAAATTAATTCCATAATTATTCCCTAAAAGTACTAACTAAAATTTAATTAAGTAGACCCCAAAATTTGGGAAGGTTTCACTAGTTTAATAGAATGTATTTTACATTCCAAGTACCCCTAATATTACCCCACTTTATTTACATGAAATTACTAACAAAATAAATAATTTATTCATCAAAATTCCTTTAATAATATTTTTATAACTATTATTATTATGCCCCAAAAATTTAGGGTATTACAAGCATAAAAGTTTAGAAAAAGAAGAAATTCCATTTATGGATGAGCATATCATTGCATATGATATATATATATATACACAGAGGCATGCATACATATAGTGTATTCCTATTATATAAAAATATACTTAAAGCATGTGAAATGGAATAGCCACTAGCATTGTTACTTCTCTAAATTTTTTGGGTACATATACACGCAGATATGCACTGTCTATAATTTTACAAAAATTGGAGAAATACATTATAATATGTAAGGAAGTAGGTCATTTGAGGAATATAAGTTTTTGGCATATACATTGTATAAATATATTAGTGTTGCATGTGAGAAGCACGTGCCGATGAATTTTGGGGCTATTTGACAAAAAACTTGTGCTGGCAGTTAGATATGTGACATGGGTCCTAACATGGCTGGGTGATTGAGAGAAATGGTACATCATTTGATTTCATAAATATAAAATTTGTGAATTCATATTTTAAAAAGTAAAAAAAATATAAAAATAAAAAAATATTTTTTAACCATATTCAAAAAACATAAAATATATTTTGTCAATATATTCTCTAAAAGTATATCATATATGTCATATCTAGATTATGAAATATAAAATATAACATGCAAATTTCAAAATTTGAATTCTTCAAAAAACATAAAATTAAAGATTCATATTTCCTAAATAAATAAAAATTTGTTATATTTCCTGAATATATATTATATAATAATATCCATGACTTTCTGAAAATAGAAATAAAAACATAAAAATATATTTCGTCAATATATTGCAGAAAGATATATTTTAGAAAATACAGAAGTAAAATAAAAATTCAAAAATTAAATGCACTTAAAAATAACAGAATATATATTTTCTACCAATTATAACAGTAAAAATTTTAATGTATTTCAAAAAATATTCATCAAAAATATTGTTTTATGTTTCAATTCAAATTTCCTCTATAAGAAACATATGATGGATTATTAAATATCAAATTTTATTAAAATATTTGTATAAATATACTTACAAAAAATTTATTTATAAAATATGGGAAGGTTTATAAAATTTATATTAATTTTTAATTTCAAAAACTAATTTCAAAAAAGGTTGTAAAAATCTAAAATAAAACATTAACATATATTTTGAAAATATTTTAAGCGAAAAATTTAAACAAATATGTTGTTCTAAATAATAAAATATATATTATGAATAATAAGTGTAGAAATATTTTAAAACTTTTAAAAGCATCCTTCGACTAAAATATTATACGTATCTTATAAAAATTTTAAAATATTTTATGAGAATATTTTCTAAAAGATGAATAAAAACATGGAATTATATTTTATTGTTATAAAATAAAAAATATAATGTTATGCCCCTAAAGTGGGGTTTCAACTTAGAAGTACTCGTTAGATAGTTATCCCTATGGCTACAAAAGCCCACACATATTTGAGATCCAATCCATAAAATATCATTCCTTCCTAAATCAAAATCATTGCAGTAGAAAGGAAATAAAAAATATCCTATCACATCAATTATTCTTAATTGTCTGGAAAACTATACTATAGGTCTCTTCCTTTCCTTAACGCTTTATCATCCTCATGCATGTTTGCCCTCATTAGTGTTATCTACTAAAGGGTGTTTTTCGACATGGTTGAGTAACTAATTGCTCAATAAGGGATTTATCTACCTTGGGAATGTAGTAAAATGTTTAGCAAAATTTCCCGTACTTGCTAGAAAAAGCATGTTAAAGTACAAAGGAAAATAAATGCTGATATTGCTATCAAAGAACTGTTCCATTTGTACATCCTATTAGTCTACTTAAGAATTTGAATAGTTTATATACCAATTAACTAATCAAGACCTTAGTCTATAAATACAACTAAGAAAAATTATGTGCAACTTTATTAGATGCCTCAATTTTTAAAGTCAATTGAGAGGGTCCTATACTCAATGTATAACCTCAATTGAAAGAGTCAAGTGGGCTGAATCAAAAATCTCGTTTGAGTGAGTCACATGTAGCTTGTCAACTGACTTTTTTAATCTTAATTGAGAGAGTCAACTGAATCTCGGCCGAAGGACCCAAAGCTTTTGCAAGAGTTAGCTCCTATACATTACTGTTTATCCCAATGAGCAACCTATTGCAAGACTTTTTGCAAATAAAACCATTCAATTTGAATTCTAGTAGAAACAACTAGTGTGCATCCAAAATATTTTCATGGTAAAACAATTTGAAATTAAAACATGCTAGCTAATTTATTGAAATAGTAAAATAGCAATTCATAGGGAAAATTTTCTTGGACATCATAGCATGCAAATTTCGATTCATAAAACATAAATTTTAAGAAAACCATTTTATTTAGAAAGGTAATTGTCAAAGTTTGCTAGATCAACCAACAGACTTGGTTTCAACTTACTTGATTTTGAGGGTTGCTGTTCTCAGGTTTTTGGGTTCCTATATAACCAATGTAATCTTTAATTGATCGCCAATTTACTAGAAATTTATTTCCTATACTTTTCTTGAACACAACCTAAGTGCTTGAATCATGAAACAATTTTTTCCTACACGTCCCTCACTAATTTACTTCATTCTAGGTTGAATTCACCTATTTGAGGAGCTTTCTACCCTTGATTTTATGTAATTAACAATTCCAAAATTTAGCGATGATTTAATCTGAGTGCTCAGGCATGGTTCCAGTGATAAGTTCATGAATTTGAGTATTTTTCTACATGAAAATGGATTTCTACTTTGTCCCAAATCCTGCATTCTGGGTTCACGACCATGGGAGTTGGAGTTGCGACTGTGAAACCAACTGCTGCACATTCTGTTGATGGCTGTGGTTGAGGCTCGCGACTGTAGACCTGATTGCAGCGCACATTGGAAGCATTGATGATCGAGGCCTGGGGCTGCGAGAAGATGTGCCGCGACCTTTGTAATACCCCAAATTTTTGGAAAATTATGGAACAATTATCTTGTGGAATTTTGTGGAGATCTAGTTGAAATTAATTTGCTAAAATGTTGTAATATTTTTGGTGAAATATTAAGGGTTGATTAAGGAAGCCTAAGATGAAAATTTGGTATTTTTGGGTGGCAAAAAATCGCCATGTGTTTTAATAACTTAAGGGAGGTAATTTCCAAGTCATAGAAATAAGAAAAATGGGATTTAATTCTTGGAAAATTCGGCTAAAAGTAGGCCTTCCCTTGCAAACACTAATTGGCCAAGAGTATACATACCATTTAAAATGGAGTTGAAAACCCCATTCAGCAGCCTATGAACACTGACAACATGCAGAACGGGTGTGGAAAAGTTTCAATTTTAAAATGAGTGAATATGAGATAACTTTCACGTCCAATTACTCAGTCATCATGCGTATATGTATATATGTAGGATTATTAAATTTTCAAATGTAGGCACATTGAAAACAAGTTTTTGAAGGATTATATGTATCTAAATCATGAAAACTGAGTCAAGACCGAGAAATAGTGTGTAGAAACTATGGAAACGTGTATGTGTATAATATGTGACTACTTGGAAATGTGTTCATAAGGTTCCAACAATTGAATATAAATGTTGAATGGGTTTTTTATGGCTTTAATCTATTGAAGATCATGAGAACAAAGGTATAAATGAGTTTTAGGGATTAAATAGGAGTAGAATGAAAAAAAATAGAACGAGCAGTGTTCTGCATGACAATCTGCGCACTATCGTGGTTGCTATCGTAATCGAGGGACATAGTTGTGCGATCGTGGGATAGCCAGGTACAATCATGAACTCAAGTGTAGGATTTATAGAACACTTTGCAACCATAGGCGTGGTCGTGAACCACGGAGCCATGGTTGCAAACTGGCACATTGCAATCAAGATGAATAACAGAAATTTCAATACGTTCCACAGTTGAACATTGCAAACGCAAAATGACGTCCCGCAGTTGTGGAGCTACACATTGCAATTGCAGAACTAGAATGCTGTCATTGAACATGTTACACATTTGGGTGAATTTAATCTGAAGTTTTCAAATTTGGGACCAAATTAAACTTGCACTCCCTATGTAAGCTACACTACAATACAAGGAATGATAATTAAAAAGATACGAGTTAACACAAACATATGGGACATGACCCGAACTTAACACAAGGTTAATGGGTTTGAGTTAAACATTCGTAGGTGTGGGTCAAAATTGAGTTGAACAGACGAACCCAAAAAAGAAAAAGGATAATTTCATGTTACTCAATGGGTTGACTCACAAACCCATAAACCCACTTATTTATTTAAAATTAAATAAATATTGTCATTAACTATTTTTTATTTTGTAATCTCCTTAAGTTATTAATTATATAAAAAAATAATTAAATAAAGTTAAAGGCTAAAGGAGCAAGATTCAATCTTTGCAAAATTAAAGTATCCAACATTCAATATTTTTTATTTTCCATTCCACAAGTATTTAGTTTGAAGGCATGGAAGGATGTTTCACTTGCCTTATTCCTTTTGCTTAATCTTTCTTTCTTTTATAAATATGATTATATTTATTTTGATAAAGCTTAACTAGTAAAATTTAAAATGACAAGAAAGTAGAAAACTTCAAATTTGAAGTGCATCTAGAATTACTTCTTGAAGTAATAGTATTGAAATCAAAAGAAAAATTGCAATGTGTAAAAATCTATTTTTAGTTTTTTTTCGGTCAAAATAATTTTTTTAATCGCAAGTTGACGAATTAGTGAGTTAGGTTCAAGTGAAAAAAATTGACTTGCGAAATGAAATGAGTCATGTTCGAAAAATTAATGGTTTGTATGTAATATTCATATCTCATCTCAACTCTCTAATTCGCCAACCCAACTCATTGCCACCACTGGGATGAGTATCTACTTGATACTACTGGTTATTTTTACAATTTGAACTTGTGCATAAATTTAACAATTCATGGTAGATGTAAATTTTTGACATCCCTGAGGGCCAAATAATGTAATAGACTATTTCTACACCCTCTATAGAGAAAAGACAAAGGATTCGTTGGATTATTAGTATAGCCGTGTGATTAGTTGAACTTTTGATCCAATCAAATCAATTTTGTCAAATAAAATCTAGACTTTGCTGATTTTTTATTTTGAATTTAAGATTCTGAAATAAATAAACTTTCAAGATTTTAGACACATCTGGCCCTCTGCCATGGGTGTTTGGAGGATTTTTAATAATGTCAAATCATCAATTCGGATTTGTAAAAGGGTACACATTGACCGTTTCTGCACATATTTGGGTGCAAATATTTTTTTATCATTGATCTCTATCAAACAAAAAATAATGGTCGTTACTCCGATACACATGGCATATACAATTTATTTTAATAAACAATTGAAAAAACTTGTGACTAAAGACATGTCTGCCGGATTTAGTAATAAAATAAAACATACTTTGATCATTGATCTCTATCCAACAAAGCCTAATTACCATTACTTCTGCTAAACCCGGCATCATCAATTTTTTAATAAATAATTTGTGAAAAAAAAAATAGTGCAACTAAAACCATGGGTCTTGCTAGTTTTTACTTTCACATGGCAGTCCGAACTTCCACATAGCTGGTGCAAATTTCATTTTGGAATGATACTTCCGTACTCGACTCACATAATAATAATAATAATAATAATAATGATAGTTTAACGCCAATTATGTATAATGGAATTTAATGCCTAGCATGGCTAATTAATAACAAAAGATATTAAGTCTAAAGTCATCTAAACTTGAGCTTACAAAATTATTTACAAAGAAGAAGAGCATATACACTAGTAAAGCCATATTAGAGGAGTAGAGGGTAATTCAACAAGTACAAAAGAAAAATTTAAGCAAACCACAATTATTGGAAATTAAATAAGACAGGAGAGCATTTTATTACGGAAAGGAACTAAATTAACGAAATGAGACACCACAACCAGTAAGTCATGGATTGAGTCCCATAAATAGATATATGTCTATGTGTGCGGTGGTTGGTGAATGTTGTAAATTCATTATATTTCAAGACCCATCTGAAATTAAAATATAATGATTATCATCGGTTATAATGTAAAAATCAGCAAAAGACGTTGAGATGAAGACATATTAGCATCAGATTTACGATCATGAAATTTTTCCATTTATTAGCATCAATTGATGGGGCCAGGTTAACCAAGACTTAAGGTGCATACCCGTAATCACTCTACAGGGAGTAAACATATAATAAAGAAGTCCAAAACGTTAGAAAGAAAGAAAACATTTCCACACGGCATTGAAGCATTCAACAAATATATTAAAGTGAAAGGACAGTTTGTTACTTGTTTGTTAACCGGTGACATGGCCTTATTCAATAACATCACATGTTGAAACTCCTGAACAGAATGCAGTGGTTGAATGAAATCACTAACATCTTCTAACCACTACAAGATCCCTCCTTTTCCGAGCCTGATTACCGATTAAATTCTAGGGGGAAGCCATTCTACCGATTAAATTCTAGGGGGAAGCCATTCTGAAAGCTACTCATTTGATCAATATTCTACCAGCCAAGATTCTGAACTATAAGTCACCATATGGAGGCTTGTTTGGTAAACCTCCCAATTATCAGCAGTTGAGGGATTTTCGTTCTCTTGCTTTTACCTCTAGTCTTTGAAGACATAGGAAGCAGTTTCAATCTAGGTCCAGAAAATGTGTATTCGTAGGTTATCTTGTTTGAACAAAAGGATTCAAGTTGCATGATATTGAAACCTGTGAACCATTATTCCTAGAAATGTGGTGTTCCATGAGCATGTGCTTCTTTTGGATAAAGCCTATCACAGTTATTTAAATGTCCCCAGAGTCAAACACTCAACTATGAAATTGTGCTCAACAAGTCTCATGACAGAGGCTACACCGGATGTAACCTCATCACATCAGTTTGTAGATCTATAGCCTCTCTCTCCTTTAACTGAAATTGGTCAACCTCTTTCACTTCCTAATGAACATAATACTTCACTTGTGCCTAATCAAAACTTGCATCATCAGTATCAAGACACCCTTAGAAGATCAACTAGAGAAAGAAAAATACCCCAGTACCTGGAAATTTACCAACACAACCTCAAACAACCAAGTAAAAACATCACAACCACTAAGCATCCAATTGCTAACCACCTTGGCACCTCTTGTCTTTCCCAAGATTATATTTGTTTCTTGTTAGCCCTGAATGACATAGGAGAACCTAAGACATTTACTGAGGCAGTGAGAGAATCACACTGGTGGCAAGCAATGCTTCAGGAACTCACAACCCTAGAGGACAACCAGACATGGAAGATTATACCTTACCTAGAACATCACAATGTTATTAGATACAAGTGGGTGTATAATGTTAAACTTAAATCAGATGGGATAGTGGAAAGGTTCAAGGCAAGGTTTATAGCTAAAGGTTATACATGGTTGGAGGGATTTGATTATAAAGACATGTTTAGTCCAGTAGTGAAATAAGCAACAGTGAGAGTGTTCTTTGCATTGGCAGCTATTTACAGATGTGTGTTACACTGCTCTTATTAGAAATTAATGAAAATTGAAATGAGATCATGGCTGAATTGTGATGAGATTGCACGATCCAATTTAGAATTGTGAAGCATTGTCGTGATATGTGGTAAAGGTACAAAATATTTTGAAGTAGCTTGTTATCATTAATATATATATATATATATATATATTATAGAAACTTTAGCTTGATTGTAGAAACAATCAAATAACGTTATGCATTGTGCCCATGGATACAAATATTCTAGGTGTTTGGTGTATGAAAACACCATTATGCACTTGCTTGTTCATTATATCTTATTCAATTAATTAAGGTCAATTATATCAACTATCATCATAATAACCAAGAGATAGTTATAGAAACAAAAAGAGATCAACTATACATTTTAATATGCCATCAATAAGTGTCAATATTTCTGTGCCTTTGTGGAAACACAATTCAATAATATGATACATGTATTTGTAGTAATGAGGTCAAGAATTTAAAATTCCAATCTTTTATGCAACTAAAGGCATTACCCACTATATGTTTTGTATTTCAACACCTAAACAAGAAGGTTGGCTAGAAAGAAAATATCAACATTTGCTTAATGTTGTAAGAGCACAAAAGTTATTAAAAATGAAATTCCATCTATAGATGAGTATATTGTTATATATGATATGTATAGACGTATGCATATATAGACATATCTAGTGTACTTCTATTATATAAATACATATTTAAAGCATGTGCAAGAGTGAATGTTGATGTTGGATAATTAACACAATGCAATAGCTACTAGCATTGTTACTTTTGTAAATTTTTTGGATACATATAATACACGGACATATGTACCATACATAGATTTATTAAAATTAGAGAAATAGATCATAATAGTTAAGGAAGTAAGTCATTTGAAAAAAAAATTTTTTTTTTCTGTATATACATTGTATAAATATATTATTGGTGGTTTTGATTAATTGTTACTATACCACATGTTGCTGAAAACAATTTTGTCAGAATGCCAAGTGATAAAGATAGAAAGTAAAGAACATGAAGATCAAAATTGTTGATGCAATTCAAAAGCTTCCTCCCATATCTATAGGGCACCCACCTAGATAAAGAATTCCACTATGTCAAGTTTTACTATGAGTTCAATCAAACTATATGAGAAACACTCCACACAAATACTCCCAATTGATCTCAATCTTACAAGAATTTCAAGAAATTTCATAATGCTTAAGTACACACTTAACCAGGCCTCATTAGTTCTATTTAGATTTTATATGACACATTTTGCTCTTCCCTTACTTACTCTTTTGTTTCACTCAATTTAACATAGAAACCAATTCTTGCCACAAAGGTAAAATGTACCCTTTATTATTGTCAAATGTCAAGAAATACCATTCGTTTCAAGACAAGATCATCGAAAAATCTGTGCCAAATCTATACTACAGGTCTTTCCCATCCAACTTTGCACTGAGTGTTCCGACACTAGCTTAACATGTTGTCTTGGTTGAGATACTTTTCAAATTATGTAAATTTTGTTATCAACTAACAAGATATGGAGAACATTGTCATGCCTTAAATTTGAGACTGTGATACGGCAATATTCCACCTTAGCAAATACCCAAGCTAACATGTACCAAAGCAACCAATCTAATAATATCAAATAGCAATCATCCAAGGAAATGAATGTAACATCCATGTAATATCTAAAATTTAGTACACAATGGAATAAAGAAACTTACCTATTACATCAATGCATCTCAAAAGATAATATTAATAGCAATAATGATACTATAGCATAGCTAATTCGTCCTCATTTCTAACATCCCTAGGTTTGACCATCATTGTTCACTTGCTCTACAAAATATTAGCTAATTGTGGTAAACTACAAATTACCAAAGAAATTCTAACACCTGCCCTTTTTACCTAATTAATTAGATGTGAGCAAAACAACAGTTTGCAAAATACACTCTACACAAAAATACACATTTTTGGAAGAAATAGGTAAGTGAACAATTAAATGCATTCAAGTAACATCAGTAAGAAACAAGTCATGATTAACTTATCCATTTCGTTGTTCTCATAGTCCACATATTTTCATTTCCTAACCAACTCATAATGGTGCATACTTCATGCTTTCATTCCATTGTCAAGTCCATAGTCTATACTCCTGACTAAAGAGGGTCACATGCTATCAGCTTGCCATTAGGGCCCTAGTGCTTTAACTCCACCTACAAGGTAGCCCAATCAATTGTAACCTCATTAATAAGGACACGTATTAACTTCACCAATTTTCAGTTTCAATCTTCTACCCCAAATGGACAGGTTCTAATCTATTACCTAATTAGTAGGTCAGAACTCATTCCTCATGCTTTTCAACATCACAACAATGGCTATTATGTTTTGTCCCATGTAGTTGGTTCCAATAAATTAGTTTAAATTGTAAATAGGAAAAGTATTTAAAGAAAAATTTTAATAAAGCATTTCAAGAAATTTAGTTGCATTACAAAACAAAATTGAAAGAAGTTGTGAAACTTGGCAAGGATCAACCACTTACTTGTTGCTTAGCTTTATTGGTTATCACGTCCCTCAGTTTTTGGCCTCTTGATTTCTTATGCAATTACACATAATGCCCATCATATCTTTTAATTTGATTAATAACCTATGTTTTCCAATACTTCATGTGCATCCTACATATTTATTTTTACTTGGATTCTCTCAATTGCCATTTTTCATGTCTCATTACCTCTTGTATAGTGGATGCATGTCTAATTTGGTCCCAAAATCAAAAAATTTGGCTCAAATTGCACAAAAAATGGAATGTCTAATGACTGTAGTTAGGCCTCATGACCACAAACCAGTACCCTATGATCATTGGTGTCCACCGCATAACCATGACAAGTGACCACGGGTTGCTTTGCGTGGTGCAAGCTTACAAACATTGTGATCTAATTTGCAAGCATGCTAGTCCCTCTTGCACGTGTGCCATCATGCCAGCAATCATGACACGATGCAAAAATCGCACAAAGTGTTATATGATGATGTTTCTTGTTAACACATCATTCCACTCATCAAAACTCAAGTATACTATTGTTCTTAAGGTCTCTAGGCATGAATTTATATATTAAAATTCATGGAAATCATAACATAAGTATATTCACAATTTTTGAAAAGATTAAGGTTATGTTTTAGTTTATCACATGGCATGTCAATACACGTTTTCTATAATTCCTACAATTGCATACACATCCCAAACGCACTATTCATTAATTTACCCCATGTAAACCTCCCAATATTCACTTTATTCAAGTGTCCTATACATGAAAAATTATAGCTCCTATATTTATGCATGATAATGAATGAATTGGTGTAGAAATTAACTTGAGTTTTGGTATTTGGAAGCCACAAAAATCCTATTAACCCTCTTTTGTGTCAAAATAGGATTTCTGCACTTTAAAATTGGAATTTATAGCTAGGGTTGTCTTAAGAGTTTTGAAGACACTAATTTTACAGCCTTAAAAATAATATACATAGTTTCCCGATTCCATGGAAATTCCCAGAGGAAATTTTCTATGTTTAAATCTGTATTTTTAAATTTTTTCTCATGAAAAAACTTTATTTTATCATACCTATTTTCTCAGGTAAAAATTTGTAGTCCTAGGATACCATTTCTCAACTAAATTACCTTCTATAATTTCTAGCTATTTTCTACACAATATTTGAACAAAATAGGAGGGCAAATATTAATGCTATTCCAATGTATGACATGTGAATTAAAGTAATTAAAGTGAAGTTAAGTCCATGCTTCGTTGGCCCTTTGAGGTATTAAAAAGGGTTGGAGAGTTGGCATGCCGACTAGCACTACCTTTGCAACTAGTGAGATTACACAACATTTTTCATGTGTTGCAATTGCGAAAGTATGTACTAGATTTGAGCCATATACTCAAACCAGAGTCTCTAGTGGTAAATGAGAATTTGACTTACAAGAAATACCTAGTTTGAATAATTGGTAATGAAGAACAAAATCTGAGGAGTTGGTCAATATCCTATGTAAAATGTCCAGTGGTCAAACCACTCAGAGCAAGAGGCAACTTGGGCACTGGAGGATAATTTTAGGAAGCGATACACCCATTTGTTTGCTTAGAATTGTAAAAACAAGTTTCGAGAATGAAACTTATTATAAGGAAGAAGGATGTAATACCCAAAAAATCTTCAAGTATACTTGTTCACCAAGTGAAATCTCTAGCAGTCTCCGCTCGAGGTGGGCCCAACTCTTTTGTCTATCTTGAGTCTCATTCATTCACTTATGTATGATGTTTATTTTATCAATGATTAACTGTATTAAATCCATGCCAGTTACTTTCACATGGCAGTCATCCACATAGCTGATGCAAATTTCATTTTGAATTGATACTTCCATACTCAACTCACCTGATAATAATAACAACAACAACAATAACAACAACAATGATAGTTTAACGCCCATTATGTATAATGGAATTCAATGCCTAGCATGGCTAATTGATAACAAAATAAATAAAGCCTAGAGTCATGTTAACTTGAGCTAACAAAATTATTTAGAAAGAAGAAGACCATATATACTAGTAAAGCCATATTAAAAGGGTAAAGGGAATTTCAGAAAGTACAAAAGTAAAATTTAAGAAAACCACAATTTTGTGAAATTAAATAAGACATGAGAGTGGTTATACAAACTATTAGCCATGGAGACAAATTCAATTAAGGTAATGAGACTCCGTAACTAATTAGTCATGAATTGAGTCCCGAAAATAGATATTTGTCTATGTGTACGACAAAATATGCGAAAAACATTAGAGGTGAAGACATATTAGTATCAGATTTACGATCATGAAAAATTTTCCATTTGTTAGGATCAATTGATGGGGCTAGGTTAGCCAAGACTTAAGGTACATACCCATAATCATTCTGGAGAGAATAAGTAATGAAGTAGTCCAAAATGTTAGAAAGAAAACATTCTTTGCCAAATAATTATTGGGCTAAAATAGAAGTTCTTGTTGGGCTAAAACATATTCTGTATGTTGGCTTTGTGACTTTAAATCCTGCAGAGCCAAACATGAAGAATAAATTCTTTGCCAAACAATTATATTGAGGAGACATCATTGTCTTCCCCGAAGGTCTCATTCACTTCCAATTTAATATTGGTAGCCGAAACCCCAGAGTCATAAGAATTCCAAACACGGTGTTTGCTTTAGACCCACCTATCAATCCAAAATGCCAAGGCATTCCAATTTGAGAAGAATGTGATTGATTACCTTCAATCACAATTTTGGTGGAACATCAACCAAGATTGAATTCAATAGCTTTTATGTGTATTAGGTGTGGAAACAACAAAGGTGTGGGTTATATTACATTAGTGTGTGGTATAATCCATACTATTTGGTGCTTTCACACTCAGTGCATAGAAGAACTCTCAAAATCTTATGTTTAAATAATGTGATTCAAGTATACTTGTTCACTGTCTTTCTAATAAAATATGTGCCACGCAATAATATTTACTAAAATCTTGTATCATGTCATGTAAAAGAATTGTGATAGTGAAGGATTTTTTGAGTGCTTTCTTTTTTCTTGTGAGTACTCGACTTGAAATAAAATTAAGATCATGGCTGAATTGTGGTAAGATTTGTGAAGCATTGCTGTGATCTATGGTAGAAGTACAAAATATTTTGAAGAAGCTTGCTATCATCAATAAACACACACACATATATATGTTAGAAACTTTAGCAGCATTGTGGAAACAAACAAGCACCCGTGGATTCAAATATGCTAGGTGTTTGGTGTATTAGAACACCATTATGCCAATGCTTGTTCATTCTATCTTATTTAGTTAATTAAGGTCAATTAGATCAACTGTTATCATAAGAACCAAGAGATAGTTATATATACAAAAAAAGATCAACTATATATTTTAACTTGCCAACATTAAGTGTCAACATTTCTATGCTTACGTGGAATCACAATTCAATAATATGATACATGTATTCCAATCTTTTATGCAACTAAAGGCAATACACACTACATGTCCTGTATTTTGACACCTAAACGAAAAGGTCGAGTAGAAAAAAAATATCAACATTCACTTAATGTTGCAAGAGCACTTTCACACCCTGAATTCGAGACTATGATACTGTAGTACTCATGAATCACATTAGTGAATACCAAAGCAACACGTATCAAAGCAATCAAATCCAAAAAGTTCATTCGCAATAATCCAAAGGATTCAATTTGATATACATTAAACATCCATAATTTATCAAGTAGCAGAAATAAAATAACCTAATTATTACATCAAATTTGTCTCATAGACTAGTAAAATATAGGAATTAGTAAAACTTAAGTCTTCATTCTCTAGCTCTATTGTCCCCATATATGATCCTCATCATTGGTTTCCTCCAAAAACATATCAACTAAAAGAAATGAGTGACGAGTCGCCTAATAAATGGTATTTCCTATTTTTTCTATTTTTTGTAGGATGTAGGTAGAAACAATAACACAAATGAATAAACAAATTTTATTAACATCTAACATAAATCATGATTTGCATGAAACAATAGATTCTAATTAAACATTTTATGAAGTGTAGTATTTCAAAATCATTCCTATCGTCTTATCGTCTATGTCCACATAACCATATTCTTCAGTTTGCTTATGATGATATGTATTTCGTGTACAATTTCCATTGACTTGAACCTTAGTTTACTTAGTTTACTAGCCTAGCTAAGATGGGTCATGTTGCCTAATTTATGTTCTCGATTGAGAGGGTCGCATATCTCTACTTATAAGAGGTCACATATTCCAACTTAAAATCTTGCTTGAGTGGATTATATATCTTACCTATTACCTGGTAAATGGGTGGAATTAGCCCTACGCTATCATCAGCATAGCTCAATGTCAAAATTTTTGGTTTCAAATAATTCAATTCATCGATACTCACATCTAGTTTTCAGCAAAATTGTAAGCACCTCGAGTTTCATAAAATCAACATGTCAACTTTAAGCTTTCACAAGACAAGAAATGTTCAAAAATAGTTTTAAATGTATAGTAAAAATTCATTTGGAATAGAAACAGTTCCAAAATATTTTGTAAAAGCTGGCAAGAAGTAACCACTTACCTGTTAATTAATCCTCCTTATCATCGTGTTCGTCAATTATTGATTCTTGATTTCCTATTTAACCACACAATTTCCATTTAATACTTAATTTAATTGATAACCCATGTTTTCAAATGTTTCTTACATATCCTACATCTCTTATTTCATTGTCCATTTGGTTTCTAGTTAGTAGTTGAGTGATTATTCCTATTTGGACTCTCGTAGTGACCTAGAGCATTTTGCTTCCACCATGGTTGCGGCTTGCGATCGTGAAGCAACATGTTGTGCCTCCAAGATATAGTCTTCCAACCACAAAAACTCCCATGAGGCTTACTACCCAACCTCGTGATCTTGATCCACACTCGTGAAGGCTGGTATCGCAATCACAAGGTTTCACCTTGCAACCACAGGAATGCTTGTGTAGTGAGGCTAAAGCGTGTATGTTCCAGTTAGGCTGTTTTTTCATTCACTACACAATTCTAATCACTAAAACACATTATCACACTGATTTCAATAAGAGTCTCTAGGCTAATTTCTACACATGAATCATGGACCTAACGACACCTACATGACAATTCACATACAATCTTCCCTAAATCTACATTTCTTAGGCTTAAAAGATGTGCGTAATGGTTTTCTAATTGTATGCATGAATAACATAGTGCTTGGACTGAAAAATTACCTCATTTATCGCATTTGATGCAGAGAAGACCCTCTCCTTTTCTTTGGCCAAGTTCTAAACGTGGGCTACTTCTTTTAGGGTGCTAAAATATTTTCTCTCTCATTTTAAAGCATATATAGGCTTGGGTTTAAGGTAGTTGAAAATATAAAAATTCTAGAGCCTTAAAAATCCAAAATTACCTTTTATTCAATTCCTAGATTTTTCAGGAATTTTTCACACCAGTTTTTCAGCCTAAAAATCCCTCTTTTAATTCCCATATACATGGTATCACTTTCCATAGATATCCTAAATATTTAGTCGGATTTTGGTTGCCTATTACCACTTTATTTCTTCTCCTACTTACCTTCCTTACTTTCCAATGATTCCACATGAAAATTTAAAATAAAATAATAAGGTGTAGGCTGAACTTTATTCCTTAATTATTCCCAAGAACAGTAACTAAAATTTAATTAACTAGTCTTCAAAATTTGGGAAGGTTTGACTTGCTTAATGGGGTGTGTTTTGCTTTCCATGTACTCCACTTTATTTGCACGAAATTAATAATAAAATAAATAATTTATTCACCAAAATCCCGATAATAAATTTTTTTATTACTAATATTATTGTTCCCCAAAAATTTGGGGTATTGCAAGCACAAAGTTATAAAAAATGAAATTCCATCTATGGAAGAGTACATTGTTGTATATGATATATATATATACACAAATGTATGCATACACACATATATAGCATATGCTTATTATATAAATACATATTTAAAGCATGTGAAGTGCAATAGCCACTAGCATTGTTACTTTAGTAAATTTTTACATAAAATACACAACATATATGCACTATATATAATTTTATAAAAATTGGGGAAACTCATTCGAGGAAAACAATATACATTGTACAAATATATTATTGGCTATTTTAATTAAATGTTGCTACACCACATGTCGTGGAAAACAGTTTTGTTGAATGTCTCATAATAAGGGCTGAAAGTAAAGAACAAGAACACTATAATTTTAACGCAGTTTGGAGGGTTCTTCCTACATCTATAGGGCACTAGCCTTGGCAAAAGATTCCTCTTTGTCAAAATTTACCATGAGTTCAATCAAACTTCGAGAGAAACACTCAACATGGTTGCTCTCCTTTGATCTCAACCTTACAAGAATTTAAGCAATGCCACAATGCTTAAGAGCATTCTGAACTAGGCCCCATCGATCCTATCTAGTTTGCATATGACATATTTCACTATTTCCCATCCACACTAGGAGGAGAGGTACTAGTAGCTAAGTTGATGTAAGAGATTGCAATGTAGACCTTGACGGGGGTTGGGAATTGAAAGCCAATTGGATATGGCTCAATATGCATGAGTTCAATGTGATCCTTGAGATGAACTAGCAAACAAAAAGTTTTGCTTACATAGACTGTAGAAACAAGGTAGTGAATGTTTGTTTACCAAGCTACGGGTGATAGGTTTTCTTTTCATGGAAGTACCAAGAATTGACCCAGTGAGGCCAACTTGCTATTCTCTATGGCTCAAGCTAAGAAGGCAGTAGAAAAGGGTGTGAAACCAATTTAGCATGTGTCATTGACACACCCAAGCAAGGGCTGAAAATGGAAGAAATCCTAGTGGTTAAGGAGTTCCGGGACAACCTACTCCGACCACCCCTAGATAGTAAAATCAAATTTGGGATTAATCTACAGCTGGACTAGCACCTATCTCACAGCTATTGTATAGGATGGCCCCAATAGAGCTAAAGAAGCCGAAGGTGCAGCTATAGGATCTATTAGACAAAAGATAAATTTGACTAAGTGTGACACTCTAAGGAGCCCTTGTATTATTCGTAAAGAAGAAGGATAGGTGTTTTCAAGCTGTATATAGAATACAAGGAACTTAACAAGACCACAATAAAAAACAAATACCCTTTGTCGAGGAGAGATGATCTCTTTGATCAACTTAAGGAGGCCAAAGTGTTCTCCAAGATCGATTTGAAGCTAGGTTAATGTAATTTGAAGATAAAAGTTGTGGACATACCCAAGATAGCATTCAGAACAAGATATGGGCTTCATGAGTTCTTGGTGTTGCCCTTTAGGCTAATTAAACCCTAGTAGCCTTTATAGACCGTATGAACTAGGTGTTCAAGTCATATTAGGTAGCTTTGTGGTGGTGTTCATAGATGACATTCTATTCTACTCATTAAGTGAAGAAGTGCGAAAGGGACAATTGAGAATAGTCCCATAGATGCTTAGAGAGAAACATCTATACGTTAAATTCAACAAGTGTGAATTTTGGTTGAGAAGTGTGGCATTTTTAGGGCATATAATATCCAAAAAAGGAGTCTTAGTAGATCTCAAGAAAATTGAGGCATGCTCAAGGTCGACTAACTAAATACAGATAAGGAGTTTCTTGGAACTCCTAGGCTATTGTCGAAAATTTGTTGAAGGGTTACTAGAATAGCATAACCCTTAACTCAAGTTACTTGGAAATGGAGAAAGTTTGAACGGAGCCTAAGTGTGAGAAAAAACCTTCTAGGAATTAAAGGAAAAGTTAACCTCAACACCAATATTGGTCTTACCTAATGTCAAAGGTGGATTCACAATTTATAGTAACACTAGAAAAAGTAAGTAGGTGAAAATAGTGTTTTCTTGGTGCATAAAGGTAAGGTGATAGCCTACGTGTTGAGACAATGAAAGCCATACTAACTAAACTACCCTGTTCATGACTTAGAGTTGGTGAAAATAGTGTTTTCTTTAAAGATTTAGAGACACTATCTGTATAGCAAAGCGTGTGAGATACATGCTGAGCAAAAGAGCCTTAAATGCCTCTTCGCTTAAACAGAGTTGAACATGCGACAAAGATGATGTTTAAAATTGATCAAGGACTCCGACTTAGTCATTAACTTCCACATGAGCAAGACAAAATGAGTAGTGAATGCCTTGAGTTAAAAGGGCATAGGCATGATGGTATCTATGATCGCAAGGTAGTTTAACTTGCTACACATAGCAGTTGTAGAATCAACTAAGACTATACTCTTGACCTTAAGTGCCAAACCCTTAATATACAAAGAGGTTAAGAAGTCTTAAGATTTAGACCTTAAATCAAAGGCACTCAAGGGCAAAGTTAAGGAGGGACAAATATAGGAGTTCTAAGAGGGAAAAAACAATATCTTGTACATGCAGGTAAGATGATGTGTCTCATAGGACATGGAGATCTAAGGTAGGATTACGCAAGAAGCACACCAATCTTAAGTATTTGGTGCACCGAAGGAGCATAAAGAAGTACAGGAACTTAAAGGGGAATTTTGGTGGAGTGGCATGAAGAGGGAAGTGGCTAATTCTGTGACCAAGTGCAGGATGTGTTAAAAAATCAAGGTTGACACTAGATACATGGGGGTTACCTCCAACCCCTAGAAATACCTGAATGGAAGCGGGAGTGTATTACTATGGACTTCTTGGTATGGTTAACTCTAACTATATAAGGATATCATGCCCTTTGCATAATCATTAATAGGTTGACCAAGTTGGCACATTTTCCTCTAATTTAGTCCATTTACACCATGGACAAGCTAGACAAAGGTGTATATTGACAATATAATCAGACTTGAAGGCATTCTAATGAGCATGCTATTAGATAGGAACCCTTAGTTTATATTGAGATTCTAGAGTAGCTTTCAAAGGCCATGGGGACAAAGTGGACTTAAGCATGGAGTATCACTGCTAGTCAATGGATAGTTTGAAAGGATGATTTAGACATTGGAAGATATGCTAAGAGCGAGTGTAGGATTTTAAGGGATCCTAGACTAAGTATATCCTTTTGGTCGAATTCTTTTACAACAATAGTTATTGTAGTAGCATAAAAGGTGCTATATAGATGAAAGTGTTCCTTGCCCATATGTTGGAATGAGGTTGGAGAAAGGAAGCCAATAGGAGCATAAGTAGTCTAAGTGAGGTCGAGAAGGTGGCAATGATCCCAAGGAGACTTAAGGAAACCTAGGATAGACAGAAGAGTTGGGCTAACCAAAAAAGGAGGCCCTTGCAGTTTTGGCAAGGAGAGAAGGTGTACCTCAAGATTTTCGAACATAAGGAGTAATGTATTTTAGGAAGGCAAGGAAGCTAAGCCCATGAAGCTAACCATACTAAGCGTAAAGCTACATGGGAGTTAGAAGAAGCCATGAAGACCTACTATCCATTTTTTTCGAATATGGTGCCCCTCGTTTTCAGAATAAAACTTGTTGTGTAGAGGAATGTAATAACTGTCCCTAGAGATAAAGGTAGGGAAAAAATAAAATCTTCTATTATTTTGTTGTCCTATAGTTAACCATATCAGAACAAGGGGATTTGATTAATTTTAATGTTATCAACTTACCATGTAAGACTTGCAAGAATCTTGGCTAATTAAGGAAGAGTTGGAAGATGAAAGTAGAGGAATTCGAGCATGATTTAAGACTATTTTAGGAAGAAAGATTATAGAGGAATTCATATATTAAGTGTGTAAATCTTACACCATAACCTTAAGCTAAGTATAAAAAGGGGTTAATCACAGCACAAAGCCAAACCTTTACACTCCTAAGGCTGTGATTGAGTAATATAGGAGGAAAAATGAAGAGAAATTCCAGCTCCCAAATGTGAGGAACTTGAATTAATCTCCTAGCTTAAACCTTGCAGTTCCAATATGTGTTCACAGGAGACTAGTATTTTTGCATAAGAAGGAACACACATGTAAGTGTACAATGTAAACTTACCAATTCTCTTGAATAGGAATTAAGGATAGATATATGTACATAGGAATGGCATGGATTCTGTGTTTTTAATCATAGTTAACAGAGATATTAGTTGTCATTCCAAATTCCTCTCAATCCTCAGTTCTCCAGTACCTAAGTGTTTTTATATGCACAACAAAGCAAAAGACCCCTAGGACTTGTGTAGGGTGTGTAATCATAAGATGGGATGCCTAGGATTTTGTAGAGAAAATGGAAGAAAAGGAAGAAAACCTTAACGTGCAGATAGTCTGTGCAAGTGACTGCAATTTGTAGTCGTGAGGCCACCCCTTGTGGTCATAAGATCGATCATAGGCACTTCAATTGCACATTGCGGTTGGCTTTGCAATCACGGCCCACTACCTTGCGATCACAAGCTTTGATTGCTAGCACCTCAAGATTGTGCTGCAATTGGTCTCACACATGTAAAGCTCCCTCTTGCATTCATGATGCTCATTTCCATCGCTGTGAACCTTGACTGTGAGATTTAGGAATGAGCAGAAACTTGTGTATGCATGAGAAATGCTCGAATTTGTTCCCTTTTCACCCAAACCATACCTAAACACTCACATTAAACCCTCACTATATTTTGGAAATATTAATTGCTCATAATAGTGGATTGAACAATCCATAAATAGCTGAGAGTCAGCTTGAAATGAATGTAAGGAAGGAATTATCTCGCAATTCAAGAACTTAGGTTGCATTCAAGAAAAGTATAGGAAATAATTTTTTGTAAATTGGCACTAAATAATTATTTTGGTTAGATAGGAGCCCATGAAAATAAAACTGATGAGCCTTAGAATTGAGCAGATTTGCACCAAGTGGGTCTACTTTGGTACATTTATAATTGCCTTATTTTCAAATTGTTTCCAATTGCAAAAATGAAACTTTTACTATATAAGTGGGTTATCTACAGAATTTTTCAAGTACCTTTTGAATAAAATGATTTTCTTGCAATTTTATGGCTTACAAACATTAATCTTTATATTGTGATTTCCAAGAAAATTTTCCCTGTCAATTGCAATTTACCATTTCATTCATGAGCCTAGCATGCTCTAATTTTGAATTATTTTTACATGAAAATATTTCAGGTATGAACTACTTGCTATAGGAGTTATGCTAGCTTGCAATTTGAACTATTTTATTTGTGAAAAATCTTGCGATATGATGCTTATTAGATCAAACAGTAGTGTATAAAGACTTGTTCCAACCTTCCTAATCAGGGTAGAAATATTGGGCCCTTCTACGGAGATTAAGCTTACTCCTCAATTGGGGCAAAAAATTGAAAAACCTAAAATGCTACACATGACCCTTTTAATTGAGATCATAGATTGAGTCAATGTGATACTCTCAATTAGGATTATAAATTAAGATATATGACCCTCTCAATTAGGTTCAAAAATTGAGACAACTAATAAGATTGCACTTGACCCGTCTTAGTTGTGGTTATAAACTAAAGTCTTAATCAAAAGATTGACACAAAAACTATCTAAATCTATGAACAAGCTAATAGGATATAAATGTGGAATAACTTTTGGTTAATTACACTGTTGTATATATTTCCTTTCTCTGTTATGTGGATTTTCAAACAATTATATATTAATTGTTACTTGTTTTACTCTGTTCTCTTTGCAAAAAGGCAAGTAAATCTTTTGTTGGGCGATTAGTTACTCACCCACTTTGAAAATCCATTTGCAAATGATGCCAATATAGATGAATATGCTTGGGGTTGGTAGAGTGCTGAGATATGAGAAGGAGACCTTTACTTAGTGTTATTTTCATATTAAGAGTAGGCGATGCAACAGACTTAGTATCACTTCTTTTATTTTTCCATTGCAATAATGTAATAGACTTATGATTTGGAATGAATGTTACTTTATTGTTTAGGCACTCTAATATTTTAGTGTTGGATTCCTCTGAGATGACCATTTCACTGGTACTAGTATGTCATAACCCTAGTTTAGGGGCTTGACATTAATATTTTGTTTTCAAAATTGCAAATAGGAGCTTAGAAGTTTTTTTAAAACATAAATGTTATGCATTATAAGACCTTATTAAATCATAATTAAATACCCTTTAAGTTGGAGAAAACTTACCTATTTTAAGAAGCTTCTAAAATTACAAGTATTTTAATTCTAAAATTTATAATTTTATTTAACAAAAATTTAACATATACTTCTAAAAATTTTATAAACTTTATATTTTAAATGATGTTTTGAATGGATCATCAGCTAAATGAATTATGCTATATTCTTTGTGCTAATTCTCTTTCTTGGTCTTTACATAATTTAATTTACACGACAATCAACAAAATTTTTCACTTCCATATAACTTTGTTCGCGCTATTTATTTCAATGGAAAAGAAAACTCATTTCCTTTTAATTTTTTAAAAGACCTAAATCAAATATTGCAAATACCTTACTATCTAATTCTAAAACAAAGAAATTATAAAATCAAGGGGAAATTACACTGCGCTCCCCCCAAGTTTAGGTTAAATACACGGACCTTTCTTCATATTTTGACAATTACATTGATATCCCTTATGTTGACCAAATTGGTCAAACTCCAGCAAAAATCAAGGAAAAGACCAAAATGCCCTCTCTAAAATGGATTAAAGTGTAATTTAAAAATGAAAGAGAATTCTAAAATTAGGGAAAGACGATTATTTGGTCAGCAGGCCTAAAAGTCAATCAGGAGAAAAATTGGTATTTTAGTGTCAACATCATCATTTTCTGTTAATTTGTTTACCAGAAGGGCTCATCTGTGAGTTGAAAAAGTACTACAAGGGATGTTAGTATAATTGTCTAAACGTGAAAGAAGGTTCGTGTATTTAGCTCAAATGTGGAGGGAGGGCAGTGTAATTTCCCCTAAAATATATTTTCTTATTGCTTTTTAAATTTATTTTTTGCTTAATGAGAAGTAATTAACACTATTGGAAAACATTTAATTTGGGACAATGTGGGAAGGTTTTGAGATGAAAAAAAAAATTGTTCTAAAGCTGTCCAAACGTTTTACATAACAAAAACTATCCTAAAATTATCTTAAATTTGGCACAGGAGAAAAAAGCTATCTCAAATTTGTTCCTAAAGTAAAGACAACTTTTGGAAGCCATCCCAACTGGGGACAACCTTTCCAAAAGCTGTTGAAAGTGAGAATGGCTTCCACAATCTGTCATTAATATGGGGTTGGCTTCTAAAAAGGCTACCCTAACATGAAAGCCATCCCTAATATTAGTGACGTAGGTGTCAAGACCAAGATTGAATATCTAAGGGTTACTGAGGGCCGACGTTGAAGGTTTGAGCCAAAAGACTTAAAGAAATAATGATGATACTTATGAAAGAGTTCAAAGACGCTTCTAGATATTTGGAAGAACTTAAACATCTGTGGGTGAATTTAGTGCAAAGGGAACTTGAAATAAGCTTTGGAACAGCCTCAGGATCGATCTTAATAGGCTTTAGATAGTGTGCGGAAGCACTAAATAGATTCAAAGGCCATGAAATTTTCTGTGAGCTTAGAGCCAGCATTCTATCTTTCCCATCAGAGGAGGAGTAGTTGATCATGACTTTCACCATCATAAATCCTACAAATGGGGAGTTTTTGACTTTATGATCGGATGATCAGCTAGTCTGTCATGCGCTGCATGATCGTAAATACTGGAAGCCATAAATGCTTTGTTTTTAAGATTCAAATGCCTATGATTGACATCCAAATCAAGCGTGATGATTGAAAAGCATGTGAATTAGTTAGGAAATAGCTTTTTCACATTTTATTTATTTTTGTCAATTACTATATGAATTTTAAGGTTGTGAAGATCCCTTAAACACTATAAATAGGGCCTTTTGTTATCTGAGAACGACTTTTATCCCTTTGGCTATTGAATACAATTTTTACCTTTTCCTAGAAAATTTGAGTGTATCAATTTTAATTTGAAAGTTCCAAAACTAATTATTCGAAGTTTTTCTTCAATTGATTCATGACTTATCAACTAATTAAGTGTGTTAATTATGGCCATCCTTTTGCTTGAGTTCATCGAAGATCATTACATTAGGTTAGACTCAAAGTTTGTGCAAGGTGATTTTGTTATGTTCCAATGTACACTGTCAAACTCGTATCTTTACACTTCCACACACACGTTAGTTGGTATGAAAGTTGGCTATTTTGGATTTTTATCCAGGAACTATTGTAGGTGCCAATTCTATCCTGTTTCTTTAATGTTCTTTGTATCTTATTTCTTATGTGTTCTTCATCATCTTGCATCTTGTCCTTAGTCCAAAAAAGAGAAGTCCTTGTAGTTTCAATGAATTGTTTGGGTTATTTTTTGTTGGGTTTTGTGTCTGAAAGCCAACACAAAAGAAAAAAAAAACTAACAAAAGAAAAAAGAGAAGATTGTAGGTTGGCATTGAAGAAAATAAAACAAAAGTTTAGATTTTTGATTGAAGTTTGAGATCAAATTGATCCTTGTGTGTGGGTGAACTTCAAGAAATCAAAGGAAATTTAATTAGGAATGGATTTTTAGTTTTCCATTGATTAGATTGCAAAATTTCATATGTGAGATAAATCACACCATTCACTTAAATCGAGTGCATGTGTATTGTCCCATTCTTAAGTCAATCATTAGGGTTTTGCATGATCACACCCATCTCCAAGTTGATCGTACTATGACTTTTTGTCCCAATCGATCCCTTTGCTCTCAAATCAATCGCAACCTTATCTTTTCAGCTAGGATTGATCTAGTTGCTTTCAAATCAACCCACTATCTCATATTCTTTTCTTAAATCAATCTTTTTGCTTCCAGATTGGTTGCAAACCCTCAATTTTCATTCATTCATACATGTACATGTGCTCAGGGCTACATCACTTTAATTGCTATGAATTCTTGGAATTTTACGAGGTAGACAAAAGAAATTGAATAGGTGAGTACATTATTTGAGTGGATCCTATATGATACATGAGCAATAGGTAAGAACAGAGTGATTACATCTAGTAACGTGAGGGGAAACCTATACACACTTCATGTTCTTATTTTCTTGTTCTGTATTACACACACTTTACAAGATGTTTAAAGAATCAATTGTTTTGCAAATCCTTTTTATTTGAAGTAGCTTACAGACACACTAGCTAGTATGTTAGGAGAACTTAGAGGCATCACATGCATCAACCTGAAGTAGCCCAACACCTTGAGAAGCATCGATGCCTCAGAAGGGACTACCTACACTCTAATAGCATAGAGGAAAGTATGTTAGTGATGAGGAGTTTGATTATCTTGATGAATTTGAGAATTTTGACAGTCCCAAGGGGTCTAATAGGCATAGAAGGGATAAGGATGATGAGATGTCGAAGAGCGTCAAATTGACCATACTGGCGTTCTAGGTTGAGTTGAATCCTAATGCATATTTAGAATGGGAATGATGAGTAGAGTTGGTGTTTGACTACCACCATTAAACTGAAGCATAAAAGGTGAAGTTAGTAATTGTAGAGTTCACCGATTATGCTATCATACAGTGGGACAGAGTATGTAATAGCCGTAGGAGAAATGGTGAATGCCTTATAGATACTTGGCATGATTTAAATGTTTTGATGAGAAAAATATTTGAACCTAGTTACTATCATAGAAATGTGTATTATTGGTTGTAGACACTAGTGTAGGGTAGCCAGAGTGTAGATGACTACTATGAAGAAATCGAAATCACGTTAATGAGAGCTAATGTAATGGAGGATAGGGAGGCAACCATAGCTAAATTCATAGGAGGTTTGAATAGGGAGATTGCAAGTGTACTTGAGGTACACCACTACTTGGATATTGACGACTTAGTAGAGCAGGCCATTAAGGTCGAGAAGCAGCTTGAAAGGAGGGGTAAATAGTAGCTGTTAAAGATATACCCTCTAATGCTAATAGAAAATGGGGATCTTTCCTTATTAAACAAATAAAATATGGATTTTCATATCAATATTGTGGTAAGTCTTACAATGTAAGTGAAGCTTGATTTGCATAAAGTATTATATATGCCTATGTGTTTGAGTTGACCAGCCTTATTCATAAAAGGCTATGAATATTGACATAAGGCTTGCTCCATAGTCAATCACTAATATTAGGTCACGAGTCATAGACACACTAGAAAGGTATTAGAGAGTCGGTGTGACTTGTACAACTAGGATTGGTATGTTGAGTGTCATGTTGTTTAGTATGAAATGCAGAGAGTACTTGTGTGCGGATGTGCCTTTAGTAAATAGGACATTTTGACCTTGATTCACAGACGTATGGAGGAGTGGCATGACAACCTCATGATAGTTTGCTTGATAGGAGAACCAATTGACTATGTTAGGCGGAGTTCTTAAGCTAAAGGTTGTACCGCAAATTGAGGCAACTAAGGCACAAAATCTAAACCTAAGTATTTATAATACACATAATTGGGATATTACATGTTTTAAGTGCCAAGAGAGAGGACATGTTGCCACCCAAATTTATAATACACATAATTGGGATATTACATGTTTTAAGTGCCAAGAGAGAGGACACGTTGCCACCCAATGCCCAAATAGGTGAGTGATGATATTGATTGACAAAGGTGAGATAGTGATAAGTGAAGAAATGGCAGTAGTGAAGATGAGATAATAGCATTAGAGGGGGTACTACTAGAGGAGGATAAAGGAATTTCCAAAGAGAGAAGCAATGTGAGTTTGGTGGTCATGCAAGTACTGAATATGGAAGTGAAAGAAGAAGGTTTGAAGAACAACTGGAAAAATATTTTTCATTCATAGTGTAGAATAAAAGGAAAGACATGTAATCTTATTATAAATGGTGGGAGTTGTATCAATATAGCTAGTACAATGTTGGAGGAGAGACTTGCACTTCCACTCAAAGGTCATGCTCAGCTATATAAGTTGCTGTGGTTAAATAATAGTAGGAAAATGAAGGTTACAAAGCAAGTTTGGTGGAATTCAAATTTGATAAGTACAAGGATAGCGTGCTATGTGATGTGGTACCTATGTAGGCAAACCACATTCTATTAGGAAAACCTTGGCAATTTGACAAGGATATCATATTCCACGGCAAGTTGAACAAGTATGTTTTCTATCACAATGATAGGAAGGTAACACTTGTATTAATTACACTAAAAGAGGTGCAAAAAGTTCAACACTACTTGCAACAACAATATGAGTTAGATAGGGAAAGGAAAAGGAAGAAAAAAGGGAGTAGAAAGGAATTAGAGAGTGTGCAAGTAGATAGAAAGAGGGAGGGTAAGAAAGAAAAAGAGGGAAAACAGAAGGGAGGAAAAGAGTGTGTGTTAGCAAGGATAAAAGAAGGATAGCTTTAGGGATAGAGTAGAGAGTTATATTCCTCTTGTATAAAGAATCTTATGACTTATAAGAATAGGATATATCTTCCCTCCACACAGTGTTATGTTTGCTTTCCAAGATTTCCAAGATGTGCTACTAATTTAGTTTCCAAGTGGATTGCTATTGATGAAAGTGATTGAACATCAAATTGATTTTGTGCTAAGATTAGCTATCCCAAACTGATTGGTGTACCAAACAAATTCAGAGGAAACTAAGGAGATCCAAAGGATAGGTTCGAGAGAGTACGAGTTGTTGTACAGTCCGAATGTCTCTAGTACTTAACAAGGATGGATCTTGGAGGATGTGAGTGGATTACAGAGTAGAAAATGCCAAAACAGTAAAATATTGCCATCCTATTCCAAGATAGATAACATGCTTGATGAACTACAAGGGGCTAATGTTTTTCTCAAATTGAACTTAAAAGTGGCTATCATCAAATTTGAATGAAAGAGGGGAAGGGTGGAAAATAGATTTTAAGACAAAATATGGGCTATATATGTAGTTAGTTATGCCATTTGGTTTGACAATGCACCTAGTACGTTCATGAGGTTTATGAATCATGTCTTACGTGCGTTCATAAATAAATTTGTTGTTATGTATTTTGATAATATGCTTGTGTCTAGTAGGCCCATTAAGAAGCATGCTAGACACCTTTGGAAAGTATTTGAAGCATTGAAAAAGAAACAAAAATTTGCTAACCTTAAAAAGTGTATATTGTGTGTAGATCATTGTGTATTTCTTAGCTATATTGTAAGTGCACAGAGTATCAAAGTGGATGAGAATAAAGTGAAGACTATACGAAAATAGTCGACTCCCAAGAATATGTTGTGGCAAAGAGTTTTCATGGTCTTGCAAGTTTTTTCAGGAGATTTATATGGGACTTCAATACAATTGTAGCACCTTTAACCACAATTATCAGAACGAACGAGAAGTTTCAATAGGGAGAACCTCAATAGAAAGCATTTGATCTACTTAAGGATAAGCTTAGCCATGCCCCTGTAATATCTTTACATGACTTTTCTAAACCTTTTGAGCTTAAACGTGATGCTTTAGGTATACGAATTGGAGCAGTGCTAATATAAGAGATAAGGCTAATCCCATATTTTAGTGAGAAGTTGAATTATCCAACATATTATAAGGAATTATACATGTTGGTAAGGGCTTTGGAGATTTAGCAACATTATTTGTGGCCTAAAGAATTCGTCATTTATACAGATCATAAACCTTTGAAGCATCTTAAGAGTTTAAGTAAGTTGAGTTGTAGACATATCAAATAGGTATACTTAATAGATACATTTCCATATGTGATCAAATATAAGAAAGGTGTAGAGAATGTGGGAGCAGATGCATTATTTAGGAGGTATTCCTTGCTTACTTCATTAAATGCTAGGCTACTAGGATTTTAGTATATCAAGGAATTGTACGCAAATGATGAGGAATTCAATCATGTGTATGAGTTGACTATGGAAGGAGTTCGTGACAACTATTTTTATCGTAATGGTTATCGTTTTACATAGATAGGTTGTATATTTCAAGTTGTTCCTTATGAGAATTACTAATCCAACAGGCACATGATGGAGGTCTAATGGAACACTATGGTGTTACCAAGATGCTTGCTATTTTGGAGAAACATCTCTTTTGGCCACACTTGTAGAAAGATGTAGAAAGGGTGATTGATAAATGCATCAAAAATAAGGATGCTAAGTCGATAGTTCAACCACATAGGCTATACACACCATCATCTGTTCTGGATATGCTATGGAAGGACATTTCAATAGATTTTGTGCTATGATTACTGTGTACTCAAATAGGTAAGGATAGTATATTTGTAGTGGTTGATAGGTTTTCTAAAATGCCACATTTCTTTGCATGCAACAAAACTAATGATGCAACATATATAGCTAATTTATTCTTTAAAGATATTGTTAGATTGCAAGGTGTGCCAAAGACAATAGTATCTAATAAAGATGTTAAGCTTCTTAGCTGCTTCTAGAAAACATTGTAGCGTAAATTAGGCATGAAATTATCATTTTTAACTGAGTCAGCCATAAAATAATGGTCAAATAGAGGTATTAAATAGGAGTTAATTACTTCATTGCATGTATTGATTGAGAGAAATATAAAATCTTGTAAAGAGTGCCTACTGTATGTTAAATTTGTTTGCAAATAAGAGTGAACACTCAACCACACCAACGTCGCCATTTAAGGTTGTTCATGGTTCTAATCTACTAATTTCATTGGATTTATTGCCATTATCACATAATGAGCAAGCTAGTATAAATAGAGAACACAAGGCAAAGTTTGTGAACTTGCTACACAAATGTATATGCTAAAACATGAGCAATATGCATAACAAGCGAATAAAGGACATAAGAAGATTACGTTTAAGCCAGGAGATTAGGTTTGAGTTCACATGTAAAAAGAGAGGTTCTAAGATCTAAGGAAATAAAAATTGATGACATAAGGAGATGGCCTATTTCAAGAGATTGAACACATAAACGATAGTGCTTATAAATTGTAGCTACCAGGTGAGTTTGGTAAAAGTTCAACTTCCAAGGTGTCTAATTTAAGTCCTTTTGATTCTAGTTATCAAAAGGATTTGAAATTGAGGTGAATTCTTTGTCCAGAGGTGGGGGATGATGTAGGCATCAAGACCGAGATTGAATATCCAAACGTTACTAGAGGGTCGATACAAGGCCTTGAGCTAAAACATTCAAGGAAGAAATGATTACGCTCATGAAAGAGTTCAAAGAGGCTTTCAGACATTTGGAAGAGGTTAAAGGGAAGAAGAATGTCCATGGGTGAATTTGGTGCAAAGAGAACTTGAAACAAGTTTTGGAACAACCTATGGATTGATCTCAGCAAGTTCTAGATCGAGTGCAAATGCACTGGATTGATCCAAAGGCCATGTGATCATTTATGAGAAATGAGCTGATATTCTATCTTTATTATTAGAAGAGCAATGCTCCATTGCGGCCTGCATGATTGCGAATCCTATGGATGGGGACTTTTGAATTTTACAATCAGGAGATTAGCCATTCAATCATGCCCCCACGCAATCATTAATGCTGGGAGCCATGAACATTCAATTTTCACAATTCGAACACCCCAGGTGGATATTTGAATCAAGCATGAAGACAAAATAAAGTTAGAATTAGTTTGGAAATTGCATTTTTCATGTTTTAGTTATTTTTGCCATTTACTATACAAATTTTAGGGTTGTAAAGGTTCCTTAAACACTATAAATGGGGCCTTTAGTTATTTGAGAACAAATAGTCCCTTTGGCTACTGAATACAATTTTATCTTTTCTTGGAAAATTTAACTACATCAATTTTCTTTTAAAAATTCCAAATAGAATATTTCTAACTAAACATGTTAGTTGTGGCCGTCCTTCTACTTGAGTTGATTGACAATTGTTGCATTAGGTCAGTGCTCAAGGTTTGTGTTAGGTTTCATTAGATTCTAGCATACATCATCAAACTTGTATATTTATACTTTCACACATGTGTCAATAGTGGCAGATTTAGACCAGCCGTTTGAGGTCATCCTTATTCGCAAATTTAAAATATGTACCAATCTCAAACCTAAACATTTTATTTCTTCCTCTATTTTACAATCATCCATTTACAATATGCTTAGGTGGAGAATAGGATTTGAAGTATGTTGTCTCATCTAATATTTTATTCTTTGAGAAAAAGTAATTGAAGGAGTGAGCGTGCTAAATTTTATGTTAGCTTAGATTTGTTAGTTTCATGTTTATTTCTTCAATTTGGTGATGTCCTTATACATTTTGAAATAACTTTGTTAATTTTTTCTGATAATATTGCCAAATAATTTGTTGAAATTGGTGTATATTTTCTCCCTCCCTTGGGAGATAAATTTTGTCCTTCTTGTGTGAAATATTGTAAACTTGTTGACATGTATTTATGTGATAATACATCTATTGAACATATTTGTTTACTTTATTCTTTGTATGTAGCAAAAATGTTGAAATCATTGAGAGCTAAGAGATACAATAAGAATCTATCTAGTTGTGGAGCTTTAACACCTGAGTTTGAGGATGATGTCATGAATTTATTGAATGTACTATGAAACAATATGCTTTTATAGATGGTAGTAACCTCAGATACTCATGCTCATCATGTAAGAACAATCATTTTTGGATGCCAATGAGGTTAATCTACATTTATTTAGAAAATGATATGCCCATAATTATTTCAAATGGACCAATTATGAAGAATGTGGGTACCTTGATGACTTGGAGATGGAGTTAGTCAAAATCTAGGTCTTGATATAATTAAAGGCGTAACAATATTTACCATGGTTCAAATCATATGTGAGCCCTTAAAATTTTATTCCACTAACATTGTACTGTATGTCAATTGTTAACAATGTGACTAAATCTCTATGTTGGTCTTAGGTCCAAATCAATATATTGATGACCTAATCTTGCAAAGTCTGGCATGGTGCCTAGGCAACTGTGTTACCAACTTCCCTGAGTATGTGTGTGTGCATACGTCCTACGACAACAACGCATAATAAAATTTCTGACTTGATTGAGAAAATAGTACAGGTGGTGCATATGAATTTGGTTGCTTGAATTAGAACTAACAATTAGCTTTCACATATCGCAATTTCTTATGATTGAAGTATTGAACATTCTTTCTTTGGTCTTTTGCCTTGTCCTCGTCACTACCTCTCCCTTGCCTTTTCCATATCCTCCACCATTGTCGAGTTACTAGTCTCCTTCACCATTTCCTTGTGATTCCTTTCCTTCTACCTCAATTCCCATTACTTATTTCTTCATGGCGTTGCAAAAAAGATGCCATCTACTCATCAAAGAAATAAGTAGATAAATCTTTTGATTCTTCAATAGTTGCAATAACATGGTCAATTTGGGAGTTAAGCCCCTTTAATACTTTTATTACAACTGTGGTCTTAGAGATGTTTTTCCCATAATATTTCATTTGAACCTCCACCTTTATCTAGTGTTCCTGCGTCGATGATCAATTCTTCATGTGAGGATTGTGGAAGTCAGGATAAGTGTTTTACATCATAATCTTTACATTGGTGGATGGTCTGTGGCATTACTAGTTGCACAGTTGTCTATGTCTCGTTTAGCATAGAGGCACTTGCAATTTTAAGAAAATTAATTCATGCTTGGCTTATTAGATGCAAAATAAGGCCTTCAAATCCTTCTTCTTGGTTTCTCTTAGTTTGTTCTCCTCATTATGTTATTTGTAGCCATTCTCTACCAACTCCTATAATTCTCAAGACTTGAATAAGCTGTTTATCTTGATGTTCCAAAAATCATAGTTTTCTCCCTTAAAAAAAGGCAAGGAAGGTCGAGAAACATTCACCATGCCATTGTTGTTTGCACTGGTCAAATGCCTTAGTTATACCATGGACATGGCTCTAATACCACAATGCTAATTTAATTAGCTCAATATGTGAGGAACTTGCAACAAAGCAAAAATAGGGAAGAAACCAGAATTGACAGCAAAAGAATCCATCTTTATTGCCAAACAAAAACTCAACCAAACAATGCCAACTACTATTTTGAAGAAGGTTTGCCGCCCTTCACGCTTTTCTCTACGATGCAGCCCATGTTGGCGCCTGTTAATAGCCACTAATGATGCTTAAAGCAGAAACTTACTTTGTTCTCTAAACAGCCATAATTAAGTTAACACTGAAATAAGTAAACCACGACAATCATTGCATGGAAATACTTGACTATAATAAACTTTCCTACCGTACTACTAACTATTGGTAACTAGAAAAATTCATGCTCATCGAGCTAGCAACTTATGGGAAGATTTCTTTCCATTGATTTTGAATCACATCTTCCACATCCTGAAACTCATTGTGGCCGAGAGTGACCTCGATCTTGTTCTTCTGAACTTGTTATCATCCGACCGCATGGTCCGCTGGCCTGTCGGCAATTTCTCCAACACCTCAACATCCCACAAAAGCTTTTCGCGAGTCTTAGGCCTGTGAGGAATGTCATGCGTGACTGAGTTTCTCCATGGTGGAAGGCCGCCGTTGGGCCGTAAAAAGTTGCCCCAGAATGATTTCAGCCTCACCTGCATGCCATCCCTTAGGGGCTCCCATTTTGTTGCGGGATCACAATAAGAAGGCGATGTTTGGACAACCTTTTTACCAGTGACCCCAGGAAGAAATGGGGTGCTTGAGGCTGTCAGATATGTGCCAAAACAGCTTCTCAGGCGGATGAAGCCTTTGTCTTCGATTAATTCCACTGTCCATACGGTGTTTTGGGATGTTCTTTCGTGGCTGTGGCTGATGGTTTGTTGGTCTTCTTCAGCAGTCAGGCATTTGTCCTTGTGGCTCATCAACCTGACCGATTTTGCTTTGCGAAATAGATCCATTTTCGTGGAACTCTGTTGCAGTATAAACACGAATTTGGAGCATAAATGTAGCATTAAATTCCAATGTAGAATATAACGTAAACAATAAGTCTATCATGTTGAGGAAAAAAAAGAACAATTCTTCCGAGTTTCGGTTGAGATTTTTAAATATAACGTAAACAATAAGTTTATCATGTTAGAATTGCAATGATGATAAACGGACAATTGGTGCTTCTGTTTCAATCAAGTAAAATAGAAATAACCAATCAAAATATAATATCAATTTTCAAGGGACAAACTGTAATACTGTGTTTGAACTCTAATTGTAATCTAATGCCATTACCTGAATCAATCAATGTAGGCCAGGCTATCAAAATAAGCAAATGGAATTCCACAAGGGGTGATGAAACTGATTATAACACATAAATCATTCTTTGCAGAACGACAAAATTACTGGAGGGAGACATATATATGTCCAACTACTAATTCAATTCCATATTTGTTTCTGAGCTTAATTTCGTCTAATGTTATATTTGTGATTGCTGTAATGCATGCATACTTTGTTTTCTTGCAACTTTGTACGGTGTCATGGCAGAGAGAAGTCGCCTGGAATTGAGGGCAACCCTAAAATTTCTCCCAATATTTGACGTAAAATAGTGGTTGAATGCAGTTTATTTGGTTTAGTTGTATGCTGTATCTAAGTTCCTCTCTAAACTAATAAACGTAACCGTAACTCTTGCAAAAAAATATTTTAATACAAATGTATTTGAACATAAAATCCTTTTAATTGAACGGGCAGATTAAAAAAAATTGTAGTTAGCATTTATTATTTTTAGCTTATGTTATGTAATTGTTTGTGTACACGTCATACTAATTTTATTTCATAAAATTTATGGTGCTTAATTGTTATTTATTTTATATGTAATAAATAAAATTATCTTGTAGATGGCAATAATTTTAAGTAGAATTTATGGAATAAATTGCTACAAAGTATTGTGAACTAATTAAATGCATTTAGCATAAGAACAAAAGTATTTAATATTTTAGATAAGTGTTACATTTATTACCGTATCTGACTTGCATATAAAATATATTTTAGGTTAAGAACAAGTGAACGTTATCGAAACACTGTCATTATTCTGTTTGTGTAGAAGCTTACAAGTCTATATGTGTACAAATTTCTATAAGATATAAAATTATTTTATTTTACATAACAAATTTAAGTTATATAAAATTAGAAGTGTAAAAATATTTAAAATAAGAAAATTTAAATTGAAAGAATTGTCAAAAATACAAAATTTGTGGAAATCAAAAATAAAAATAATAAGTCAAAAGAAGAGAAAATAGTTACAAAAGGACACAAATTTAAAAATTTGAAATTTAGAAAGTTAAAATAATTTCACAATGCCAATTTCGTTTTTTTTTCTTTCTTCAGTATTGTATAGACGTCGTTGACCGAATTATCAGAATTCTTGCAAAAAAAGGGCATCTTACAGTTAACTCGTTGCAAATCTGGCAAAAAATAATATTTATGTTATATTTCATCATCATTATCGTTTCGTGAAGTGAAACAATGCCAAAACTTCTTGGTACTAGCTATTTCGACGAGGCTGTTGGAATTTCCTGATCCAACCTAATGTTAGGACTAGTCATCATCAACTTGAAATGCTAAAAGGAGCTTAGTATAGAGTACTTCTACCATATTTGACCAGGAACGCAAAATCATATTTCATCTTTATGTGCTGATATTATGAGATCATGTTGTATAGTGCACTTAGTTAATAGAACTTAGATATACAAGAAGATCAAGAGAAAGTGGTCAGAAGAACATTCAAATATTTTTACGGCTCTATGCATTTACCACAACTTGTTCTTCTTCAACCCTTGCTATAGAATTCTCTTTTATCCTCTCATTGCAAATGACTCGCAAGACTTCCATTTGATAAATCTTCCACCTATTATTTAGGGCTCTGTGATAATGCCTACGACGTGATTCTAGGTCATCATGTCTTTCACCTTGAATCCACTCCCTTATAACGTGAAAACATGTATATATGTGTTTCCATTGATTAACATAGGATTCTTTACATAAGCAATTTCTAACATATTAACAGCATAAGTTGTCCCATATTTCATATGAAGTTGTAGCTCCTTGAGTAAACTTCTCAATGATAATGTGTGCCAAACACTAGTTGTTGCTATTACAGATTCACATATCAACATGGTCTGACTAGTTCACTACTTCTTTGACAACATAAATATTTTATCTCCAGAAAAAAAAAGGAAGCAAAAATGTTGCACTCTTTTTGCCATTTAGGTCACCAACCTAATCACTATCACTATTACACTACAATTTCATGTCACTGGATGTCGTATAAAACATACCATGTTCAATAGTTCAAATTGAATTACAACATGAAAGTGGTAATTTGCCAGTGTCCCTATGCAGTGACTAACAGGGTAAATTACATAAAAGGAGATCAAGCCTTGTGTGTCTTAAGCACTTCAACTTCCAACCAAATTTTTAAATATGGCTAAATTACATGGATTTCCATCCCCTCCATTTAACAATTTCAATCGAGCTTCAATGAGAGTGCAAAAGGACTTGCGATTTTTTAACTTGAACATTCTTAGCACTTCTTTTGTATAATTCTCTTGAAATATAAAAATGTTATCAACTTCTTGTTTTGCCCAGATTCCAATATAAAAGTACATTGTCTAGTTAGTCAATTATTTCGAACTCGTTTATCATTACATTTTTGAAACAATTAATTATCTTTACATTACTAATTGTAAAATCAGCAGCAGAGAGGCAAAAGATCAACACCACAAAACTCAAATTCAAGTTGATGTGGGAACCATGTTTGTGGTGCACATCTTAATTCCAATGCCTTAAAAATATTAATCATTACATTTGTTTCACATCCCTTGTGCTCCTTCTGAACTATAGATTGCCTTCTTCAATCTAATGCTCCTCTTTTGTGTTGTCAAACAATTCGAAGTGAACCTTTTCCTCAGAAAATCTATTTTAAAAGCCAACTTTGCACACATTTGATTAATCTTCAACCTCTTTCGAACTGCCAATGCTATAAAGAATATAGTCTCAAGCTAAGTACCTAGGAAAACTCTTCATCAAACTTAATTTTATCTTGTTGCACGTACTCTCTAACAACAAACTTTTCCTTATGTCATTTGAGTTAGCCTTTCAATTTTCTTCTCATTTTGTCTGCTCATTTCAAAATAATGAGTTTATGTCCAACCAGCCTCATGGTTAAGTCCTATATATCATTCTTCTTGATGACTTCAATTCCTTCATTCATGGCTTTTCTTAACTCCTCAAGTTCTGTTTTCTTTAGTATAAATCAATTATGATTTTTCAAAATGTTGGAGACAACTTTTATTTTTGATTAAGTTCATTTATTTCTTCACAAATCTTCATCTCTCATGGCTCAATAGTGTTATTACTATTGCCTGATGTTTTGGAAGATCTTAAAGTTAACTCACATTCTAGAGTTGATAGTTAAGTTCATGGTGGTAAAGTTGCATGTTCCATCTCCTCTTAAATTTGCTTCTTGGCATACAGGTAAGTCTTGTGATCTTTTCTTGTTAATGACAATAACTTGACTGACTTTGACTTGCCACCCTTCCATCTTTCAAGCATAAATGCTATTTGATATCACATGTCAATGTATTTTAACGACAATAATGTTTACTTCATAAGAGGCATCTCAAATCCTTAGAGAATTGAAAATTGAAAAAGAGATTTCTTATTCATCATGGTTCAAAATCAACCATCTTCAAAGTTACATAGTCTAATAGCACAATGAATTTAGTAATAGTTGTTTATTTGGCTGATTTTCATGCCATTGCACCTTCATCATAATTTTAATTATTGGTGGATTTTATGTTTTTTGGATTATATCCAATTTACATCACTTTATTCATCTAATATAGTGAAAATTTACTATGGAGGCTACTAAATGGTATTTCCCAAATTTGGTTGGAGATAACTCCATATGAGCATAGCCCATTTTTTTAATAACGTTGATCTAGCGTCGACGTTAGTCTATAGAGGATATAAAATCTAGCCTTAGCACTAGTCCTTTTGAGGAATATTTTATGTCCTCTATGATTAGAATCTGGCTTGGTGCTAGGTCCTTAAGATATATTTTCATCTCATGCAATCATAGTGCTTAAAAAAAATTGTCATGCACATGACCTACGTATCCAAAAACATCCATAAGTTATATGTCAATAAAGATAACAAAATAGCTTATGGGCTCTTTTCTTTTTTTCTTTTGGAATCAATCTGCTAACACAATATATCAAGACAGTAATTAAATATCATCATATTTTTAGTCCAAACATTCTGGCCAAACAAATCACACAGTATGTGTAGCACAAATATAGTCTCAATAAGAAAATAATATATATATATATAGCATTATTTTCTTCCTTTTGTGCCTTCCATTTGAAGTCCAAAATTTCACCTTTGAGTAATCATATTCCTTCTTGCATGAATGCAAATTCAAGAAAAAAGATAATATATTGTATTCAATCAACTCGATTATCTCCACAATTCTCATTATTCTAAAATAATAATTTTTCCCATATAATTTTGGAAACTGTAACTCACAAAATTCCTAATGACGGCATGAAAAAATTATATCAGAATGCATATAAAAACCATAGAAGGGATCCAGCCAATACAGATAAGTTTCAAGCAACAAAATCTACCAATCACCCTGCTTCTTCTGTGCAGTTGGAAAGTTGATAGTCTAACAGCTCAGCAAATTAGCTAGGAGTTAAGTTAGTTTGCCTAAGGTGTCGCTAGTGGTTATTAGAAGTTGTTAGAGTAACTTCCAAGCAGTTTCCTAATACTTGGATTTATATATCCAATGCAATAGTAAGTAATCAAGCTTTGAGAAAATTTGCAGTTCATTCTTCCTGTAGTTCAACTTTCTTCTTGTTCTTGTTTATTTCTCTTGTGCTTTTTGATCAAGGTTATGATGTGTTTGGGAATGTTTATTCTGTTATGGTATCAAGCTAGCCTTGATCTGATAGCCTGCACTGTGATCATTCATTCTTGCCCTTAATAACATCACTTGTATCTTCCCTCTCATTCTCTATTTCTGATAGAGTCTTTTTCAAGATCCATCAACCCTTCTAGCAACATGTCTCCTTCAGTTCACTCATTAGAGGATCCCAACTGTCCTTTTTATATTCATCCAAGTGATAATCAAGGGACTCTCATTGCGCAACTTAAGTTGATAGGGACAAATTTCCACACATAGAGTCGCTCATTCACCTTTGGTTTGCCCATCTACAATAAGCTAGGCTTCATTAATGGAACCATTCTAAAATCAGCTATCAATGACCAGCTTGACACTGCTTGGAAAAGATGCAATGACTTGATTGTTGCATGGCTACTGAGGTCAATGACTCCTTCACAAGCAACCACGGTTTTCCACATAAAGAAGGCATCATAGATTTGGGAAGTTTTGTCCAAGCCCTTTTCTCTCCGAGACGAAAATCAAGTGTGTAGGCTCCAAAAGGAGCTAAACAATGTTATGCAAGGCACCTGGACTATAGATGAGTATTACACTAAGCTAGTTACCACATGGGAAGAATTAAGGGAATATAGACCTGCTTCACATTGCAGGTGTGGAGGATGCAACATGGATTGCTTTAGATCCTTTGCTAAAACACTGGAGAAGGACAGAGTCTACAAGCTCCTTAAAGGATTGGATGACATGTACTCATCCAAAAATCCCAATTGCTAAGACAGAGGCCTTTTCCCACCCTAGAAAAGGCCTATAATGCAATAGCAACAATGAAGACATATAGGTCCAACGAAAGGATTGGAGGTGCAGTCTTGAATAACTCAATAGCAATGGTTTATGTGATAGAAAGGAAAGAGAAAAGATAGGGAGTGGTGTGTTTACATTATGGAAAAAAGGGACACAAAAAAGGAAAAATGTTACAAGTTGGTTGGATTTCCACCTAACTTCAAATTCATAAAAGGAAGAGGTAAGCATCCCCAAGCTACTGTCAATCAAGTGAGCTTGCAAAATGAAGGTTGTAATGTAAAAAAATCCCCTTTGGATGGAATCTATTTGTCTCAGGAACAAATAAAGAAATTGATGAACCTGTTGAGTCCCCAAAATAAGCCTCAATTTGATGCAGAAGGTGAGCAGATTCCACTGGATAGGCTGTTGCACATAGCAGGACTTAACACCTCACTAACTACTCTAACTTTACAGCTATAAGCCCATCCATTTGTAATCCCTCTTTATTGTCACTTGATCCTCAATCATTGATAGCCTTTCCAAGCACATACATACCTTGCTTATGGTTCTGATCATAGCATACAATCACAAAACAATGCACACAGGAGTTTCTCACTGCTTCATTAGAACAGATCATTGATACCGGTGCTTCTGATCATATGTGTAATTCTTTGCAGCTATTTGCTACTCATAGACCTATGACAAACTACTTTGTTACTCTTCCAAATTAAACTAAGGTCCTAGTTACTCACATAGGTTCTGTGGTCATGACAGAAACTCTCATCCTCACAAATGTGTTGCATGTACCCTTCTTTAACTTGAACCTACTATTTGCCAGTAAGCTTGACAAATCTCTTAACTGCTACCTAATCTTTGACTCTAGTACATGCTATATCTAGGGCCTCTCATCATGGAGGAAGATTGGAATAGCTAAACAAACTTTAGGACTTTATATCATAAGGCAAAAGGCACTAGGCATTACCCCTCACCCTGAGTTTAATTCTAGATTAGCTTTTGTTGATGTAGATCCTTGGCTTAATAAGTTTGATTTGTGGCAATATAGATTAGGGAATACTCTTCATCCTGTAGTTGAAAAGATACATTCCTTTTCTCCCAATGTGGCTTTAATGAAAGATAAGATTTGTGAAATCTGTCATCAAGCAAAACAAAAGAAATTACCTTCTTCTCTCAAGAAATAAATACCAACAAACTTCTTGATCTTCTTCACCTTGATACATGGGGTCCTTACTCAACTTGTGCACTTCGTGGTTATCAATATTTCTTGACAATTGTCAATGACTACTCACATTGCACTTGAATATACCTCATAAAGAACAAAAGTGAGCTTCAACACATCATTCCAGCCTTTCATAAATTAGTCCATATACAATTCAACACCAAAATTAAGGCCATTAGGAGTAACAATGCCCTTGAACTCAAAATAACCCCCTTCTTTATTGAAACTAGCATCATCCATCAATTCTCATAGGTAGAGACACCTTAGAAAAACACCAACACATCCTAAATGTTGCAAGGTCCTTGTTGATCCAAGCCTCAATGCCTAAGTCTTTTTAGGCTAATGTTGTGCTGACTGCTGTCCACCTAATAAATGAAACACCCCCAAGACTTTAAACTTTAATACTCCTCTTGGAATTCTACTTGGTAAACCACCTGAATATCGATATTTTAGAGTGTTTAGTTGCCTTTCATTTGCCCTGACTTTAAAAGGGCCAGAACTAAGTTTGATTCTAAGGCCAAGAAATGTGTCTTCATAGGCTATCCTACTGACATGAAAGCATACAAACTCTATGACCTGAAAACTCATGAAATCCTCCACTCATGAGATGTAGTTTTCTATGAGCATGTGTTCCCCTTTCACAAAAACTTTCCAAATCCCTTAATGCACCATATTAGCCTTAAAGCCTTCCTTACATTCCTAAATCACCTTGTCTTGACAGTTCTTTTGACTCCATACCATTACAACATGATAAGGCTAATGAAACTAGTGAGACAAACTCACTGCACGACACACAAATGTTATGTAAGTAGCAATCATGAGCATGTTGATAACCATCAAACCTCCCTTGAAATTCAACCTACACCAGTTGAACCTAGAAAAATAGGCAGGATTAGAAGAATTCCAAAATATTTGGAAGTTTATCAACATAACCTCAAAGTGCCAAACAAATCAAGCACTCAACATCCTATAGCCAATCACTTGAACGCCATCAGACTAACACCTAATTACAAGTGTTTCTTATCAGACCTAAGCAATGTGAGGAGCCTAATTCCTATGTAGAGGCTACTAGTCAACCACATTGAAAAGAAGCAATGCTTGAGGAGTTAAAGGTGTTGGAGAGTCATACGTGAGATGTGGTTGACCTACCAAAGGAAAAACATGTTGTGGGATGCAAATGGGTGTTTAAAACCAAGTTCAGATCAAATGAAGGGGTTCAAAGGTACAAAGCTAAGTTGATTGCAAAGGCATATAGCTAAGTAAAGGGCTTTGATTATGGTGAAACATTTAACCCTGTGGTAAAGGGAATAAAAGTAAGACTATTTCTATCTTTCATTGCATTGAATGATTGGAAATTGCAATAATTAGACATTCACAATGCATTTTTAAATGGTGGTTTGGACGAAGATGTTTACATATACCTCCATAAGGCTACTAATCAAGGAGGAGACCACCAATTCAAGCAGAAGTTAGGATGCAAGCTAAGGAAGTTATTATATGGCTAGAAGAAGGCTTTAAGGCAATGGAATGCAAAGCTCACTAAAACAATTGTGGAATATGGATTTGAGCAATCTAAATCAAATCATTCACTATTTTTCAATAAGACAAAAGGGAAGGATAAGGTGGATCTCCTTGTATATGTAGATGATGTGTTGATTGATGGGAATGATCATAGTGAGGTAGCAAATGTGATGAACCTTATTGGAAGTAGATTCAAGTTGAGGGACTTGGGAGCACAAAGATATTTCTTTGGTGTAGTGATAGTTAGGTCAAAAAGAGGAATGGTGCTTTGTCAAAGAAAGTACACTTTAGACCTACTGAGTGCATATGGTGTGCTTGGGGCCAAACCAACTGCCACTCCAATGGATGTTGGACACAAATTAAGCAGAGAAGACAATGACCGACTAAGTGATCCAGTCTTCTAAAGACAGCTGGTTGGGAAACTCATTTACCTGATATTCACTAGAGTAGAAATTAGCTATGCTGTGAATGTATTGCCTCAATTCAAGTCCCAACCAGCTGCTAGTCATCTCAAGGCTGCATATGGGGTGTTGAAGTACCTAAAGGGTTCTCCAGGTAGGGGGCTATTTTTGAAAAAGGTTAGGAGAAATAAGGCTGCAAGCTTTCTCAAACAGTAAATAGGGGTCATGTAGTGACACTAGAAGGTCAATGATAGGGTTTTGCGTGTTATTTGGTAATTCGTTGATCATTTGGAAATCTAAAAATCAAAGTATGGTAGCTAGAAGCACTACAGAAGCCGAGTATACAACATTAGCATCTTGTGTATGTGAAGCAATGTAGATGCTCAATTTGTTAAAAGAATTTGGGATGGATCATATGGGCACATGCCCGAGTTATGTGATAGCCTTAGTGTAGTGTACATAAGCAAGAATCCCACGTTCCATGAAAGAACAAAACACTTTGATTTAGACTTGCATTTTGTTAGGAAAAAAGTGCATAACAAAGTGAAGCAAATCAATCATGTAAGGAGCTGTAATCCGCTGGTAGATATACTTACTAAACCTCTGTTCTTTGGGCCTTTTAATAAACTAATTAGCAAGAGGACTTTGGAAAACATTCACACTCATCTTGAAGCAGAGTATCAGAATACATACAATAACCATAGAAGGGATTCAACCACTACAAAAGGGATTCAAGCAATAGAATCTACCAATCACCCTACTTCTTCTTTGCAGTTGGAAAGCTGATGATCTAATAGCTCAGTAGATCAGTTGGGAGTTAAGTTAGTTAGCTTAGGGTGTCGCTAGTGGTTATTAGAAGTTGTTAGAGTAACTTTTAAGCGGTTCCCTAATGCTTAGGTTTATGCATGCAATGTGACAATAATAAAAGTAATCAATCTTTTAGAAAATCTGCAATTCTATTCTTCTTGCTATTCAACTTCCTTCTTGTTCTTGTTCATTTCTCTTGTGCTTTTTAATCAAGGTTTTGATGTGTTTGGGAATGTTTATTCTGCTAAATTGCATTTGTGCCACAATTTATTTCAAAAATAAATTACATTAAGGTCACTTCATTGGAATCAAGCTAACCCCCACATCTTACAAGAAATTAAACAATGGGGTTTAATGTTATGCTGAAGTAAATTCTGAAGCATTGAATAAATGTTCTTCAACAAAAATTAAGATATTCTAATAATTTAGTTCCCGTACACAAAACATTGTGGGTGAACATATATAAATTAATCAACCACCACAAGTAAAAGAATTTCCTGCTGATAAGTCCTTGTCATTTATGATTTTGCAAAAGATTGGAAATTTTTATACTATTGATCTTAGGAAGTCAACTCTCATCAATAGCACATAAATTTTCTTGAGCCAAGAAATTACTGCAGCCCAATTTCTTCATACTCAACGATATGAGAATTTAGAAAGGAAGTTCTGTAGTGCACACAATTTAGTTGAAGTTTCTTGTTCGTCTAAGCAAACTCTTAACTTTCGCCTCATTCGTTACATACACACACATGTATATTATATTTTAACTAAGGTGCACATAAGTACGGAAGGAAAGACTCACTTATTGTACACATGCATGTGAAATTTATCTTTTCTCCGAAAGGCATATCAACGGCGAGAGCCTCAAACTTTGTAATTCCATAAGAATATTTCGCACACAAATAATAAGTATAGTATGTAGATTTCGCAATGTATATGACAATCCATGGGTTAACTTAAAGCTTAACCAACTATATATAAAATGCCTATACCGAGTAATGCATGAATAATTTCTTCTAATCAATTCACAAATAATTGTTATTTGTAATCTCCAAGGTGTAAGCATATATCCAACATATTGTCATTGTTCAAAGCAAGTAATAAAAAGTCATGTTACAGAACAGGGCTAGCAAAGCAAGCAATCATACTTTTGTCCTAAATTCTGGCTTCAATCGTATCCCAATCAGATTAAAACTATATTTAATAAACCTAGATATAGCCATCTTTCATCAACTTCAATCATAGACATGAGAGGTTTATATCGAACAAATTAGATGATAATACTAACTCAAAAACCAGATGTTAATCAAGATTTCGAACATATGAAATCAACACCTCTGTAACGGGGTTGTTTATTAATAATATTAAAGGACAGAATGGTAATATAATTTGTGATTATACCATCTGTTATATTCTAAGACCTTTATAGAAAAATTAAATAACTCAAATCGACAACTAATCAGCATATATGCTTTAAAGATAATAGATTACAGTTTTCTTGTGCAACAAATGTCGCTTCCATCAGGTCAATAACGCATCATAAAAGGTCATTATTGAATATTAATATTACCTAAACCACTTAAGTAAATGAAACAAGCCATACAAAAAAGTAATAATAATAAAAAATCACAACCCTTAAAATATAAAATATGTTAAAAGAATTTACTTACCTTTTGCCATTATGGAATGAGAGGTGAAAATTCTTGTAACTTACAGCGAAAATATTTTTCAACAGTTGGGTGTCTTTTGACAGTATTTGATCTGGAGAATGGCTGCAGAAATAAGGTGTATTGGTGCAGTGAATCAGATTGATGGGTGATCTGGAGCTGATGCGTAAAGGGAGCAGCTGACCTGTAAGGTTAAGTTAGAGGGGGTTAATGTTGACAAGCTATAAATATAGTTTGGGAGTTTTAGTTAATTAAGTGGTAGTTAGGGTTGCACTTTGTATAAATCACTTTCACTCAGCATTTGAGTGACTTCATTTCCAAGAGGGCGAAAAGGAAACTCTTTTTGAAAGTGAACTCCCTTCTCTTCAAATTCTTGCTCAATTTTCATCTGATGCTTCAATCAATTTTGTAAAATGATATTAGAGCTAGGTTTCTCACTCTAATTTGTACAAATTGAGTGCCTTCTATTCCGATTGATTGAAATCAATCATTTTTTTTTTGTCATGGGGGCATTCACATCTGTGGCTCAGCAAAATAACAACACTTAGGTGGATTCACACCTCAATCTTTCCAATCTGTTGAATCCATTCAAAATTGAGAGTGTGGATAATCTGATGATTCCACTTGTGATTGATTTGTTGACCACCGAGAACAACGCGCACTGGGCAGAAACGTGGGGCGAGCATTGAGGGTGAAGAACAAAATCAGCTCCATGGTAGTCAAATTTCTAAGCCTACCACCAACACTAATCCACTCTTCAAACTTTTGGAGCGATGCAACACCTTGATAATGTTGTGAATTTTGAACTTTATCTTCTCTTCCATTAAATCTAGTTTAATTTTCGTAGATGATCCTAGAGAACTTTGGGAAGGACTTCATGAGTGCATGTCATAGCATAACACCACTAGGATATTTCAATTGAAGAAGAGCCTACTGAATTTAAGGCAGGGGCTGAATTCTATCTTCACTTACTATGGGAGGATCAAAGCTCTATAGGACGAATTTCAATTATACAATAAAATGCAACAATGTAACTGTGGCTAGCTCTGGATATTAATAAAGGGGCACTAACGGGACTGTGTCATGCAATTCCTCGTGGGGCTTAATGATGTTTGGTCACAAGCTAAAGATCAAATCCTAATAATGGAGCCAATTCCACTTGTCAATAGGGTGTTAGTGATAATACAGTGGCAAGAAAGGAAACATATAGTGGCAGGGGAACTTAATGGCTTGAACACAATGGCTACGGCAATCGACAAAGCTAATAACAACAGTAGTGAAACAAGTAAGAAAGATAGGCCTTTTTGCTCCTATTGTAAGATATCAGGACATACATTTCAAAAATGCTTCAAGGTTGGGAATGCACAAGCTCTAAAGTGCTCACACTATCACATGATGGGGCACACAACTAAGAGATGTTATAAATTGAAAGGGTACCCTCTATGTCATAAGTTGCATCAAAAGGTAATGACTAACGGTGTTTTTGTTGGGCAAACCACCTTCGATGACACTGCACTCCTAGAGGATAAGGTGATTTTTACTAAGGCTCAACTATAGCAAATTATGGAGATGCTTGGAAGCAAATTGAGCTCAATAAATGAGCCTAATTGTACGCCATCAAAAGAAATGGATGAACCAATTTTAAAAGCTACTGTAAGTTGCTTCACTGCCTCAGGTAAAACGGGTATTCATAATACTTTACAATGTGAAAAGTCACTTAAGAATGCAAACATTTGGATCTTGGATACTTGAGGCACAAATCAAATGATTTATGATTAATCATTTTTACTGGCAAAGGTGAAAGTTGTAGCTGTGTGGTAAGGTTACCTGATGGTTCAGTTACATGTGCCTCTCTCTATGGACATGTAAAACTTACTCATGGAATTACTTTAAATAATGCTTTTCTATGTCCCTTGTTTTAGTTTCAACCTTATGTCAATGACAAGTTTGAAATTTGATCTAAAGTGTTATCTATTATTCTTGCATGTTCATTGCCATGTTTAGGATAGCATCTTGGACAACCATCTAGCATGGCAAGGTGAAAAATGCCTTTTATTACTTGGAAAGGTATGGAGTATGTTCTGGTGACTTGTTGAGTGATTTAAGGACAGTTTATTCAAATTTGTCCTTACTCAAAGCCCTTACAATTTCTACTAAATTAACCTATAACCTTTAGCAAATGAGATAAGGCCACGCCCTAGATAATAGATTAAGATGTGCTGGTAAGGATAGTTTACACTTGGACTTAGTAGTTGTGAATAATCCTTGTGATCTTTTTCCACTTGCTAAATAGCATATATTGCCATTTCCTAGTAGTTTAGACATGCCTTCTAAGGCATTTGAAATTGTAATGTGTGACTTGTGGGGTCCTTGTAATGTGATAGCTCATGATGATAGCAAATATTTCCTCACTATTGTTGATGTTTTTACTAGGGCCACATGGGTATATGTAATAAAAACCTCTTTTCAAATTTTTGCTAATATGGTAGAGAATAAATTTAAATGTAAACTAAAGATCATTAGGACTGATCAGGGAACTGAGTTCCATTTGAAGTCCTTTTGTAATGAGAGGAGTATGGTGCATCAAAGATCTTGCATAGAAACACCACAGCAAAATGGCATACTAGAAAGAAAACATCTACTTAATGTTACTAGAGCTTTGAGGTTTTAGTCTCACTTTCCCCTTGCCAATTGGAATGATCGTATCTTTATAGCCACATATAAAATAAACAAGCTTCCTACTCCAGTCCTTGAAAAGAAAACTCCATTTGAAAAGTTGTTCAAGGCCAAGCCTATTTATGAACATATAAGGATGTTTATGCCATGCGACCACCTTTAAAGCAGGAACAAAAAAGTTTAACTTAAGATGTAGAAAATGTTTCGGAATAAGGGATGTAAACTCTTAGAATTTGAAACAAACTTGACATTTGTTTCAAGAGATGTAGTGTTCCATGAGTTAGTATTCCCTTTATGTCAAAGAGCTCAAGAAACTTCTCACAATGATATCATTCCATCCAACCCACTTGAATTTTTCACCCTTATTGATGATTGCGAAGCCATTTCCTTTCCCACTAGCTTTAGTCAATCCTTACCCCAACTAGTAAGAGATCTTGAAATACATCATTCTGCACAAAAGTTCCCATCATACTTACAACAATCAGATGATCCAATTCTTCACCTTTCTTAGTAACTTGCCAAAACCCCTCACCAATCTCAATTGATTGATGTGAGTTTGCCTTCCACTCTACTTAGAAGATCAACAAAAGCAAAAAACCTCTAGAATATTTAAAAGATTTTTATTGCCAACAAGCCTCCCAAACCTAGGCATTAAAACACAAACACTACAACAAAGATGAACAATCAATAAGAAAACATCCATCAACACGTTTGAACTCTGAAACTTCATTACCTTTAATTCATTGTCTTCTCTTCCCCTTTCAACCATTGAACCAAAGACCTATCAGGAAGACTCAAAAGTCATAGAGTGGTGTGAGGTAATGAGAAAAAAGGTCACAACTTCGGAAGAAACTAGGACATGGACCATAACTAATTTCTCTAACAATAAGAGAGCCATTGGATACAATTATGTTTACAAAATGAAACACAATGCAAATGGATCAATTGAGAGATATAAGGCTAGGTTAGTAGTCAAAGGTTACACACAAGAAGAGGGTGTAGATTATCAAGGCACTTTTTTTGCAATTTCTAATAAACTACCATGAGAATCTTATCAATACTAGCAGCAAAACGAAAATGGTTTCTTGTACAACTAGACATCAATAATGCCTTTCTACATGGATCATTGGGTAGGGTACAGATTAGATCAAATGGGTAAGTAAAGGTCTATAATAGATAGTTATTTCTCTTTTTTAGTAATTTCACCCCTTCTATTTTGAGATATATATATATAAACCTCCTGATTATAAAAAGGGATTATCTCATCAAATAAGCAAATTAAATAAAAGCATTTATAGGCTTAAACAAGCCTCAGGACAATGGAATTCCACTTTTTGTGCAATTGTGATAGAGTTTGATTTTCATCAAAGCAAAGTTGATTATAGTCTTTTTACATTGAAAAGAGAAGCTCACTTTATTGCGTTACTTATATATGTAAACGATGTAATTTTGGCGTAGAATGATGTAGCCACCATAAGGAATTTGAAGGGTTATCTATATGAGAAACTCAAGATCAAGGATATTGGGAAGCTAACCTATTTCCTTGGTATTAAGGTGAACAGGATAGAGGAGGGCATTCACTTGAGTCAAAGAAAATGTCTTAGATATACTCAAAGATGCAAGAATGATGCATTGCAAACCAACTAGAATTCCCATGGTACAGAACTTGAGGCTTAGCAAGGACGAAGGAGAACATATCATAGATGCAGGGTGCTATGAAGGATTGATAGGAAGATTACTATACTTACTATAACAAAGCTGGAGATAAGCTTAAATGTGCATGCTTAGCCAATTTATGGAGAGACTAAGAAAACAGAAAATGAAGGCAGCACATAAAGTGTTACAACACCTGAGAGGGACAATAGAGCAAAGTGCTTTTCTATCTGCATTGTGGGGTTTTTCCTTGAAAGGATATTGTGATGCTAATTGTGGACCATGTCCAAATACAAAAAGGTCTATCATAGGGTTTTGCATCATGCTAGGAAATGCCTTAATTTCCTAGAAATCCCAAAAGCAATTGATGGTATCTAGATCCTCTATAGAAGTAGAATAAAAGGCAATGGCGAGCCTATACACTGAAATCATTTAGGTAAAGTATTTCTTAGAAGCCTTGCAAATTAACCATAAAGATCTAATGGATGTGTGTTGTGATAATCAAGCAGTTTTGCAAAGAGCTTCCAACCCAGTCTTCCATGAGCACACGAAGCACATAGAGTTGGATTGCCACTTGGTACATGACATGTTGAAAAGTTTTGAAGTGTTAAGGAAACACTATAGCAAGATAGGAGTAACAATCCTCAGTCCGACCTTGGGAGGGGTAGGGAATTGTTAATATTTGATCTAGTGAATGGTAGCAAAAATAAGGTGTATTAGTGAATTAGACCTAAAGCTGATGTTGCTTGATGAGCTGGAGTTAATGCGTAAAGGGAGCTGGTAACCTATTAAGTTAGGGGGTAAAAGTTGACCAACTATAAATATGATTAGGGAGTTTTAGTTAATTACGTGGTAGTAGGTAGTTAATTTTATGGTTTTACTTACACTTTGTATAAATGACTTTCACTCAGAGTGACTTCACTTCAAAGAGAGAAAAAAGGAGACTCTAGCTGAAATGTGAACTCCCTTTTCTTTAATTCTTTCTTGATTTTCATCCGATGCTTCAATTAGTTTTGAAAAAGTGTTTAAGTTCCATACTCACGCACAAGCAAACCAAGTTACCACTGCTTCGAGTCAACCTGTGGCCACTACACTCACCTACACAAAAATCTTCAATTGCAAACATCATTCATCGCTAAGATGGCATTATCGTTTTGCCCATTTGTCCCTTCTTAGCACTCTAGTTGTCAAACTGAAACTCTTGTCCACATATTTTTCAATAATGTTATGTTTGGTTCAAGGATTTTTGAAGGGAAAATAAAAGAAAATGGTAAAGAAAATAATTTCGGCTGTTGGTTGATAAGGAACGAAAATTTGAGGGAACATGCAGTTTAAATGAAGGAAAGTAATTTTACTTGTAAAATGGTGAAGAAAATGAGAGGAAAAATATTTTAGCCATATCTTCTTCTCTAAAAATCTTCATTATTTTTATTTTTCTCACCTATACTCAAATTATTTATCTTAATAATCAAAAAAATTATTAAATTTCAGTTTTTTATTTTATTTTTTCTATTTTTAATTATTTTCCATTCCTTATGAAAATTATTCTACCAAACAACCATTGGGATCTTAAATTCTTCAATTTTATTTTTTTCTCTAGTATTTTTTGTTCCTTTCTAAAATCTTAGAATCAAGCATTATGTAAAGCTTTTTGTTACCAAGGCAATCAACACTTTACCAAAGTATCCTCTTAATCGTTTGGCGAGCTTCACAATACTATACATTGTTTTTTCATACCCATGCCAATTCCCTAGGTCCTATAATCCAAATCCTAAGCCACTTTCCAACCCTTTCCCACAATTACATCTATAGCTTCCTCTCCATTTGTGTCTCCCTTGCTATTGCTACTAAAGAGCCCTCTTACACCAGTTTACCTAAGCTTCAAATCAAGTTTTCATTCCTAAGCACCGTTCAGCTATCAAAATCTTTCGTAAAAAATATGGAAGTATCTACACACTCAACAAATAGCAATATAGATCATCACAAAGTTAATAGTAAGAAGAATGATAGTAAACTTCTGAACTGTAACTCCACTGTATGCACTATAGGGAAGTTCTAGGGAAGTTAGAAGCTCTAGGGAAGTTAAGTTGGCTAATTCTTATCCCAATTAAGTGGGCTATCTATTCAAGTAACTACCATGGTCAAACTTGATCTCAACTATAACTAGTTTAATGAAACTATAACAGAGAGGAGAAGAGTAGCCCTTTGGTTTCTTCTTAAAGTAAAAGCATTTTGTTCTTTTTGTTCTGAGCTCTTAGCTTATTTCCTTCAACTCTAAAATCATTCAACATGAATTTCTCATGATTCTGATGCATTTAAACATGGCATTAGAACCATGAAGATCCAACTATGAGAATTGAATGAATCTTGCATAATCAAATTCATTTTTGCTAGCTGTCACCTCATTTGATTTTTTCACCTTGGTCTCTTCCTCAAGATCAATTAATCCTACCATTTAGCCACAATCAAATGCATTAGTGGAGGATTGCAATTCACCATACTATATTCATCTAACTAATAATCATAATACCCTCGCTACACATCCAGAACTCAATGGAGAGTAGGTCTTAGCATTGTCAATCAGAAACAAATTAGGATTTATTGATGGGAGTATAGTGCGACCTACACGTAATGATCCCCCTCTACCTAATTGTAGCATGACTACTAAAGTCAATAAGTCCCTCACTTCCTGCCATTGTATTCTATATGAAGCATACAAATTAGATTTGAGAAGTTTCTTCAAGAAGGTTCTCCCTATGTGATGGCAATTGCGTGTGCAAACTTTAAAGCAAATTGCATAACATCAACCAAGGAACAAGGTCAGTAGATGATTGTTATATTGAACTGTTGGCGATATTAGAAGAATGGAGGTTTTACAAACCTCCCTCACTATAGATGTGGAAGATGTAAAATAGTATGTTTTCAAGCTTTTGTTGATTCTCAAGAGAAGGCCTCTTAGTAGGTTAAATGACACCTATTTAGCTCATAGGTCATAGTTATTGAGACAAAAGCCCTTCCCATCATTAGATTAGACTTATAATGCTATAGCTAGGAAAGAAGAACAAAGAACCAACATAGGGTGCAAGTCTTTAAATGATACTTCTACCTTAGCATCAACCGCAAATAGGAAGTAAAAGAAACAAGACACAATCTACCATCACTATGGGAAGAAAGGACACATCAAAGATAAATGCTATAAGATAATTGGGTTTGTACCAAATTTCAAGCTTACAAAAGGGGAATGGAAAGGGATCAAAAGTGTCAACTAACCACGCAATGGTTGAGGATACTAGATAGAATAAAGAGACATTTGGTATTAATGACCTAATGCTCACATAGGATTAGATCAAGAAATTGATGCATTTGTTGAATTCACAAGGCATTTCCTAATTTACAATGGCGTTTTCATAGAAACAAAAAGAATCAAGTATTGTATCTAAACAAGTTGACCATCATCCTAGTCATTCAAACTTTTTAGGTACTTAGGCTTCTTCTAGAACTTTGAATGACCATAAGCCCTCCTCACACTCTTTTTCACACATCACTAAACCTGCAAGTAATCAGAATTCAATATTAGGCTCAGTCTCATGGATAATTGATTTAGGTGCAACAGATCAAGTGCTACTCATTGAGCTTGTTTGAATCCTATAAACCTATTATAATTATGTGTGTGAATCTGCCAAACAAAGAAACGGTCTCAATAGCAACTATAGGTTCTATTAAAATATCAAAAACTCTAGTTATAGGAGAAGTCTTGCTTGTCTCATCTTTCAAGTTCAATTTGTTATTAGTTAGTAAGCTCACTATGCTACACCGTTGTTCCCTTGTGTTTGATTCTAATTCCTGCTACATCTAGAGCCCCTTACAATGAATGAGGATTAGAGTAGCTAGAGAGTCACAAGGCCTATATACACTGCACTAGACATCAAGCAAATCAGATTTAGTGACCAACACTACACATAATCATACTTTAGTTCAAGCATCACCTCATCACGAACTTAACATATGGCAACTTAGATTGGAACATCCTTTGTACCATGACAATGAAAAATTACATACTTCCTGTCCCTACCTAAATTTCTTACACAATAAAGTGTGTGAAAATTTCCCCAAAGCTAAACAAAACTGATTGTCTTTTCCTATTTGTAGTATAAGCATTTTAAATCCTTCTGAGTGGGTTCATGTAGATGTATGGAAACCCTACTCATTTGCCATTATTGATAGATATCACTTCTTTCTGACAATTGTTAATGATTTTAACCACTTACTTGGACATATTTTGTGAAACATAGAAGTGAGGTGGCTAGCATTGTATGTCTTTTATAAAATGATCCAAACAATTTGATTCGAAAATCTAAACCAAAAGAAATAATAATGCTGCTAAGCTTAGACTATCTACTCTCTTCAATGAACTCAGCATTATCCATCAACATTCTTGTGTTGAAATTCCATAAAAAGACTACATAGTTGAAAGAAAATGCAAACACATTCTATCTATTGCTAGAGCTATCCTTTTCTAGGCCTTTATGCTAAGGAAATATAGGGTGATGCTATTCTTGTGCTACCCACATAACAAATAAATTACCCACTAGAATCTTGCACTATAAATCTCCATATGAAATGATATTTGGAAAGGTCCCAAAATATAGTCACTTAAGGATTTTTGGTTGTCTTGTGTTTTCCACCACATTTCAAAGAAACAAAATAAAACTTGATCTTAAGGCTAAGAAAGTTGTCTTTATTGGTTATCTAAATGGGATGAAAGCATATGAACTTTATGATCTTGAGACACATAAAATCTTCATTTCAAGAAATATTGTTTTTCATGAGAATAGTTTTCCCTTTACTAGTTATGGTCAAACATCCGCAAACACTTCTGACATTAAGCCTAATTATCCAGTTGTTGCTATCATACCCGAGTGTGCTATTTGTGATCAAAGTCCAAGAGATGAGCCTAATCCTAATTCACCAGCAAACAACATCTCTTTAAATCTACATTCTCACGACCACTTCCAAACTAAAATACAACTAGTTCAAATTAGAAAATATTGTTGAAAAAAAAAATTCCTACACAGTGAAATTTATCAACATCAATTGCTAACGCAACAACCTAATCACTCTAGCACCAGTAACCCCATAGCTAACCATTTAAATTCAAACAAACTCTCTAAAGAATACAAATGCCATCTACTAGCGTTGAATAATGTACAAGAACTAAAGTTATTTCATAAAGCTATTAAGAAGTTGCATTGGAGAAATGCTAAGCTGGAGGAGTTAGGGGCATTGGAGGAAAATAAAAGATGGGAATTGGTACCTTTACTAGAATGACATCATTCTAAAGGATGTACATGGGTTTATAAAACCAAACTAAATTTAGATGGATTAATGGAATGGTCCAAAACAAAGTTAGTGGCAATGGGGTAGAATTAAGGGGAAGGTTCTAATCATCGAGAAACCTTTAGTCCAGTTGTAAAGCAAACCACAGCAAGACTTTTCCTAGCCTTGGTTGTAATTAATGACTAGGAAATGAGGTAGCTGGATATACATAATTCCTTTTGTAATGGTGAGTTAGAGGTCTACATCATTCAACAAAGGTGTGAGATGAAGGGAGAGTTAAGAACCATAACCAAAATTTGGTTTATTGGACAAAGAAATCCTTCTATGAATAAGTAGGCATCTATGCCATGGAATGTGAAATTGATGGAGGCCCTTTGTCAATTTAGATTCAAACAATCAAGCACTAATCATTCACTCTTCATAAAAGGAGTAGAAAAAAGGATAAGAGTTGTTCTACTGGTCTATGTAGATGAAATTCTCATTTGAGGAAGGGATGAGGATGAAATACTCAAGTTGATGGAATACTTGAGTATAAGATTCAAAGTTAGAGACCTTGGTTCACGAGGATACTTCCTTGGTGTTAAATAGTTTAGATCAAGGAAAGGTGTGCTCATATGTCAAAGAAAATATATGTTGAATATGCTATGCACATATGGATTGCTTGGTTGTAAAGCAGCTATCGTCCTATGGAAAAGGATAAAAAATTAAGTAAAGAGGATCAACAACAGCTGGACGATTTCACATACTACAGAAGATTAGTGCAACTTTTTTTGACAACAAATATATGATGCACGAGAAAGAAAACAAGGTTTCACCAAAGATTTAATTATATTAAGAGGCATTATCACATTATTTAAGGGATCATTAGATAGGGTGTTGTTCCTTGTAGAAAATAATTGAAGCACAAAATGCTCCTGACCTACTTACCAAGCCTAGGTCACAGGTTTATTTGGCTTTCATGTGAAAGAGGGGCAAATGAAGATGAATAAGATTGCTTTAGTGTGCCTTTATGATTATCATCAAATGGTTCGTTTTGTAGATCTGGGTTACAAGTTTTTAAGCAACTTTGCGCAAAAGGATCCAAGAACTTAGATTTAATATAAGACTAAATAGGTGAAGGATTCATATTGTTGGCTAAAGGGACATGGATTCTAGAAGAAGATAACATCTCTACAGATAAATATGTCATGATATCTTAGATCATACAACTTGTACCCTTTTACACTAACAAGATATCCAAGGAAGACGCTTCTACCTTTTAATCAAATTTGGCTTTATTCCTTTTTAAGGTAGCAAAAGTCAAGGGGTTTCCCAAAGAGAAATTCATAGAGAGTCATGGTATTTAATGACTATGATGGGATTCTGTTTATAATATGTTTAGCAGTAGGGACTAATTCACCCCAAACTTCATTAGCGAGGAGGCTTGTTATAAAAGGGCTCTAGCAAAAGATATAAGGTGGTGATATTTTCTTTCCACCACCTCATTTTGTTATTGAATTTCAAAACATGTTTGTGGTAAAGAATTCCACTTTTAGAGAAGAATGCAATTAGCTTTAACTCTAATGCATTATCAGATCTTATAATCTTAATTTTTGCATTAAATTGTGTTCCGTTGAGTTTATAAAACATAGAAATCAATTGATTGACATCACTTCTATGCTTTGTAATATAGGTCAAAGTTGTTCTTGTAGATTCATTAGCGATGATTAGGAAGAAATGGAACCCTTCAAATTTTGGTTCATTGTACAGCCCCGAACATTAAGGTGTATGAGATCAAATGGTACTAGAATAGATTTTTCATTAAGAGGAAATGGAGATGTTCTTTACTTAGCCTTTAACTTAGCCTATAGATAGATTTCACATATCCTTTTAGGCAAGATAGTAACAAATGGTGAAGAAGCTTGAATTTTATTGATTGCCTAAAGCGATACATGGCCTAATCTATAGTGCCATACATTAAAAACAACATTTGAAACAAAACTAGCCAAAAAGATCAAGGTTTGGTTTCTAGAAGAAAGATGTTTTACATCAGTTCTTAGCTTAATAGGAGAGATAGGATAAGGACTCCTTGCCTTTTGTTCCAAGATTAAAAGTCCTCTAAGTCTTACAATGCCAATCTTCATCCATTAAGATGGGGCTTAGATACAACACATTATTGATCAAACACTAAGCTACAACTTTGAGTTTAGGTGAGCTTACTGATTGACAAACAATTATACATGAATGAGGAAACATACAAGACATCATGCAATGTTAAGGCATTGGAAATGTATGCAGTGCCAATGTGTGTCATTGGGATCCTAGAGCTATTTCGAAGTCTAACAAACATGAGTGACTCTAGTGTCTATAATCCGATTGAATGAACTTGTTGATAACCTATCACTTACTAGCTATTGTCTAAAAAAGGTTAAGCAAATGGATTCCTTAAGGGAGTTACCTACAAGGTTTGATATGGATTGGTGAGGTGCTATGACTGCTTGATCATTGCCAACTACTTGCTTATGCTATGAGTCCTTACCACTTAACTTGGCTAAGTCTTGTGAAGCCAGCCATGTCAACATTTTTTCCACCTTCTCCTATGTAAGAGGTATTTCCTTTCTTCCCTTGGCACCCATAAGAGACTCTCTTTGTACTCTAATGAACTTTGATTTGCAACATTTTAGAAACCATTTCCCTTTGTGTTTGTGAACTTAAAGTTAAAAGGAAATCCTACTACCCTGTAACACTTCTCCTTAGTATACCCTTTCTTTCCAAAATAGCTTCAAATGATCTCCAACCTTTTATCCCTTCATTTAGTTCCAACAACCATCCCAGATACGTCAGCCTATCCTTGTTGCATTAAGTTCTTAGATCATTGTGACTCCTCCATCTTAATAGTTTTATAAGCTTCATCTAATGAGGGAAAGGGCTTCTAGTTCAATAGCTATAATTTATTGCCTACAAAGCTCTCATTGAATCCATTCAACAATTTGAATACCTTATCCTTCTCCTATTGCTCAACATAATTTTGAAAGTAATCAGGATTGCACCGCACACAAACAAAGTGTGGTGGTGGCCTGAAATGACACAACTTCTCCTAAATACTTATTAGAGTAGTTTAGTACACATCTACCCCTCTAGAACCCTTTGTTATGATACACAGGTCATTCTACAACTTACATACCCTACTATCATCAAGCTTGGAAAATCTTTTGCATAGCACACTCCATATTTGATGAGCATGCTCCATTTGGAAGACTCGTACTAATAGACTTTAGGTGTCATGAGATAATTAGCTCATTACAATGCCATCAAGCAAAATGCAAAGGAACATCCACCTCGGGCTCTTTGATGGTCCCATCAACAAACCTTATTTTGTTCTTTATTAATAATCCCAAGCAAAATTTTCTACACAATGTGAGATAGTTAAACCCATTAAACTCTGTTGTGACAACAACAGTGGTGTGATAATCAATTTGATGGATAAAAAATAGCTAGCTGCTATCATCAACTCTATGTTGGAATTTTGTTGATTGGCAAAATTTCTTGAGGTTGATGTCATGATGTGGAGAGGGAAAACTAATGAATCGAGCTCCAAGAATGCTTACCAGATTGATTAGGGCTTTAGCACCATGCTAATTCTCATCAAGAAACATGATTGGAGTAAGAGAAATGAAGATTGAATCAGTTGAACAAAGTGTAGAGAAGGAGAACTACGTTGTTCTATTAACTAACTGATGATCAGTTTCCCTACACCTCTGGCAAATATTAGTTCTCATTATATATCGACTTTGTACATTCCGTTAAGTTAACAATGTTCTAGTGTTTTCCATAATTTATAACGTCTATTCAAACAAGAATTCCTCCATCAAGATTAACTTAGCATAAAACACTCTATCAAATGAACTATTTCATGATGCATGCTAAATAATTTTAAGGTTGAAACTACACAGAATATATTTCTTTTTCCAATGTTATAGTGTTTCTAGGACTTTCTATTATGCATTTTCTCAATGGTTGTACTTAGCACACAAAGTTTCAAACTTCAAGAAAATAAATCCTGGCACCATGTTTTGCCACTTTTTAAATTTAAACATAAACACAAAAGCATTTTCAAGCATACGTATGTTGTTTCCATAATATGACAGTCAATATTTTTTTTATTTTTACCCATCTATTTCTCTAGGGAACACAACATATGTTTCATAGACAATATCATAAACAATGTATAACTTCCCTATCTTTTCTTCAACACCGTTTTCTTAAAGTAATTTCTTAAATGTTTGTTTTAGCTATTTGATATATGTTTTTTTGATTTAATTTTATTAAAAATTGTGTAAAAGTAAAAGAGAGATAAAAATAAAATTTAAAAGAGTTAATTATTATGTTTCATGTTCTTGGGTGTGAAATTTTAAAATGAACATTAAATTTCAAAGTTCTACATTCTAAGCACATAAACTTCATTTTTAGGTCACTCTCATAGTAGATATTACATATACAATAGTTTTTCTTCAAGAGTGAGGCATTTAACATCAAACAATCCAATCCAAAATGTTCATCAATGCATGGTATCTCTAAGAAAAAGATGTAAAGAAAGAAAGCATCAAGCTTCATAGATATAAGAATCATATCATTGTTTGTAAAATGTTGGAAGAAATGTCCACACTTTAAATAAGTTGAACTAAATATCAAAATGTGTAGAGCACCTAGAAAATTACAAAAGAATAAAAAAATAGGTGGAACCTTTTTTTGCTTGAACATCAAATCTTATTTGTACTAGGATGATAATTTCCAAAGTGGTTTTGTGACCACAAACACCAAACTATGGAAACTGAGTGACAGAAAATAGTAGTACCTCTCCATCTTAATTTTAGAAAATTATACAAGTTAAACCTGATGCGGTCCTAATGAACCCATGGAAAATAATGCAATTTATTTGAGAATAGTATTTGGACATTTTCATGAGCCATATTCCCATCAAGGTTTAGATTTGTTTTAGTATAAATATTACTTTGTATTATTTTGCAAGACAAAAATAGGTGAGTTCTTTCAATAAAATTCCTCTTAGTTGTTTTCTAAAATTCGTCGAGTGATTCCTAGTTGATTTGAACAATTTAAAATTGATTCAATTAAGAGTAATTCTTATTTAGTCGTGACTTATCAATTGATCCCAAGTGTGTCGATAGTGACCATCCTGCCATGCCGTCTATCCGAGTCATGTCTATGCGTCACATCAAGTGACATTAGTGCCGACTGTATTGAATTCCAATTTGATAAGCAATCTAAGTTCCAATTTCTTCATGTTCAGTCCTTTTATTTATTTTAAAAAATTTAGAAACAAAATAGATCAAAAAACTTAAAAAATTCAAAAAGAAAAGGGGGGGGGCGGGGGGGAGAAGAGGATTGCAGACCAACATTACTATTACAGAACCTAGGTTTTTGCGCTACCATTCAAGCTGTTGGTGAAGCATCTTCCCTCTTACACAATCTCATAGCAACCCCATGCCAAAGAAACCCTTAGTGCTAACTTTCCTTGACTGAAAATCTACAGCCATCACTATCATTCACACTCTCAATAACCTCCAATGTAGCTGAGATTCTCGGTAAGTCCAACTTCCTATTACGTCATTACTATTAGTAACATGCCCTCTAACAGAAACTATTTGTGAGGGATATTGGGTATGAATGTTTTATTTATTAATTAATATAATAGTAATATTCAATTCATGGATATTCATATAGCTTATTTCATGCATGTAATTCTTGTTGTTGTGAAAGGTTTTGCATGTGCTCATATAACTATGTTAAAAAAAATTCCTAAGTCATATAAATATGAATACAAAACTTTTTAGTACATAATTATTAAAATTTATCCACAAGTCACAGATTCTCTAAATGTTTAATAGTACCAATATAACTTATGGAGCATGTGCTTTTTATAGTAAGTATCATATCACTCGGTGTGAGATATTGAGAGTAAATGTGTAAGGATATATCTTTAGGGAATAATGTATTTGAATAATGATCTAAAAAATGAAGCAAACACATAGAGTTAACTCTTAATTGTTATTGTCTTGTTTGTTGATAGTGTTAAGCATGTGTGGGCCTTAAACTTGAGACAATAAGGATACCTTGTGTAACAACATCTTTCTTGATATGAGATAGGTTTTGAGTCTAATATGTTGTTGCCCATGCATATATGGATATATATGTGCGATTAATAAGAAATTTGTTTCCTTACAACTAATAAAGGCTTTTTGTTAGTAATATGCCCTGTAACATCAATTACTTATGAGGATTATTTGTTTTGGATGTTACTTATTTGTTAATTAATAAAATATTGATATTAAATTTTACCAATATTTATGGCAATTTTATTTTGCATATAATTCCTATGTGGCATAAAGTTATGTATGTACTCGTATGGTTACATGAAAATGTCTTATTTATAAGAGTTATATGAATATGGGTACAAGATTTCTTAGTATAGAAACCTTAAAACTTATTTGTGAGTCATAAGTTTTAGATACAGTCATTAGAGAGTTGGTTACACATGCGCACTTTGTGTTATATGGCAAGTGCAAGTCACTTGATATGAGATATTTAAAGCACATATGCATGGCTGTCATTAGGAAATATTGTATTCAAAAAATGACTTGAAGGACAAAACAAACACATGGAGTTCACTTTTTACTATTAGTGTCTTACTTCCCAATCAGGTTAATTGTTCATGGAACTTAGACTTATGATAACTTAGATACCTTGTCCATATCATGGATAGCACATCATTAGGGCATTAAGAGTAAAGACCTATCTCAATGTAAAGTAAGGTTATGAGCCCAACCGGTTGCTACCTATGTACGGAAGTATGTGTGAGATCAACAAGTCATTTGTTTCTTTGTAAATGAACAAAGCATTTGTCCTATGCAATCAATGTTTCATGAGACAAAAATCCATGGCCAAGATAATGTACCATTGGAAAAGAGTTTCTAATAGGGAATTAGTCTCACAGGGGAAAAATGATTTGGTCATGTGATTTAGTCAGTAAATTTAACTAAATCCTTGGTTCTCTTCAAATCAAAACAAGGTGACACAAAAGGCTTATACTTCATGATACTCATAATTGTATGTGTTCATTTGATCCATTCACTTTATTTTAAATGGTAATGATGTGGGCCATAAGCTAGGCCTTACACATATCCTTCAAATTATACTTGTTGCTAATTAAGGATGAATTTAAATAATCACACGCATAAGAATGTGCCAAAGGTACGAAAGTTGTTGTGATATGGGGGCTTGAATGAGACTTGAGAAATCACATGTTAAAATTAATTTGTCACAATTGGATTGAACCAAATGCAATTAGTTGTTTCCTTTTATGATTTTTGATTAGGAGATTAATTAATGAGAAATATAATGATCCTTTAATTTAATAAATTGTGATCTAGAAAGAATTGGAATTATTTATTTCATATTATGTTTGATAATATTGGAATTATCAACTTGAAACAAAGTGGACCTTTAATTTAATTAATGAGATTTATTGGATTAATGACAAGATTCCAATGGGCTTTAATTACTAGTTGGATATATTGGAAATAGTAATCCTACTATGGATATAATATTATGTCTTGTAAATAAATTAATAGGAAGAGATCAAAAAGAAATTGCATGGCACTATTCATTACTAGTGCTGCTCATCCACCCCACTTTGCGCAATACTTAAAGAAACTATTGAATACCCTCAATTATTCTCTTGTCAAAATTCTTTAATCTCTAAGGAGTTTGTAGGATTTCACGAGGGATTTCATGGAAATTCATTAGAAAAGGCTTGCCTGCACACTATTTGTGTGGAAAGGCTGGAGGCCATAGCTAAAGTTTCATGGCAAGTGGATCATAGACAAAAATTGCTAGGAATTTGGTTCTCAGTAGCCATCTATACAATTGACTACATTTTGAATTTATGTGAGTCATGTAAATAGAAGTGAATTGGGTTGGGATTTAAGTTTCAACTTCATTGTCTCTGCTATGTTATGATTTTTAATTTTTGCTTCCCAAACCTAGTTTAACCCAATAATGGTATCAAAACCATAATTTGTTTCATATAAAATATGTGCTTATAATGATTCATTTTATGATTTATAGTTAATTTTTGTTCGAAAATTTATAAATGTGTATTTTATACTTGTTTATTATTGAAAAAATTATTATGAAAAAAAAGCATAAAAAATTAAAATTGATCCATCCAAATGTTGTTATTAGCACCCACATTGCAAAGGTCCCCACCACAATTATGGAGGGTAGCAGTGCAAGTGCTACCCACGTGCAATACAGTTTAGAAGTCTCTCACTATCAACACTCATGATCGTGAAGCACGAGCTTATGATTACAAAGGCAATTGGCACAATTGTGAGAAAAATTATAACATAATTTGGATTCTATCACCACTCAACTTGTAGTCATAAAAAACTTGGACACTATCACAAAAGTCTATCTCATAATGACAGAACTAGTCGCAATAAAATTATAAATTCTATCATTAAGGCCTGTATGAATGTGGACAAAGGCTTTACATTGCAAGAAAGTTGGCAAAATATCAAAATATGCTTTTCCTAAATGTTAAACTTTAGAAAGGAGTTTCCACAAAGGAAACAAAGTCATGCAAAGTGAAAATTATAAAAAGAAACACTCAAATAAATTTTATTGAATCGTACGTGTGATGTATGAGTGTTGTATAAATGAATAGATGGATAGTGGATTTAGGGCACATGTGGATGAATTTTATTTCACTTAGGTTTTGGTTTTTCTTGATGTATAATTTGTTTCACAGTTTGAAAGGGCATAAGCCCAAGTATGGGATATTTTTTTTCATGTGGTATGCCATGGTGCAGCTATAATTTATAGACCAAAAGTTGGTGGTTGCTTGGAAGACAAGGACTTGGTGATCACTTGAGATCAAGAGTTGAGACTGCTCCATTCTTCAAGTGATGGTGAGCCCATGGAGCAAAGAGAGTGAATTGATGACCAATGAAGACATATTATGGCAGCCCGTGCAATAGTTTAGGACTTCACAAATGTGTGCACAGTCCAATTCTTGGCTTCAATTGGATTTAAAATGTACATGCCATTCCATATTGCATATATGTGATAAGCGTACGAAAAATGGCAAATTCAATAAGTGTACTCAAAGTATTGACACTACAAGTTCAATAGTCATTGATACATATTTTTTGTGATGCCCCAACTTGTCACTATTACTAATCTTTTGGTCACACAAAAATTTTTGTTACTATAATGTGATGTTTTAGTAATACAAATTTTTTTGTCAATAGAACATGATGTTTTCATGACATGAATTTTTTTTGTCACTAGAGTAGGATGTTTTAGTCAAAAAAAAAAAAAAAGCCACTAAAACAATGTTGTAGTGACATTTTCCAATGCTTCAGTCACATATTATTTTCATGACTAAAATTCTATGTTACAATGGCATACAATTTTTGTTAGTATAGCTTTATAGTTGTTATCACTAAATCATTCTACTTGAGTGACGTAACATTTTTATTACTAAAACTTAATATCTTTAGTCACAAGCAAATTGTCACAAATAAAATTGTAATCGTCACAATTTTGCTATCACTAAAAAGTTTTAATATGCAACAATAACTATTATTTTGTCCATATATTTTGATAGTTTTGTGACAAATGTATCGAAGCTACTATTTCAAATGACATCGAGATCACCTCATTTCACATGGTAAGTAAAATAAAAATTAAAATAGACTCCATTACCATGAATATCTTTCATAAAAGTTTGAGCTGAAATAGATGCAATATAATTAAACAAATTAAAACCAATGAGTACTAGTGTTTTTAGAGTAACTAAATTTAAAAGGACTATAACATAACACCTGTGGCACAACCTAATTCATTAACAGTGTATCGACCTCCACAAATTCTCATGGTTTGAACTTGCATAGAATGAAAAACCAATAAATTATAAATAGCCCACCCAACATATCAATTATCTAACATACATAAATTATTTAAATAGCAAACTAATGAAATTACTACACATGAACCAATAATCTATTAAAAATTACCTTTTTCCATTGTCTCATTTTTCCTAATTGCTAATCCTAATAAAACCAACAATGATAATAACAAAACAACAACATTATTTCATCATCATTAAGCATTTAGCATTATATTCAAAGAATAAAATATCAAAAACAATTATTGAATGTCTTTTTATATTAATTAGTGATAATAATTATCAATACATTTTTTAAAACAAAGCTTTATTAGAAGCAGCAAGAATTAAGTAAGGAAATCACTATTCTACCCTTCAAATTAATAGCTATATCAAAACATATACTTGAAAGGAAAATTAGTGTAAAGTGGACAACAGTAGAAAATTTATCATCATACGAAATAAAAGTTATCATTCTATCGAAAATCATGCATCACTAGGATTGTTTGTTGTGTTTACATTTCAAATAACCTATATCTTGATTATTTTAACTGCATATGATGTCAAAACAACATTTTTCCATAAATTACCTTATAGCACTATCATTTATATGAAAAAGAAAAACCGAATGGTATTCTAAAATTTGCCTATATCTTTCCAGCTACACCTATTGTCTTTTTCGTTTTGTTTTTTTTATTTTTAATCATTAGAATGCACGAGCAGAAATAAAAAATAACTTTAATATCAGGGGATAGTCGATACATGTGCCAAACAAAATTGAAAATGCAAATCTTAAGCACACATGATAGATGAAATGACAGATAAAAGAATTTTTGTCAAAATAAATGACAAATCTAAGAATGCAAATATATCATAAGCGATTAACTAATGAACTTGAAATGTGGTATACATGTATATCTATTGAAATATCTATGTATACTTCTTCAAGCTACTAGGAGATTACAAGGCAATAAATCTGAAGAAAGAGATTCAAAAGCGCATAGCTAGTGATGACTCTAAAAAATTAGTAATACAATACAACTTAAAATGTAAGCAAATGCTCACTTTTTATTTCAGAAATTTACCACCTTGGAAGTAAAAATGTAGACCACTGCACAATTTTGAAAGTCTTCGAAAAATGACTCCCAAAATAATAACCTATCAATTGAAAGTAAATAAAGCTCTTCAAATATACCTTTGGCAATGATGAATCCTTATTTTGGGTAATCATTTACACGCCTGATAAAATACGCCAAAACTTCAAAAACTGTTGACACAATTATTAAGATGAAACCCACGGATAAGGACGAAAAAAAAATGTAAAAGAGAAATAGAGTAATTTTAGTTTGCCCAATGAGCAGTTGAGATAAAGGAAGAATGATAATTACACAAATACAATGCAAAAAATGAGGAGATATATTACATGTTTGATTATGAAACAGGGACAAAATGGAAACACCTCTTATTGGGTAGTTTTACCAAAGTTTCTCCCCTTAGTGTAATATTAATTTTAGAAAAGCATATATTTGTCAGCAATAAATTTTCAATTTCAGTAAATCTTAAATATTGCTGCATAAGTATAGAAGTTACAATAGATCGAACAATAAGTTAATTGATTCTATGGGGCATTTCATAGAGCATGAAATAGGGAAACAACAAAAGGCCCTAATTTGCAGTTTCAATGCTCAAATATTTGAAACAAATCAAAGCGATGTAATACGAAAAATCAGTCAATCATATGTCAAAAAAACTTGCATGACTAGAGAACCAAGTAGCGACACACCCACACAGCCACAAACAATGACAATCTCTTAACTTACCTATTGAAACCAAATTGTCCTTGTACTGTCTACAAAGATTTACTGTTGTAAACTCCGTTCTTCTAATAGAAATCTTGATTTTGCTTGGTTTCTTGGTGCTTTTTTTTTTCTTTTTTCAAATTTCAATAGATGGACTCTTGTATTGGAGAAGGAGAAACGTGAGGGAGAGGAGAAATAAAGAATCTAGGAGATGAGGAGAAGAACAAGATGGAATGATAAAGATGTGTACTCTGGCAATTTAAGAAATTGTTAGATGTATTTTAATTATGAGAGATATATAATAAGTTTCTTAAACTACAATAAGAATTTAAGCAAATGTTTTACACATGCATATTGAATTTTAAAAAGAATTAATTTAGGTGTTTTTTTTCTTGAAATGTGATCATATATAATTTATTTTAATTCATATGAAATTACTTGACATTATGTGACATATAACGTACTAAAAATGTCATTCACATAGTAATTTGTATTTTTGTCAATATCTTTAAGTCAATTTTCAGTACTTTATTTTTTAATACATGATTCATTTTAATCCTTCAGTTTTGGTCATTTGTATTTTTTGAAGGTTAACTTAGTTTGTGCATTTATTGTTAAATGATTATCTTAAGTTTTTGATGCGCATATATTATTTTGGCATTTATCATCTTCTCTAAAGTTTTTTTAATATGCATTTTAATATAGACTATTTAAAAAAATAAACTTGTTTATTATATCTATTTACGGTTGTTGATGATAGTAGATAAATAAAAAATTAGTACTTTTTTTATTCATGAAATGATATTTATTGTTTACTTCATATATAAATTAAGAATAAAATGAAATCATTAATTATTAAATTTATAAAAAGAAACATCAAATACTTTCCCAAAATTTAATAAAAAATGCCAAAAAATATGTGAAATTGGAAATTTTTATAACATATTGTATCTCTAAATAATATGTATTTAAATGTGACATTGCTTGCCACTAATAGAATCAACTATTTGGTGACGGATTTAAGTAATCGCAAGAACCAATGTCAGACAATTAGTGAAAACAATAAATGCCTTGACTATTTTAATTTGAATTAGTGACAATATGCAATTCTTGCCAACACCAAAAAAAGTGAACCAAAAATGTAGTGACAATAGAAAATGAAAAACTATTAGGTTGTAACTAATTCCCTAAAATTGTGACAAGACCAATTGTCGTCACTATATCATTATTTTTAGTGACAACATTAGTGATGCCGCTAAATTTATGGTCACAAAAATTGTATTTTTTGTAGAATTAAAAGGGTCATTGGCAAGGTTACAAAATCTAGCAACTCATTGACCTCCATGTGTGTGACTTAAGCGAAACTATAATGCCAAAAATTGTATATATGAGATTTCATCAGGCTATGAACCAAATTAAGATTAGACCGGCATGAAATGCACTTGCAAAAGTTATCACTCATTGGACCTGGTATTTGAAGAACTATATGTTTGAGGTATATTATGCCCTATGAAGAGCCCAATCACCCACCAAAGAATTTTTCCAATGGAATATCCATTTTCTACCCTAGAGAGTGTACGATTCAAAAAATCTTTTGGGAGAATGTATGATTTAAATTCCATAATCATTTGGTAATAACGTTTTGCAACTAAATTGAGAATCTTACATGTTATCCCCAATTAGGTTTTTCATGAATGATATTGTATGCTTTTGTTGCATTAATTTGGACCATTATATTGATTGGGACCAACGTAGTCTACAATGTTTGAGAAGTGTACTCATTTGTAAAAGGAAAAGAGGGACCTCAGATGATATCATCCCATCCCAGGAGAAAGGAGGTTGTCATAGTGGTTTCTAATCCCTCTATTAACGAGATCATAGAGGATTTTCTAACCCCTCTATTAATGAGATTATGGAGGGTAAAAAAAAATGAAGGAAACCTTTTGTTTCTAAGGCCAATGGGAGAAGCATGAAATCCAATGACCATTTTGGGAAAGGAAAATGTTTCCACTGCCACAAGAAGATGCATTGGAGGACAAATTTGCACCCAATACCTCCATACCCCAAAAGATGTTACCAAAGGTGAGAAACTTTATATTTATGAAACTTCTTGTTTTAATGGTGTATTCATTACATCTAAATCATAGAATCAGGTGCATTATAACATATTTGCACTTTAAATCAAGAATTAATCTAGAGTAGATCACTTGACAAGTGAGAAGTAGAGACTAAAGTTGTCAATGGAGCAAGCGTTGCTTCCATTATGATTGGCACTACTACAATTGTCACTCAATCATGCTTTGGGCAGAGGGATTGTCTTTTATGCCATGCACTTAAGATATTATCTCTATACCTTTAATGGTAAATGAATGATACAAATTTTCTTTTAGAAATAATACGTGCTATAATTATTATCTTAATAAATTAGTTGGCACTAGCCTGAATTTTATCGATAAACCTGTGATGAAAGTAGTATCAAACAAATGTGAAAGGGATAGATTATATCCTTAAAAATTATGGCACCTTAGATTGACTTATGTTGGAGAAAAGAGGATTAGCAAATTTGAGAACGGTGGACTTTTAGCGTATTTGGAGAGGAGCCTAATCTAACTTGTGAGTTTTACATATTAGTTAAGATGGCCATGAGCCCCTTTGATGGGCACATGAAGAGAGCTACATTGGTGTTGGAGTTAATCCTAAGTGATATTTGTAGGCCATTTAATGTAATGCTGAGAGGAGCATTTTAGTATTTCATAACCTTTGTCAATAACTATTATAGGCAAGAAATGTATACTTGATAAGGTACATGCTTGAATCCTTTAAAAAGTTGAAAGAATTTAAGGATGAAGTAGAGAAATAAACTAGCAAACATGTTTAGACACTATGACATGATCATGGTGGTGAGTACATGAGTGTTGAGCCTGAAGTATATAAAGATTTGGGAATGTCCAACTTGCCTTAAGAAGAGTAAGACAGAAAAGTTAGGGATGAAAAGCATTTTGGATCACTTTATGGGATTTCATAAGAACTCTATGTGATATGAGTTCTCCCTACTTGATGACCAAAGGATTCTTGCTGATTACCAAGCACACATCCTTGAAGAAGTGTTCGTTTGCAATGGTGGTGCTAGTAGGACCATTGTACTCAAGGAAATTGAGCATGAGAAATGAAGAAAACATCCTGAACAGTTGGAACTCATTCAAGATCTAACTTCTATGATGTAACCCTTGGTGTGATTGAGTAGAATCTATCACGCACTAGATATGTCTTAGAAAACAGACAATAGTTGTTCATTATGGAAGATAATGATCGTGGGGATAACCTTTTTACTTAGAATCAAGCAATGTCTGACAAGGACTCTGCCAAGAGGTAGGAGGTTGTGCAGCCTGAGTTGGGGATGTATTTGAACCATTAGACCATAGGGGATAAACCTAAGAGAATACTTCCCACCATGCTATGTTTTGCCCATATTCTTTGAACTATGCTCGTTGCCAACTAATTGTGAACCTATAGAATCACATACATTTGAATGAGGCAAAGTCAAGACGGTTGTTGTAATGTGGGGGCTTGAATGAGATTTCAGACATCTTATGGTGAAAGTAATTTAGTTGCAATTATATCAAACCAAATGCAACTATGTTCCCCATTATATTTGTTAATAAGGAGTTTACTAACTGACAACATAATAAGCTTTTAATTTAATTAATGGTGATAAATTTAAGTGCAAGACATAATATAAATTATTAATGTCTTACTATGTTTGTTAATAATAAGATTATTAACTTGAAAAACAATGGACATATGGTATAGGCCATGTGGTCTTGAATTAATTGAAAGATCTATGTAAAAGACCACATGGTCCATGCCACATGTCCAAGTTGGATATACAAGGAAACAAGAATAATACTATGTATATAATACCATGCCTTGAAAATAAATAGATAGGAAGAGTTCTAATATTGTTGTTCATGCAATTTCTACAACTCACATTCACTATTCATAGTTACTACTCTTCACATGGGTACTATTTGTTGACTCCCTTTACATAATAGTAAGAGAAAATAATTACTAGCCTCCCTTAATATTTTCTCATGTCCAAATTTTTCAAGAAATTTCACAAGCAAGTTAGTGAAAGTTTGTCAGAGAAGCCTTCCCTGCACCTTTTTTTGTGGACAAATTAGAGGCTATTGTTGAAGCTTCGCATCTTGTGGAACACAAACAAAAATCGCTATGAGTTTGGTTCAAGGTAACTATGTATACAATAGACAAAGTTTGAAATTTATACGAGTTATGGGAAGAAAATTGGACAAGCTAGGAGATTTAGATCTTCTGCACTATCTCCATTATTTTGTGTACTTTAAATTGAATTTTTGCATCCCATACTCAGTCCAACCTAATAGTGGCCTTAGAGCCACCATTTTTCTCAATATAAATGTGCTTGGCATGGTCTACTTTATGATTTATCATTAGTTTTTGTGTGATTTAAAATTGATAAACTAGTATTTGGATCTGGCTACATGTTTATGTTTGCAAGAATTATTTTTGCATGTTTTTAAATTATGTGAAAGGCATAAAAAAATATCTTGATGGTCGAGAAATCCTACCCCTCATTGCTACCAATGCCCACCCTTGTAGATGTCACTGCGAAGATAACAAAAGGCATGGGCACACTCACAAGCCACTTGCAACAAGGTTTGGAACTCAGCTGTTATCAACACTTGTGATCCTAGAGCAAGAGCTCATGGTCACAAGGTTGGCGTGCATGATCTCAAGAAAGTTTGAAATAGAAGAGTACATTCTATTGCTGCTCAGCTCACACTTGTGAAAGATATATTTGTGGTCGTAAGAGGTTGTTAGTCAATAGTGGTGAGCTTTGCAATACAATGTGAATTTTTTCACTAGGACCTTCACAATCCTGGAAGGTTTGTGTAAGCAAGAAGGATTCCTGTGATCACTAGAAGGCTTATAGAATACTAAAATACACTTTCTTATATTTAAAACTTAAAAAAGAATTTTTCCACAAATGTGAAATAAAACATGAGATGGGTTTAGGGTATGGGGTTTTCCACAAATCCAAAACCCCATATTTAAAGCTTAGAAAAGAAGCATTCCACAAATGAGGGCTCAGGTATGAGATGCACAATTCATAGGAAATCATTTAACGAAATTGTTAGATTATACAAGTGTTGCATAATCATTAAACGAGTGACTAGATAGATTACGTACGTAGGCCACATGCTATTATATTTAATTTTTGTCTGGCATTTTGGATGAATAAATTGTTTTTCTCCATGGATTGTAAGCGCATAAGAAATTTTTTTAAAAAAAAATATTACAAAATATATTTTCTATGGTATGCCGGGGTGTAATTGTAATTCCAAGATCAAAAGCTAGTAATCGATTGAAAGCAAAGTAGTTTTTTATCATGCTGAGCCCATGGAGTAAGGAGAATGAGTTTGAGACCAATAAAAGACAAGTTGTAAAAGCCTAGAAACATTATATGGCTTCACACACGTGAAAACAAACAAATCATTGGCTACAATTGGATATAAAAAGTTCATAATCATCCATATTATTTACATCTTATATTTTGTTGCATATACAGGATATGTATATGTAAAATAGCTGAAGTGTATAGTGAAATATTAATATATAGACTAATAACTTCATCACTACAATATAAAATTGCAATGGTGAAATTGTTCCATCATAGTCCTACACTGAACTCGAAAGTTCTAGTTATATTATTAGCTTGTAATTTGTCATATTTAAGAAGTCACATATTAAAATCATATTTTTAAGACTCTAGGTGCATTTGATGTAGCATCAACTAATACTTCACCATATGTGTAGAATCGGTTGCTAGTAGGACCACAAATTTGGTGAGTTGTTAATTAGTAGGTGTGACTTAAGTAGAGTTATGATGCCAAGAAGTATATGTATAAGGCTTCATCGAACCTTAGGCCTAATTAAGATTAGACTATGTATGAGATGTATTGACAAGAGTTGCCACTTATTGGGTCTAATAGGCCATGACCTATACGTGTAAGGAATGTAATGCTTAATGAAGACCCTAATCACCCACTAAAAAACTTTTTCTATGGAATTTCCTTTTTCTATTTGAGGGAGTGTAGGACTAAAAAAATCTAGGTTGAGAGTAGTTTGATTTAAAGACATAATCATATGTTAACAACATTTATGAACAAACTAATAATCTTGCTTATCTTCTTGAAATTTTATTTTTGCATGATGTTATATGGCTTCTTTATATTAATTGAGACCATTAAGTTGACTATGACTATGATAGGTTATTTGTTTCAAAGTTTGAGAAGTGCTTATGTTCTTAAAAGAATTGGTGACATCTTCGAAGCTATCATCCCATCCTATGCAAAAAGAGGTTGTCTTAAGGTGCCTAGCTCCTTAGTTAATGAGACTAAGATGAGGAAGACCAAGGGAAGGAAGCCTAGTGTTTCCAAGGCCAAAGGAAGGGGCATGTGATCCAATGCCCATAATGACATAGGAAAATGTTTTCACTACATCAAGGAGCATTGGAGATGGACTTGCATTGAGTGCCTTAATAACTTGAACAATGGCACTTGGGGTAAGGAACTTTATGTTTTTGAAACATTTTGTCCCACAATGTATTCTCTATTGGATCTTGGATTTCAGTGCATGATCTCATATTTGCACTTCAAACTAAGGTTTGGTTAAGACTATACTACTAGAGAAGCTAGAAATGGTGACTAAGGTCAGTAGTGTGGCAAGTATTGCTATTACAATGATTAACACTACTTTAATTATGCTATCATCCAGTCATGTTCTAGACTTGAGAGACTGTCTAATATTTCCAAACAAAATAAAGAATATGATATTTGTGCCTTCATTGGTAAAAGAAGATTATAAATTTTATTCTAGAGATAATATCTGCCCCAGTTATTATCATAATAAATTGGTTTGTTTTAGCTCACTAGTAAATAGCCGTTGCTGCTAGAGTTTAGTTGATAAACCTATGATGCTTGACATGTCCAACAAAATGCTATCCAAAGTAATTGTGGCACCTCAAATTAGGTCATGCTAAGGAAGTGAGGATTAGCATCTTGGAGAAAAATGAGATTATTGGCCTATTACGAGTGAAACCCTATCCAACTAGCAAGCCTTGCAACTTAGGAATGATGGCCCCGAGTCAAATTAGTAGGCATATTGAGAGAGCCACATTAATGCTAGAGCTAGATGACATCGATATGCCATTTAGTGAAATGTTGAAATGAGGATTCACTACTTTGTAACCTTTACAGACCATTATTCTAGGTATGGTTACATTTACTTGAGAAAGTATAAGAATAAATCCTCTGAAAAGTTTAAAGAATTTGATGCTAAAGTAGAGAACCAAACTAGAAAAATGTAAATACACTATGATCAAGTCATGGTTCTGAGTACCTTATGGTCGAGTTTGTTGATTTCAACAAGATCCTTCATTGATCCTTCCATTTTATTGTAGGGACATGCCCTCGCTACCACTACACATATCTTGAACATGATTCCCTCTAAGTCCAGTCTTTTAACCCCACATGAGATATGGAGTGGGAGGAAACTGAACCTAAAGCATATTAGGATTTGAAGATGTATAATGTACCTTAAGAAGTACAAGATAAAGAAGTTATAAGCATAGGATAATTTAGGTCCTTTATGGGACATCCCAATGACTTTTATTGGATATGAGTTCTACAAACTTGATAACCAAAAGATTGTCATTAGTTATCAAGCACACTTCATTAAAGATATGGAGAAAGTGAATTGAAGATAGATGGCTATACTTGAGAAGGACTACAAACATGGTACTTTTGCATGGAGAAAGTGAATTGAAGATAGATGGCTATACTAGCTCTGACTCTAAGTCAATGATAGAAAATCTATTTCTACACCATACACAATTATAAATAGTGGACTTATAATGGAAGTGAATGTCCTGTATTTACAATAAAAATTGTGTTCAACTTATCCTTCTTTTTATTTTCTTTCCTCTTAACTTGTGGTTATAACAAGAGTGACTCCATAAGTAAGAACAATTGATCACAATTGATAATTATAAACTTATAATGGGAGTAAAAGTCTTATATTCATAAGGGATTAATTATTATTCCATTGTTTATATTCTCAATCATAAATGATTGGATTAATTCAATCAAAACCTAAGTATAACTTGAGAAGTGTACTAAGAACTCAAGGGAGTAATAACCCCTAAATAAGAAATTAAAACTTGATAATAAATTAAATGATAATGAAAGTTCTTACATATTTTTGAATGATAATTGCCATTAGCCTTTGCTTGTGACTGCTACCATACTCATCTCATTCTATCTAATTAATTAAAGTTACTTTATTGTTCACTCAATTATTATTAAATTCATCTTTTAATAAATTTTACTTAATCAAAATACAATATTATTAGAAAAAGCATTCTTCCTCTCTATGGATACGATAACCCTTACTCTCCTTTATTACTTGGTGCGATTGTTGTATACTTGCAATATTAAATTCCCCAACATCACTCATTTAATGGACATGTCGAACGGGTTGCTAAGGTGTTGGAGCTAGTCCACATTTACATTTGTGGACCATTTAATGAAATAGATAAGATTGGATTTCTCTACTCTGTAACTTCCACTGATGATTAGTCACAATAAGGTTATGTCTACTTAATGAAGTACAAATATGAATCATTTGAAAAGTTTAAGGAATTCCAAGAACAAGTAGAGAAACAGGCTAATAAGCATATTAAGGCACTACAATTGGATCGTTGGGCATGTATATAAATTATTAATTTGTTGAGTTCGATAACGAGAATGGTACTATGTCACAACTAACACCACCTGCAACTCCTCACTTTAAATGGTGTAGCTGAATGTAGGAATCAAACTCTATTGAACATGATTCAATCTATGATGAGTTTCATCAATTTGCCTATAACCTAATGAGGGCATGCCTTATTGCAACATATGCTTTAAATAGGACAACCTCTAAGTTTGTTCTGTCTACCCCTCATGAGATATAGTATAGAAGGAAGCCAAGCCTTAAGCATTTAAGGATCTAGGGATATTCATCTTATCTTAAAAAGACTAAGATAAACAAATTAAAGGTAAGAGATGTTATAGGCTGCATTGTAGGATATCCTAAAGAGTCAATGGGATATGAGTCCTATATACCTGATGACAATAGGATTTCACGAGCTATCACATATGTTTTCTTAAAGAAAAGTTCATTCGAGAAAGTGGTGTTGGTAGAACTATAGTGCTCAAGGAAGTTAAGCACGAGGAACAAAACAATCACCCTATAACACACATTCCTATTTAAAAGGAAACTTCTAAGATACTGCTGTTGTAGTGATTGTGTAGGATCTTTCAGGCACTAAAAAGACATGGTTATGTCCTAGAGAATGGATAAGAGTTGTTCGTAATAGGATATAATGATCATGAAGATGATTTTTGTACCTATGATTGAGCAATGGTAGACAAGGGCAACACTAAGTAGCTAGAGGCTATGAAACCTAAGATGGATTCAATGCATGTAAACCTAGTATGCACTCTAGTAAATTATTCCAATTGGATGTAAGTAGGTATATAAGAGAAAATTAGTTCCACTAGTGAGATGGAAACCTGTAAGGCTGGGTTGGTGGCAATTCGATATAGTCGAAAAGTGTAATTGATTATGAGGAAAACTTCTCACTGGTAGCTGTGCTAAAGTCTATTTAGAGTCTACTTGCAATAGCCACCCACTTAGATTATAAGATTTGATAGATAGATGTCAAAATCGCTTAATGACATGCTTAAAGATGACATTTATATAATGCAGCCTTGTGGTTTTGAAGACCAAGACAAATCTCCTAATGTATGCAAGCTTAAGATGTACATTTAAGGCCTTAACCAAGAATCAAGGAGTTAAAATCATTATTTTAATGGTGCAATTGAATCGTTTGACTTCACCAAGAACAAAGATGAGCCTTGTGTCTATAAGAAGATTAGTGGGAGCGTAATAACATTCCTTGTGTTATATGTGGATGACATACTACTAATATATGTTGGCATTTTAAGCTCAATTAAGACATGGTTATCCAATACCTTTCTATGAAAGACTTAGCAGGCAGAAGCTGCTTACATCTTTGGCATTCATGTCTAAAGAGTTAAAACGAAAGATTATTAGATATCTCTTAAGCCTAGTACAGAGATAAAGTACTAAAGAGGTTCAGTATAAAAGCCTCTTAGAGAAGATTGCTACCATTCAGGCATAGCATCCATCTCTTGAAATCCATGTGCCCAAAGAAGGAAGCCAAAAGTATAAGCATGGAAGCCATTCTATATGCTTCAGCTATTGAGAGCCTAATGTACGCAATGTTATGTACAAGGCTAGATATCACCTATGTCATAAGTATTATGAGCAGGTTTCTGAAGAATCATGGCAAGAGTATTAGAATACTATCAAGTATATCGTTAAATACTTGAGAAAAATTAAGGATACGGCACTTGTGTAAGGAGATGGTGATTTAAAAATAGGCAGATACACTAATTCTATCTTCCAATGAAAATTGGATGATAGAAAGTCTATCTCTAGATTTGTATTTACTCTTAATGATGGAGTAGTTAGTTAGCAAAGTTCTAAATTGAGTATGATTGTAGAATCTACCATAGAAGCCGAGTATATCGTTGCATGTGATGCGGTAAATGAGGCTATTTAGATAAAGAAGTTTGTAATAGAACTTCAGGTGGTTCTGGATTCTGCATGTGGATCGGCCATTGCCACTTTATGGTGGCAATAATGGCATGATTGCATAGGTGAAGGAACCAAGCTCTCATCAAATATCCAAACACATAGAGAGGCATTACCACATTATTCTTGAAATCATTGTAAGGGGTGATGTAGCCATGTAGAAAATAACTTCAGTTGACGATGTGGCTGATGTAGCTTTCATTGGGGTTTGGTCATAAAAATGAAAACTTTATCACTTGAAACATCATGCACACATAACAGAATGCAATGGAACAAGCCCCACCAATTTTTGTTGCAAAACACGCATGATCTTAATCAAACAAGCATAGGCATAAAGATTGTACCTTTAAAGTTTCCAAGCTTTTTGTGCATGATCCTTAGTGTCGTGGCCCTCTAACCTAGACCTTTAGATTGTCCACATGATTAGAATACATGTGAGCTCCACCTACACTCCACAAAACTCCTTTTGTGAAGTTCTAACCCAAACATCTTCGGGCTAAGAAGATTTTATAACAAAAAGACTTGAAAGAGGGTAGCTAGGGGTTGCTCCCTCCCTCGGTTGGAGGGTGGACGAAAATAAGGCTCCAAATTATGTGTCATGAATTCTTCAAGATGCATATAAACAATTGAGACATTAGGGTTTATTGCATGGACTCCTTGGGCATTCCTACATAGGTCCTTCTAATTAAATAGCCCATGGACTCTTATTTGTTAATATTATTAATAAATCAACCAATATGTTATTTAATTATTAATCACATTAATAATTAAAACCCATTTGTGTCCTAACTAATTTAATTTAATTAATCCCATTAATTAAATTAAATACTCATTATGCTTCTAATTAATGATCTCATCATTAACAAGCACCATGACAATTTATTTAATCCAATCTAATTGCAACTAAATAAATTATGCAACCTACCAATTTAACACTCACAAAAAATCCTAACTTATGTGTGTGATTCTATTGGTTCATTCGTAATTAGAAACAAGCATAGCTCGAAGGATATGGGTAATATTTAGCCTACAACCTACATCGTGCCCCAATTAAGATAAAGTGATTTAGATCAGGATAAGCCTTTCTGATCATGATTACCATAACATATAGATCTTTTATCTTACTTTGTCACAACTGAAGAAGAGTCATAGATTTAATTAAATTCATAAATTAGGTTATATGACCAATTGGTGTTTCCTCATGGGATAAATGCTCCAATTGGAAACTCCTTTTTGATTACACATTTCATTGGCCAAAGGCTTCTGTTTCATAGAACACTAACTGTATGGGACAAACACCTCACTCACTTGCAATAAAACAAATCCCTTATTGAATGTACACATGCCTCTATATACACCTGGGCGACACCACTTTGAACTCTTGATGCTATCCCATACTAAGATAGATATTGCCCCTTAATGTTCTAATGAGACATTAATCATCATGTGCATAAGACTTGTCTAAGGTCTAAGGCTCATGAAAACTTAACATGAACTTAAAGTAAGACATTGATAGCTAAGAGCAAACTCCATGCGTCGACTTTGTTCTACAAATCATTGTTCAAATGTTCCACTCCCCAATGGCACATCCACACACATGTACTCTCAATATCTCACACCAAGCAACATGACACTCTTTGTACAAATATAAGGTGTACAAGTCATACCAACTTTCTAATGCCCTGTGACTTGCAAATAGGTTTTCGTTATTGAGTACAAAGAAAGCCTTGTGTCTATATTCATAACTGGTTATAAATAAGGCCCCTTAACTTAAATACATAGATACATGCAATACTTTATACCAATCAAGATTTACATGAATGAAGACTTGCCAGAAGATTGAAATAGAAATCAATACTTTATTAATAACCAAATGAAAATACATATACAACCAAATGGCCTTTTAATATCCTTCATTTTCTATTGGTGTTAGAGGGCATATTACTAATAATTTCCCACTTGCTCTCTAATGTCAATACTACTAATGCTAGTCGCTATGGGATCTAATATCTATCTTTACAAAATGGCAATCCAACTGCAGTTGAGTAATCGACTTGGTGACTGGGTTAGCCACATTATCAACTAAAGCTATTTTTTGCATGCCTATATTGTCCCTTCCAATGATTTCTCAAAGAATATGGTAACGCTCCTCTATATGTTTGGATTACTAATGAGACCTTACTTCCTTTGCTTGTGTGATGATGTGGGTTATCACCACACTAAAATTAAATTTATTCGAGAACTAGCATCGTTGTGAGTATAGGTATCATTCCTATGAGCATAGGTAAAGTGTCTATTGATTTAACTAAGTTTTTATTAGTTAAGCCTCAAAATTATAGTTAAAATTCAAAATAACTATGTAAAAACAAGCATATAGAACAAAGCCCATAAGACCAGAGTGATGTAGTACTAGTGGTTAAAGCATCTAGTCACATGTTGTATCTTGGTTTCCTATGTATGTTAGTATGTTAATTATTAATTTAATTGCATTGATTATAGATTGTTAATGCTAGAGTCTATAGGATATTTTCCTGAATTCTCCTATAGTTCTAAATTAAGATTCTCGCAATTTTTTCTCAGTTAATTTGAGTCAAGAGATCAAATTTCAAGATTAACAATGTTTACCAACATTATTTCCATGATTTCAGTCTTGTTTTCTCATAGAATTAATGTTTACAATTCTATGTCTAGCACATAAATTTCACTCCCATTATTCCTCACATTGTCATAGATTAATCACTATCCAATCTGACAATTACTAATAAATCGTGCAAAGAAAATTAGTAAGTCATGGATACATAGTTCACTAATCTCAAACACAAGTGACTAGGAAGAAATTTAGAAATAACTCATTACAAATTCAATAAAGCTAAGTCTAAGTTGTTCATCATCCAAACAAAGTGTAAACAATACAAAAAGTATGAAAACTTAGTCCAATGATTCTACATTGCGTGGATAACGAAGGTGCTTCAAGCCTTAGCATGGATTCATCGTACTCCAATCCTCCCAATCTTATGCTCTGATGTGTCTAAGTGTTTGAAAGTGAAAAGCTAAGTCTAAGATGTTCTATCTGACATGGACAACATATATGTATATATATACATGAGGACTAGGGTTCATCTATGAGTGGAAAAAGATGAACAAGTCCTCAAAATTTCATGTAGATCGAAGTCTAAAATTTTACTGCCGCATCGCTTCGTGGCCATGAACTTGTCTTCCATAGTTGCAACATCCTCCTTCACATTTGTGAACCCAGGCACAGGTTTGCATAAACTATGCATTTCAACTCCCACATTCACGTCGGACCATCTCACACTTGCAAACCATTAAACTGCAGTTGCACCTCTTGCCCACAAAAATTCCAGAATGTGTCACTGTCTTGCTCTACTACCATGAGAAGCCATCCTGCAACCGTAAGCCTCCTCCTCACGATCATTCCCGAAAATTGCACAAATTTTAGAATGCTTCATGATTGGCTCTCGTGGTTGCATTTCCATTTCTTGCGGCCATGGCTTTTCCTTCTGCGATTGTGACACGGGCTTATAAACACTAAATTTCATTTTAAATGTAGCAAAAATTCAAAATTAATAATTAACCCCACATTTACACTTCTTCACATCAAAACCATCATGTTTAATATAATTCATGCATAGAAACATAATTTCTCCACTTTGACTCACATGCGAGCATAAATGAAGCACACAGGGGTATAAATATACTATAATTTCACATGTTATCATACTTCCACATCTATTCGTTTGCTTGCCCTTAAGCAAACACTTTCTCTTCTAATTAATTTATTAATACACACAATCATGAACCTGGTCATTCTTCTTAATTTCAAAAATCAAATATGCACCATTTACTTAGTTGAGCATCATTCAAAATTATAGCACTTTCAACCTCGATGTTTACAATATGAGTTCGTGCACGTGTGTGTGTAGCACTCTTCCACTTCCAGTCACTTTAACTATTTGATAATTCTATAGCAATTCCAAAGTAATCAAATTTAGGACTGCTCACACTAGGTATTAATTAGCACTCTTGAACAATTTTAATTAACATTAATTTGAATTAGAGGACTCATTTTGGCCAATAATTTCTTTTCCCCACCCTTAGTTTTTTCTTAACTTATGAGCTTTGAATCCTTCCTTAAGTGATAGGAAGCCTTTTTATGCAAAAGTGAAGAAGGGTCATTGTGTAAATCTAGCTACTCAACTCACAACAAAATGCTTTACTCCCAAGAAACACTGTATTTAATGTCAACAACCTAACATGATACTTCATGGTCTAAGGCGAATTAATGGAAGCTTTGAGGATCGACAACCCCCCATGAGCTATAATTCTCTTTTGCTTCTTCCTCATTCTCCTTTTTTTTCTTTCTTGCTCTCTTTTGTAGGCTTAGCTCCTCTTTTTCTTGCCATGGGGACTCCCCTCACATGCTTTGTTCTTTTTCTCCCTTTTTCACCTACATATTACATTTTTGTGCATCCTTTGTCTCATTAAACTCATTAGCAACGTGGTTAACCATATGCATTATGGAAACATTTTTTTCTATCTTTATGTGCATGTGGTGGAAGGTGTAGGTACATAAAAAAAAATTACCTCTTTTGGTCTACATGCAATGTTAAGCTACCTTTCGCCATGTTAATCATGGCTTTGGTAGTAGCCAAGAAAGATTGGCCCAAGATTATGCTGTACTCCCTCTCACCCTCCATTTCTAATATAATAAAATTCATTGATAAAACCAAATTACTCACCTTGATCAAGACATCCTCCACAAGGCCAAGTAGCTTCATTATAGATCTATTGACTAACTTTATCTTCACATGTGTGGCCTTCGTTAACTCTATCCCAAATGCTTGGAAAATATTAAAGGACATCAAATTTATACTAGCACCTAAATCATATAAGACATTATCAAACGAGATGATTCGTATCATGCAAGAAATAGAAAAACTCCCTAGGTTTTCTAATTTTTGTAGCTAAATCCTCTCATCACCCAAGTTATTATCAATTTCATCTAGATTCCTTTTCCTTCTCACATCTTCCAAGCACTCAACCACTGAGGTTATTTTTTATCTCTACCACTAAAAGAGCTTTAACATCTAACTTTTGAAAACCATTGAGAAATTTACTTACATGCTCTGTTTTTTTTTTTTTTTTTGTTGGAATGAACCTCTAAGGCTATGGGATTTTAAGCTTATACGGTGTTGGGCTTTCGCTATTTTTCTTCTCAACAACGGTGGGTTCCATCTTTTCCTTCTCTTTCTCCACAGGAGGTGTTGGCACATCTATATTCTTATAGATAATTACTTACACACTTTTAACGTGTTCAACAGGATTATTCTCAATAGTTTTAGAAAGCACACTTGTAGGTCTATTTGTTATCTCCTTTTTGCCAATTTCCCTACTTACACTTCTAACTTTTGGATGGATGATTGTTGATTTTTCTAAAAAGTATTAGTCCTATTTGTGTAATCTTACGTAACCTTAACTATGTTACCTATAATCTCATTGGTTGACTTCACAAATTTCTAACTATTTCTTTAAGGGGCTGCTTCTTCTCTTGTTACTAATAAGGTGCCTAAAAGCTTGGCAGGTTTTGAGAGTTTCTTTAAGATAAATTAGGGAGGTTCCACCAGCCAAGGTTGTCGATGTTTGCTTATGGATTACCTCTTTGATTTCTAGAGTTACCTATGAAATTAACTTGTTTCTTTATGCTGCTACTTGTGTCTTCTCCTCTACACTCATGTATAGGATGTAACCCTACACACATATCATAATTTTGAATCAAGGAAACTGGAGAGGATTGAGTGTTACTTACTAAGACACTGTCAATCTTCTTAGATAAGAGTTCCACTTTAGCCATGAGTGCTTTCACTATATATACTTCGTGCAAACTGAAACCCCTATGTGTTGTGGACCTCTCAGATAGTCACTAGTAAGCATTGGATGTTATCTCCTCAATCAAATCACAACCAACCTTAGGTAATTTATTCATGAGTGCACCTCCTGCTGTTGCATTTAGTACAATTCATAATTGTCTATATATACCACTATAAAAAGTTTGTACTTGCATCTAATGTGGATATCTATAATGTGGCACTTTTTGAGGAGCTCCCTAAAGCTCTCCCATACTTCTAGAAAGGTTTCTGGTCAAGTTGTTTAAAGGTCCTTGTCTTAAGCCTCATCTGGGCAGTTTTAAGAGGTGGGAAAACTTTGCTAAGAACTTATTCACCATGTCCTGCTAGGTGATTATGCTCCTAAGTGATAGGGATTGTAGTCATTGTCTAGCTTTGTCCCTAAGAGAAAAGGGAAACAATCTTAATTTAATTGCATCATCTAAAACTCTATTACATTTAATAGTATCATGAAGTTCAAGAAAGGAAGCCAAGTGAGTGTTTGGATCCTCATGTACGGCTCTACCAAACTGATTTAGCTACACTGAGTTAATGAGTTTAAGGTTTTGCTCAAAGTTGTTGCCATTCACTGGTGGTCTAGCAATTCCTGTCATATTTGGATTCATCATCGATTATATATAATCTGTGATGTCTCTTGAATTTGGTGAATGAGGCAATTGTTCATGATGCCTCTGTGCCACCTCCTTTTGTTTGCACCTAAAAAGAACTCTATGCTAATGAAGAGTGTGCTCAATCTCTAGATCAAAATCTAAATCAACACTCTTATGCCTACGTATACAGTTATCTCCAAACACAAGAGTTCAACCCTCTAAACAATAATGTATTCAAAAAAGCAAAAACAAAATAAGAGAGAAAATATATAAAGAGAGAAAAATAGAAAACAAAACAAAATAAAATAGCCTTATCTAGCAATCCTTTAGAGTGTTTAATAGCACTCGTTGCCCTTCCCTCCCCCCACCCCCCAGGCAATAATTTAAAAATTTAGCGTGGATAGTCACTATACCAAAATTAAATTTATTCAAGAACTAGTACTATGGTAAATGCATGTATCATTCCCATAAAGAGGAGTGAAGTGTCTTTCGATTTAATTATGTTCCTATTAGTTAGGCTACAAAATTGTAGCTAAAAGTTAAAATAACTAAGTAAAAACAAGCACTTAGAACAAAGCACACAAGATAAGAGTGATGGAGTATTAGTAGTTGAAGTATCTATTGTGTTATGCTAGTTTACTATGTATGCTAGTACATTAAGTATTATTTTAATTTCACTATTTCCAAATTGTTAATTTAGAAATCTATAAAATATTCTCCTGAATCTTTTATATCTCTAACTTAAGATTCTCACAGGTTTTCTTTGGTTAATTCAAGTTAAGAGATCAAATTTCATAATTAACAATGTTTACCCACTTTAATTCCATGAATTCACTCTCATTTTTCTCATAAAATTACTCTCAATCAAAGGACCAAATTTTAATGATAGAAACTTTACCTCCAATAAATAAAAATTTTGCTATTATTCAACAATAAGAGAGGTATCACCTTATAGTTGGAAAGAATAGTGGGACTGATGTGTTGGCCATGGCAGTACAAAAACACTCTAGCAGTGTTAAATAGTCAAGAAGGAAAGATAGGTCATTCTACACACAGTGAAATTCTTAGGCATACACTTGACAAATGTTTTAAAGCAGGGAATGCAAAACTGCATAAGTGTAGTCATTGTCAAATGACTAGTAACAAAAGTTACAAGCTGAAGGACGATCTGCCTGGACACAAACTTTATCAAAGAGTGACAACTAATAACTCATTTGCTAGGTAGGTGTCAAGCAATGAAGCAGCACAAGGAAATGGAAGATTTCATCTGAGCAAGTTCTAACTTTAGCAACTAGTAAACATGCTCAATGATAAGGAAGTTGGTGCAAAGTAGTTGGAAAATCAAAGAGATGAGATTTAAGGTACCACACCAACCGTATGAATGGCTTAAGTAAACATGCAAAATTAAATGTTAATTGTTTAAAAACAGTTGTTAAAAATAAAGATATATGGATTTTAGACACTGGAGCAACCAATCATATGATCTGTGATGATTCTCTATATACTAGTAAGTACATTAAATGATCTTATCTAGTTAGACCACATGATAGCAATGCAAACTTGTTGTTCGAGAAAAGTTGAATTATCTCACAAGATCATCTTACAAAATGTACTGTATATATCATCTTTTACATTCAATCTCATTTCAATCAAATTACTCACTGCTGATTTGAACTGTTGTTTGATTTTCATGCCTAACAAGTGCATTGTTCAGGACCTAACATATCGAACAACAATTGGCAAAGGTGAGGTGAAAAGCGGATTATATACTTTCAAGAAGTATGATGATTGCTTACCTGCTTTATTAACTAATGAATGGGCTAATATTCATGTTAATTCATCCATTTTGCTTCCACTGCTCATTCATAAAATTCATCCACACTTTGGCATAGCAAGTTAAGACATCCTTCAAATGATAGTTTAAAGTTAGCCAATAAGCAAGGCTTGAGAGTTCCTCTTAATGTTCATGAAAATTCCCCTTATATTGTATGTCACTTGGAAACAACATAGGCTGCCCTTACATAACAATTTGCATAGTTCATCAAAACTCTTTGAACATGTTCAATGTAACTTGTGGAGGCCATGCAGTGAGATTAGACAAGATGGCACTAGATATTTTTTAACCATTACGGATGATATTTCAAAAGCTACTTAAGTGTATCTATTGAAAAATAAATCAAATGTGCTTGAGTTAATTCAAAATTTCTGCAACCTTGTTTCGAATCAGTTTGAACCAACAATAAAAACCATAAGGACTAATCATGCAATTAAATTTAATCTACAAACATTTTGCCAGGAGAACGGAATTATGCAGTAAAAACCATGTGTTGAAACTCCACAACAAAATGGCGTTTTGGAGAAAAAACATCAACACTTATTTAGTTTCATTAGAGCTTTAAAGTTCCAATCATATTTACCTATCAAGTATTGAGCTGAATGTGTAATAATAGCTACTTATGTTATTAGCAGACTACCTACACCTTATCTAGATAACGCGACTCCATTTGAAATAATCTTTAAAATTAAAACAACTTATGATCAAATGAGAGTGTTTGGCTATTTATGCTTTATTGCCACCTTTAGAAGTGGAAAAAAAAAATTTGATCCGAGGGCTAATATCCTTTTGGTATAAAAGAATATAAACTTCTTGATATAAAAACAAATCAGATCCATAGGTCTAGAGATGAGATTCTCAATGTGTATCTGTTGTTCAATTCAAAAAAACAAGTTGTTGATCAAGCTTATTTCCCTTTACAACATATTGCTATAAATTTCTTTAACCATTCAATGCCTTTTAATGAACCCTTTGACCATACTTCACATAACTCACAACCAAGCTAGCCAGAACAACTAACATACACTAATGTTGAAATGAATAAAGCCTCACAACCTAAATTGAGCAACTTCTAGGAATTGCCAAGTCCTGTTGCACCTAATCCTCAACCAACACTATTGAGGAGATCAACAAGATTAAGGAATATGCCCAAGTACCTAAATGTTTACTACTATCAATAACGTGACTAAACTTCCCATAGCCAAAGAGAAAGTAACTAGGGAAACCACAAAGAATTCATCAATTATACACTTTGTATTAAATGTTAGTAGCAATAGAGAACTCTGCACTAATGAAAGTACAACACTTAGTAGCGCCAAAAGTTGAACCAAGCAACTACAAGCAAGCTTCACGATTTTCAGAATACTGTGATGCAATAAAAAGAGGCTGGTAGCCTTAGAAGAAAACAATACTTGGACACTCATTGATCTGCTACTAGGTAAGAAACCCATAGGTTGCAAGTATATTTATAAAATAAAATACAAGGTAGATGGATGGATTGAAAGCTACAAAGCAAGATCGGTAGATAAGTGTCATACACTAGAATATGGAATAGATTATCAAGAAACATTTTCCCCTAGTGCTAAAATAACAACTGTCAAAATCTTGCTAGCCGTGGCTGTAAAAAGTTGCTGGTTTTTAGAGCAATTGAACATTAATAATGCATTTTTACATAGAAACTTGGAAGAAGATATTTATAAGGAGAAGCCACCAGCTACAATAAAGGAGGACCACATTAGGTATGTAAACTTAATAAAAGTATTTTTGGACTTAAACAAGCCTCTAGACAATGGGATTGTGTATTCTATATAGTCAAGAAATTTGGCTTTATTCAACATAAGGCTAATTATAGAGATACTATGGTAAGTCAAAATTCTTTCATTGCCATTATAATATATGTTGATGATGTGATTATTGCAGGGGATAATTCAGAGCTAATTCAATAGCTAAATTCTTATATCAATGATGTGTTCAAGATCAAAGACATTAAAGATTTGTCATACTTCTTAGGCATTGAGTTGACAAGGACAAAATATGGCATACATCTTAATCAAAGAAAATATGTGTAAGATATTTTGACTAATTGTGGTATGAAAAATTGCAAGACATCAAGGATTCCAATGGACTAAATTACAAGGTTTAGCTAATATGATAGAGAACTAGTTCCTGATGCAACACATTATAGAAGGTTAATTGGAAGATTACTGTATCTCACCGTAACCAAAGCAAATATTGCCTTTGCAGTCCATTTCCTTCGTCAATTTATAGAAAACCAACCAATATTCATTTGAGGGCTGTATATTAAGTTTTACAAAGTTGAAACTAACTTTGCAGCATGTTATTCTATTGTTTGCATATGTTGATTTTCAACTAAAATGATCCTATGATGTAAATTAGGGTTCATCCCCTGATTCAAGAAGATCAATAACAGGCTACTGGGTCATGTTGGGAAATTCTCTAATTTCATGGAAGGCCAAGAAATAGTCACTGATTTCAAAATTATTAGCTAAAGTAAAATATAGGTCTATGGCTATGCTTTGTACTAAACTGACTTGGATTAAATATGTTCTAAATGCCTTGCAGGTGGTGCACCAAGTGTTAGTGATGGTATTCTATGATAGCTAAGTAGGCTTGCACATTACCTGCAACCTAATGTTCCATAAAAGAACCAAGTGTATTGAGCTAGATTGCCCTTTGGTGAGGGATTTGTTGTAGGCAAAGACCATTGCTACCATGCATGTGAGCTCTTAATCACAAATTAAAGACATCTTCACCAAGTCCCTTACCAAAACAAGTCCTAAAGGCACACCTCAACGAGATGGGAGTTATTTGTTTACCACTCCCATCTTGAGGGGGGAGGGGTGTTAAATGGGTGGAAGTCCAACTGAAAGTGCAATAGGCCTCTGAGCTAGTGCTGAAGTTGACTGCCAACTCCATGTCATTTATTGTGCTCAACAGTAATTTATGTTATGGCTTGCTTGGGGGATTACTTAGATTAATGTAGTTGTTAGTAGTTAAATTGGTGTTTTAGTCGAGTGATTATTCTTAGAGTATAAATAGGGCTCTTAGCCTTGTACAGTAGCAGTTTCAGAAGGCATTTTTCATTTTAACAAATTAGGACTCATTTGTCGTCTTTCCCTTCAGAGCTTGAACTACTTTTCCAGCTAATTTTCTTCCTCCTTTTTGTTGTTTCCATTTATAGAAATCTTTAATATAGTTTCTAAGAGCTTGGAAGCAATAAAAGCTTTTGTGCAGGTAGTTGCATTTGGGTTTTCAAGAGTATGTATGTTCACATAATATAGTTCATCAATATTATTTTTCAAATTGAAAGAATTATAAACAAATATTATTCGCTGCAAAATTTTCATAAATTATTATATAGAGTATTGTACTATGTTATTAGAGTCCAACTTCAAATTTTAGTTTATTCTTTTTCTTTTGAACTATTTGAATTTTTTATCATTAATTCTATTATATGGAAGTTGGATATAAAAATAAAGGAGGACCTTATTGTTTTCATGAGTGGGAAGATGCTATATGATCTAGTCAAGAGTAGTGAAAAGTTCAAATATGAAGTTGTATTATAAAAGAAGGTGATGACTAGTACAAAGGATTTATCATCTACACCATTTATTTAATGAGTTTACAATATATAGGCATACTAATGCATTTGAATTGACATGAGATAAGTTCATAATGCACAATTAAATTAGTTGAAAATGGAAGTCACAACTACTGGATGGATATTTTTTGTACTAAATGTGATTGCCCGACTTAATTGAGACAACAAAGTATGATTTATCTAATATGCATGATTTAACCACAATTTTGAAAAATATAGCGTAAACTCTTGAGCAAATTATTTATTCCTTTGCTTTTTAAAGGGAAATTTTCTTTGGTGGAAAGAAAGTAAAATTATACTTATGGAGTTTTTAGATGTATATTCGAATTTTTCTTCTATTTTCTTTTAAATTTTTCTGTGTATGGGTATTCATTTGATATGACAATTGACCCTAGGACGTATAATTTTTACAGGCTATGTTTAGAATATTGTATTCACAATGTCGTTTTTGATTGTTTTTTCTTTCACAAATAGTATAAGAATGCATATTGTTTGAGCAACATGATAATATGCGTTTTAATTTTGTATTATTGCTAGCATCAAGTTGGATATAATATTGAAAATTTTTATCTATTACATATGATGATTGGGAGATAGCATATTTATATAGATGTAATGGTTAATTTCATAAGTTCATACATACATACATATATATATATATATATATATATCTGTGTGTGTGTGTGTGTGTGTATTAGAGTAATTTAGATTATTTTTGGTGTGTATATTTGCTTTGCACTTTTAAGGAGTCCAATAAAGGTTGGCACCAACAGTGCTTTTTTCCCTTTTAGAGAAACACTAGCTACAAAATTTGAAATAATTGTGCTTAATGTGAAAGATGATGCTTGAACTTTGAAATTTTGAATATTTTTTATCCATTATCTCATATTAATTAAAGCCTTGGCAAGTGAATATTTTATAACTTGTGGCCAAATCATTCGAATATTTCATTGGTACAATTTATTCAGCTATTTCAAAGCAATTCCTATGCGTATGTGCATGCTATAGAATGGCTATTAAACATTTGGCCCAAATTGTATGGATGTATCATAATGTTGTTTATAACTTGTTTAATGCCAACAAATTTACCTTTCACTCAAATTTAGCCATATTTGTTTACATGTCTAATTGTAACCTGAATTTTCAACTAGAATCATAGTTTTATTTCATTTATTCTATACTTTCTAATTTTCATTTTATTCTCCTTGCTTAGTTTTTCATTTGTTAGTTTATGTTGTGCCCCCTTTAGCTCTTTTGTCTTTTTTGTCCCATAGGTTATGTTTGTTATTACAATTTACTTTGTAGATAAGTTTATTGCACTAATTATTGTTCTTTAATTGATGTTGTTTTATCATTGTTATGTTCAATGCTATTATCAATTTTTGAGCATATTTTGAATAAGGCATATCAAAATTATACTTCCCTTCATTTTTCTTTGACATATTCACATCATATTGATTGTTTGAATGATGATTAAAATTATTTCAAAATATGATAGAATTGGAAACATAGTTTCTTCATGTAGATTATTAGCTCCTTAATTGGAAGCTATTTCATATATATTTTTCCTTATCAATTCAAGTATTAAAGTTTATAGTAAAGAACCTTCTTTACTTTGCTGATGTTTGTGAATGCAGGAAAAATTGTATGGCTTGAATATAACCTAAGGAGGAAAAACATGCGATATTCCTATCAAAATATTATAGCAATGAGAACCTCTTTTACTTACTATTGTTCACTGTCAAAAGATATGAAGTAAATACAATGCATGCGATTCTTAGCAAATATGGATGGACCCAGGAGATATCGTCACTATTTAGTACTATAGCTATATTTCCAAGCTCTCATGCTCACAAAACACAAAACACAATGCTTATGTATTCTACGGATTTTCGTCTTTTTTTCTTGCAAATCAAACCACTTATCCACAAAACATCGAGCTCTACTTTGAAGTGGTTTTTTAATGCATATTTATTACCTTTGAGTGTTTTACCATTGGTGTAAAAGTTATTAATTATTTGGCCAGCTAGTATGTTTACCTATTTTTTGAAATAAAAATTAATATAAATAACATATCACATTTGATTATTAAATTTGTTTTTGTAAATGTATAATGTTATATAATAATTAGATAATACAATTTAATTCATAAATATTAGTTTCAGATTGGTAATATCTATGTTTGAGACTAAGGTTATACACAGTGGACAATATTTTATATAGAGATAACAATTATATTTTTGGGTAGGAATCATTTTCCAAACAAAGTTTATGCATTGTATATCTTCATATGAGAATTTAATCAAATTAACTATTCTTTTTATCAATACAAGTGCGATTTTGTAGCTACGGCCAAGCCTACCAATTTTATGTATCAAATTGAGTTGAAATTTGAAGTGAACCTACATTCACTGAATGTCATTTGATGTAATTGCCACAGTTTGTGCATTTTCATCTATCGCAATGATGATAATGGAATGTTTCTTGTATTATACATTGATGTTGTCTTGCTGTTATTTTTTTGTACTATTTTTTGTTTTATTAAATGTTGCAATACAAGCAAATTCATAATTAACATCTGCAAATTATAGAATAATATTTTTTGACCACTAATGACATATGAGTTACTTATTGTTGTTTATGCTAACAAGTTTCCAAAGGATCATGAAACTTAAAGTATTTAAGCTTTAAGTTAACTGTGATATAATCAACATAATATTTAGTAATTTAATAATTTTATTAATCCAAAAAATATATATTATGAAGTAATTTTTGCTTTGCACATATAAAATTATAAGTACCCTAACCATTTAAAATAATTATTTTTCATAAAAATAAAACAACAACGCAAAGTATTGTGTCATATTGTTTAATTCAAAGTTGGGTTTAATATATTCTATACTACAAATATATCAAATAATAAAGGAAAAATGTTTAATAACACAGTTCAAACCAGATTTGACGTTGATGGCTATATGATTCAAAATTAATATAAATGACCCAATTATCAGTTGAATCTATATATTATCAAATAAGAAAAGGAATTAAATATTAGTACATTTGTCATTTTATTCTTTAATCAAATATAAAAAATTAAAAACAATGATATATTAGTTCTCATAGTTAAATGATAATGGTTAAGGGGGGGGGGGGGGGGGGGGAATGTACCTTTATGGTGACATTAAATGTATTGAAAAATACAGAAGCAAACAAATACAAATATAATTTGCTTTCAAGTGAAATTAAAAGGTTTAAAAAATATACCAAGATAGGATAAAAACTTACTTTAATATGGCCAACTACATTATTGTAGATTGAGTTCAATTAATACTTTCATTTAATACAAATTGAGTTCACCTCTGTGTGTTCAAATCTAATATGAGACAAATATAAAGTATCAATATGGTACAACCACAAAGTAAGACATAGACAATTGACAGTGAATTTCATTTGTCTACTTTATTTTTTTAGTTAGTATACGAATGTTCATCCTCTAATATCATATCTATACACGTATTTTTAGTATCTTATACTGAATGGTATATAACATTCACTATATAAAAGTATGGTTTGCAAGTTATACTGATACTCTAATGTCCATTTAAAAAATTTGTAATCCACAAACTAGTTTTTGATTGCATAATAATAAGTTTTACATTCATATTCATAACTTTGTATAAATAAGACTTCTTAACACAATCATAATGACACATACACAACTTTATATCGCAACAAAATTTACATATATGATAAAAACTATCAAAATATTGATATGAAGAATATTAATTAATTAGAAGTTACACTTACAATCTATATCCCTCTCAAATGATTAGCTTTAGAGGGTATATCATCAACACCTTCCACTCCATATCTCATACAAGGATAAAGTAATAAATTTAGAAGAAATCCTATTTAAAATGAGTGCAACAGTTAGGAAGGCATGTCCCTATAATGAAATGAGAACATTGATGAAGCTAATCATTATTTGAACTATATCAAACAAGGTTCAATTCCTATACTAAATACACCATTTAATTAAGGAGTTTTTGTTAGTGTAAACAATGTTACAATGCCATTGTCCTCCAGAAACTCGACAAACTCCGCACTAGTGAATTTGCCACCACGATTAGATCATAGTGCTTTTACATATTTGTTAGCTTGTTTCTCTACTTCCGCTTTAAATTCATTGAACTTTTAAAGGATGCATACTTATACTTTATCAAGTATACATAACCATACTTAAGATAATCGTTAGTAATGTTATGAAATAGTGAAATCCTCTTTTAACCATTTCACTAAATAACCCACAAATATTGGTATAGACTAACTCCAACATCAATGTAGCTCTTTCAATATATTTATTAAATAGACTCTTGGCCATCTTAAATAAGATATGAAACTCGTAGGTTAGATAGGGTTGCTCTTCTAGTAGGCCAATAACCCCCATCTTACTCCAACTTTCTTATCCTTGCTTTTCCAACATGACTCAATCTAAGGTGCCACAATTGCTTAGTATTTAATCCTTTTTGAGCTCATTTGTTAGATATAGTAGTCACTGTAATATATCATCCTTGTTTAAATAATAGAGACCATTCACTAAAGATCTAGTGTCAACCAATTTTTTGCAACAATAAGTATTACACTCGTTGTTCTTGAAAGAAAATACATAATTCTCTTTAGTTAATAACAGAATGGAACAACGTTTTTGAGCCTATTGAACAAAAGTAGACAATCTCTCAAATTTTCTATAATTTTTAACAATAATCTAGCTAAAGTGGCTCTAATCATGGTGGGTACGACACCTACTTTATTGCCTACTTTAATCACCACTTCATGCCTCTCAAAGAGTCCTAATTTTAGCCAGATCCTAATGCGAAGTACACTAATGAAATATGATGTTTTATAAATATAAGGTTCCTTACCATCAGCACCATTTTTCATGCTTTTGTGGTACTTAGCGCAGTTCTTCTTCTAGTGCCCACCCTTGCTATGATGGAAACACCTTCCCTTGTTAGGAGGCTTAACTTTCTTAACACTCTCACACCTTACAAATTGCAGCCCTTTTGTTCTCTGTCATACCCTTCTTAGTCTTACCAATGAAACATGAAACAAGCACAACTTTTTTCCATTTTCTCTTTATGATAGTTTGTATAGTCACTAGCTTATTTAGAAGTTTAGCTAATATCCACCCAATATCATTCAAATGAACTTGGGATTTTGCCCTTACAAAAAATGAAAACAATTATACATTCATAAAACCAAAACTAAAACAAAAGGAAAACCATTGAAATGTCTAATATGTCTATAATCCATCTAACCATCATACAATAATTGTACATCATGTGGACAATTCAAAAAATCCATTTAGCAATTCTTCTATAATGTATGCATCTAATGTCTTAGTTCTTGTTAGTGGAAAACTATTTTTTAAAGTTTTAAATTTAAGAAAAAATTTTTTGAGCATCTACCATCCTTGTGTGGTCACAGAAGTAGCTCCTACCACTGTACAACCAGCCACAACAAAAAACCCTTCTTTAGGAAGGTTGTGTGGCCAATTGTGATAAGGAATAGTTCTCTATTGTGCCCACCAACCTCCACCTCATGGCCACTATCCGAACCATGGCAAAAACATGCTTTCTACCATGGCCTCAAGCTTTGATAGTGACCTGTAGCACAAATTTCTTAACCTTCATGTTTTTCAAATTTTATGCTTTTCTCAAAACTCAAAACCATGTAAAACAAATTTTTAAATATAAAAAAATATCAAATACACTTTTATTATAATTTTAAATGAAAACTAACATAAATCATAGAAGAAATCATTAAACTTCTTAGTTATATGAGAAAAAATTGCGACTCTAATACCGCTATTGGGTTTCACTGGATTTGGAGGCAAAAGGATGTATTCTTGATTAAATCTCTTATTATTGTCATTTGTAATTCACAATTATTTATTTTCAGTAAAAATTTTCCATTTGACATATATGCACCATCAAAGAGCGAGATTGAATTCTTGTGACTTAGATTGGTAGAATGAAATAAGACAATTTTGTTTTGAGCAATTGTAGTTGTGCTTGCACCACATACTTGAAATAAAGTGCACACTTACAAATTTATCATAATTGCAAATAATTGATTTCATTATAAGGGGTATTGATACCCTCTATATAGATTCTTTAGGACAAATATTTGTAAAATCAAATTCCTTATCCTAAGATCACACTTCCTAGAAAGCCTCAATGTACCAAACCTCAATGACCATATAAACCTACAATGTACCAACAACTATGTCAAATTCCTGAAAGAGCTTTAGTTACTAAGGAATGCAACACTAATTTCAAAAGACAATTACCTATTAGTTACTAAGGAATGCAACACTAATTTCAAAAGACAATTACCTATTAAGCTTCAAAATCTTATGAGTTGTATGATTGATAAACCCATGATGGATTGTTAAATTTTTACTCACAAATGCAAGAGGTTGTAATTGTTCTGAATGATGACTAAAGAGTATTATATTAACTAGGAATGATTCACTCAACCATGAAGTTAGTCAAGTTAGTTTATTGGTCAATTGAAGATAGGAATGGATCAGCAAAGTTTCCATGAATGGTATGTTGATGTGAAACTTCTTGGCGACTCCAAAAATTTAAGTTATTGTTTTCATACGAAGGCTTCAATTTTTGGAGAAAATAGGATAGGAGGTTTACATAGCTTCAAAGGTGCTACAAAGTAGTCGTGTAGATTTTTTTTTTCATGGCTTTGTCTTCTTTCTCCACTTCAATCATAATTGCTTCCTTACCATTAGATTGCTTCTCTACTTCAACTAAATTTTCTAACTCTTCCTTCAATTTCTCAACATGATGGCTTTGACTTGTTCTCCATATTTTAGCTCTGTATTCATTGGAAAGGGCCCTTAAGGCCTTTCTCCATTGCATTTGGCAATTAGGTTCAATTGCTTTGTCTTTTTTTTTTTTTTCAAAGATGCTTGTGAATTTTGCAACATTGTGTTGTGATTATGTAGCAAGGTATACAACTTTAGACGAGAGAGTTAGTTTTTGCTATATATTGTATAAACATCCCCTTCAAATGTAGTTTTGTATTGTAGGATATTGTTGGGGTTCAAATGAAGCCATAGATTGTTGAAAATCAAGTGGCCTCATAAACTATGCAATCTAATAAGTTTAAAATGATTACACCAACCAAGTTTGTAGACATCAAGGTTAAAGTTGTCATACATCTCACCTTTATTATCTTGCTCATCTTCCACAAATGGTAGGCAATACTAGAATATTTCACTTGACATTCATAAGTGGGAGATAGGCCTCCAAATTTCTCACATAGGTTTATTAAAAGTCATTTTGTTAGTATTTATAGTCCGCAACTACTTTGTAAAGATATCAAGCTCAGTAACTAGGCAGTAACAATGCTCAACTCATTTATATAAGCTATCCTTTTACTATTCCTCTCAAAAGGCAATCATTAAGCATTAAGAGGTATCTCCAATAATTCAGATTGCTCATTCTATCCATTAATAATCCACCAACCACTCCATCACGTATATTACATGTCTATCCCACTAATTCTTTTATAAAACCATTCAATTTTAGCCACCCTAGGTATTGAAATTATAGATTCTTAATAGCTCCTGAAATCACTTCTATGTTTCAAACAATAACTGTAAATCTTACTATTTAAACGTACTAATCTCGATCCATAATTACGCTATCTTCACATGTGGAGAAACTAAGAAAGCGTTTGGATGAGCTTATAAGTTTTTCAAAATATTTTATAAATTTTTATGAGTATTCGATAATTGTTTTGACAAAAGAGTTTACAAATTTAAAAAATAAGATGATTGGAACTTATAAGGTTTTTTAAAATAAATTAATTATTCCCAATTTATTTTTAAATATCTTATAGGTGACTTTATTTTATATATTAAAAATAACATAAATATCCTTGAATTTCATTTTCATTAATAGTGTTTATGTTATTTTCGTTATTATTATATAAAAAATTATAATCATTTATAATTATAAATTTCAATGAAATTTTATAACATGATATTATCAAACATTTTTTAACTTATTTTTAGAATAAGATTTATAAACTTATAAACTTTAAAAACATTTTTTAAATTATGTAATTTTATAAATTCTTAAAATTAAGCTTTGCCAAATAACCTCTTATTCACCGGCTCAAATAGTGATGCTATCCTACTGTTACCCTCGCTATTAAGCCCTCACTTGATTCCTCAAAGAAAACATGAGGAAACTCAAATAAAGAGCTTTGTCAAGTACCTTTAATCTTTATAGTATCACTTGCATTCATGAAAATTATAAGTGTTGGATCATCAATGTGGTCCCTCTAACTTGATTTTTGTGAATCTTGTTGATAAGTGTGGATTTCAATTCCATTAGCTGCTTATTGCGCTATCCCAATATAATTAAAAGTTGATCATTAGTTGAACGTAGTCAGCGATTGATTTATGCACAATTCAGTATGCCAATCGAATTGTGTCAAAATCGAAATTTCAGTATATACCAAATATTGAATTGAATTTTTGATTCGATATTCAGTACATCATTTTTTAAAAATTCAGTTTTCGATTCAGTATTAGTATTTGGGTTCAGTATACTGTACCGAACTGAATACCAATTTTTTTTATTTTTTAAATATATTTTTACTTCTTTTTTCATTATTTTTTATTTTTTTTAAATTACCAATGATAAATAGTGAATTATTGATAAAGAGTTTAATTTATAGTTTTTTAGTTTTTTTTAGCTAAAATTAAGTGTACCAAAAATCGAGTTGAAACCAAACAAAAAAAATTTCGATACATACCGAATCAAAATAAAAAAATTCAATTCGATATTCAATACGTGATTTTGACTAACAAAACCAAAATTTTAGTTCGGCTTTACTGATTGAACAAACTCAGTGATTGATCCAAGGCATTTCTTCTACAGCTTTGGCCAAAATCTTTTAATTTGAATGACACCTTTAGGAATTTATAAGTTACAATTATCAAGTTACATGTCGCTTAGAACTTACTAATTGCCTATTCTGATGGCAAATCAAATCCCACTGTTTGGTTCACATTTCAGCACAGAAAAATGTACGCACAAAGAACACAAACTAAATATATTAATTATAAAATTTATCTTATCTTTCTCTCTTTTCTACACACACACATACTGATTAATATTCAAAATTTAATTTTTACCTTAATCTAAACTCAAATCAAATTGTTAATTATATTTAAAAATAGAATCATCTGCGATAATTATTTACCAATTTTTTTTTTTTAAAAAGAAAACATGCCAAGGGCTTGCAGATTTATGTTTTCTAGCGTTCTTAACGTAATTATTATCTTAATTTAAAATCATTATTAATTATATAAAGAATTGCAATCAAGTGCTATGTATTTAGATATTTAATTAAAAAAAGATTGAAATCAACTTCCGGATTTGCATGTAAGCGCACAAAAGTCGATCAAAATGGGGCTCCTGAATCAATGTTATATTGTGCCAAAAATATCACTGAATAAAATAAAAGTAGGGAATACTGCATGGCAAAACATAATTGCAGGTATAGCCCTCAAGATTTCAAGTGAATACTCTTGAGCGTTCTACAATTGCTGAGAATGTTTCTCTGTAGAAAGTTCAGATAGTCAAAATTTTGACACAAGAAACCGATGTAATTGAAAAGATTGATCTCATCACTTAAAATCTACCTGGTTCTTTCTTCCTCCTAATCCTAGACTAGAATCTCACAAGCAAACTCATTTAAATATTTCCACCTTTGCCTTCCGAACAGAACGATTTCTTTGACAGAACAGATACCACTACCGTAACGTTGGTTTCTTCAGACCATTTCCTTGTCTTGTAACAGATGGTGATAGGATAAATGATAGATGGTAATAGAACGATTTAATAGATTAAGTTCAATCTGCTTCTGGTAGTCAATGCTATATAAGGGCATTCCAGAGAGTTGCAGCATCTTCACCACACTTGGCATGAACCTCCTTTATTCTTTGGACAGATCCACAAATGCCACTGCAGCTCCAATCAAAAGTTGCAACACAAACATTACCTGCTTGTGCTTTCCATTCACACTCTGCACAGACCCGGAAACTCTTATCTTAGTTTCAAAAACAGAACAATAAATTTTTGTAAGGGAGAATGGAAATCGTAACCAGGTGGAGTTCCACAGCACATGCTGCGCTCATCAATATGCAATACTTCAAGACCGATAAACCAAGCACCAAGAGTCACATCTTCATTAGCATATTTGTGCAGAATGGGCCTGAAATTACCAAGACGGCAGTTTAACAAAATCGATTATGATGGCCTACAATTGATAATCAGTTAGATCAGTTGTCTGCTCAATGGTTTATTAATCTCTCCTAAAAATTTGATTGAATTTTCCAAGGCATAAGTTCTAGAAGTAAAATTCAGGTAATATGTTGTTTACTCTCCAGAGAAAACAAAAAACCAGTTATTGTAACTGTATGTGGGCCGAGTAGTGATAGCACGGCCAAAAAAAGAAAAGAATTGGAAGTCCGAGGTCTGACATTCCGGCCAAAGCCTGTCAAAATTTGAAGACTACCACTGTTTCATAATCTAATCAACAAAGCGTTCCAGTAGAGAGAGTAACCAATTTTGATGAGATGGGAGGCTGCCACTCTTACTGATTGATTGAGATATATTTTGCCAGTTCCTTTGATATGGCATATATCTGCCCAGTTGCATGTCGAAAGTACATGTTACCTTCTTCTCCGAACTTCCAGTATTCAGGTTCATGGTACTTAACATTCCTACAACCAAGAAGTACTAGTAAAAAACTGTACTACCAAAACAAGTGAAGTACATACCACATACTCATGAAAACTGGACAGTTATAGAATACTTCTGATAAAGAACTGGTCCAGACTTCATGCATCCTATGTATACTCGGGGCTTCGAGCGGTGGCGTGCAAGAGTTGCAGCTAGAGTACCTGCACATATTAACAATGATCTGCATTGTAAGATCATCTATTTTCCTCTATACTGCATAGATTAGAGGGGAGAGCGAGAGAGAGAGAGAAGAAATCAAATTTACCTAAATTTACATGGACATCATCATCCACCTTGACATAATACTCAGCATCCCATCTTTCTACAGCAGTGTAAAAAAATGATTTTGTCTTTGCTGATAATTCATGATATCCTTCGACGTGTTCCTGGAAACATGGCATAAATGCTAGAAATCACTTAAAACATTGAGGAAACAAGCGGGAAATAGCAATAATCAAGGAGACTGAATTCCTCACCAGCCGTAGAAAGTCTTTATGCTGGGCATCCTCAGAATCAATTGCTAGGTCCAAAATGCTGTTAGATGTTGCACTGACAAATATAACAACGCAACTGATTGTTTCATTACTTTATTTTACTGACAATAAAAGGGAAGGCCTTATAGAATGAAATAATCCTTTACTAAGTTCTTCCCATGAACTTCTCAAATCTAAGGTTACACGACCCTTAACCATCTCAATGCGTGCAGCACATTACCCCATTCCCTATTATATGTGCCAAAATATAAGACAGGGTAAGGGCTGGAATTGCATGAGAAACTGAGAATTTTTCCTTCTATAGCATTAAATTTTCGTGGCAAAGAAGGCAGATGTAATGCTTCTGATCCAAATAAGATTGATAAGATTGTGATAAGAATTTCCTGATTTTAGTTTGTGCTTTAATCTTGAACAATAAAATCCAGATCCTTCACCAAGTCTAAAAATTTATGAACTTCACAAATCACAGGGGCATGAACATGATTCAATTATTATGGAAATATAAAAAGAGCAACAGAGAGGTTCTCCTTGATAAAAATCAATATAACTTATTTCAAGCGCGATCTGATGCACAATCCAGCTACTGCATATTTGTATTAACCAATTGTATTCTTTACTGGCTAATCTCCTCATCTGATTTTACACTGCATATGAATAATATTGTAACAATAAGCACAAGCATGATGCATGTTCACTGGTTCAAAGATGTTGTAGGGGGGTATGACATGAGGTTGGATTGCACAGATATGGAAAATCAGAATCAAGTTATCCTTAGCATATGAGAGTCTTTATATAGATACAGAAGTAAAATCCCAAATTCGAAGTTTAAGTTGAACACAATGGAAATGGTAACAGATCCTTAAATATTCATCGAGGACGGGGGGAAACTAAACAGCCTCTAATTGCCTTTTGATCAGTCGATTTTTTAATTGGAAGTACGAATTATCTCCCTTTTTCATTATTTCCTTTAGAAGGCTATCTGTCTGAAGCTTCGAGTGCCTTCCAAGAACAACTATGAACCAAAGTGTCTAGCTCATTACTTTTAATTAATCTGAGCTTGCAACCCGAAGTTCAGCAGAAATCATGTAGAAGACAATGTAGTTAATATTTGTCCCATCACATTTAATTTAGTAGACTCAGCTCAAGATTTCAAAAGAATAGCTGATGGATAGGGCCTAAGCTTTGGAACCAAATCAAGGCCCACAAACTATGTGCATCAAACAAAATAAGAAGCACTTTAGATTAACCTGTGGCCAATCAAGAAACGAACAATGATACCCTTTTCTTTCTGAAGTTGAATTAGGCTTTTACCTAACCAAAGATTGAAGAACAAATTCGTAAAGAAAACAGATATGAAGATCAAAACTAAGCATGAAGAACATTCTGGTGTTAAAGAATATCACCTCTAGGCAACCAAGTTTCTCTGACAGAATCACGCCTCTTTCTGCTGCTGAATGCTGTGTTTATACCTATGACCATAAATGCCTTTTTCTTTGTCATTTTATTATCATTGTACGCTGGAACAGCAGTTGAGTTCTCATAGTTTTCAGTCTTGTAGGACTGCTTATTGGATGGCTGCTCCAAACGCAGTTTACCAACAGAAGTATCCGAAGATCTGATCTAGCACGGAATATACATTACTAAAATGGTAATTTTAACAAGATTCAATGACTAGATGTTAATCTCTTCCCCCACCTATTCTTCATTCCTTGGGTGGAGTCATTCTCCTTTCTAGAATCTATTTCAACAGGGCAGCCAATTTTTGTTCGTATTATAATTGTCTTGACTAAATTAAATTTGGTATATTATTGTGAACTATTTCCCATTAGCATTACAGTACAGAAAAACTGACATTACCGGCCAGTTTTGTAGTGCAATATACTCACTGTATGGCTTCGTGCGCTTTGCCGAACTTTTTTATCCCTTCCTCATCTTGAATTAGTTCCTACCGCACCCAAAATACAATTTAACACACACATAATTTTGGAATATGAACAAATTCAAGACATAATGCTACAGGTGAACCTTATTTGTTTTACAATTATCAGAGGTAGAAGCTGCTCCCAAGGTTCGCCCTCTGTGAAGTTTTTGATCTTGTGATTGAGGACCAGCCCACATTCTACAACATAATATAATCCAATCACATATGCAAACCATAAAATCCGTAAATAAGTAAAGATTTTCCACCGTATTGAACTTAGCATTATACAGCACTGATAGAACTTTTCCATAGAAGAGAATACCCAATAGACATAAAGCTACAAGCACGAACAACAAATGGCAAATGGAACAAAATCCAACCATGTGGAACTTGAACTCCGCACCAAACGAACACCCACACACACCTCGCCCCAACCCACCACCGCCACCACACACCCACACACACACTCCACACACACACACACACACACACTTATATATATATATTCACGCATCCCCCCCCCCCCATCCCCATTATATATAAATGTACTAACGTGTATAACAAAACCAAGAGAGCGAGAACCTGTTACTGAAAAGAACGCCAAGGCCAAAGCTGAAGATGCACAGTATCAAAATCCATTTGAGTAATATCTTCCCCCGGTTTCTGTTCTTCATCCCAATTCAGCTAAAACGGCAAGTATCAACGTTTCCTCTAATCAAGATTAACCCGTTGAACTTATACAACCCATAAAATGGATATCAGTGAAACTCGGATTACCTGATCAGATGCATACGTTGGGCTTGGGAAATTGGCGTCGCTTGTCGCGTTATTGTTGCTTTTATCATACTTTTGACGTTCAGCGGTGGCTTAGAAGTGGCGAGTTCAGAGCAGGCCGATCGCCGATGTTAATTTGATTTCATACCTAGATTGCTTCGTCACAATTGATCGTTGCATGCTGCCATGGATGCCTTCTTGTCTTATATATTTTTAAAATTCTCGACAGAATATTGGTTGTGTAACCCTTCGGTCATCTTCTCTGATGCGTAGGAAACTCAAAAAAGTTGAATTATTCCACCAATCAAAAGGCAATGTTGAGATCCAATAATTCGTGCCGCTGGTATTATTGATGCACCGAGTGGATTAGTAGCGTTTTATTTAAATATAAACTTTGTACAATTTATAAAATTAAATTAAAATTAGACAAGACAAAAACAAATTGAGAAAAATAAAATAGATAAAAATTTAAAATATTGAAAAGAGAAAATAGAGTGAAATAATAATTGAAGAAGAAAAATGAAAATAGAAATATAACAAATTTATTCAAGAAAAAAGTAAAAATAGAAAAAGATATAAAGAGTAAAGGATATTTATAGTTTTTACTTTTTGCCAACTAAAACAGTTTTTTAAAATGTCAAAAGACTTCATAAATAGCATAGATATATTTAAAGGGAAAAAAACAACGTATTCTTCTGTAGTAATTCACTCTCCTCCAGTTTCAATTTTAAGACTTTTCTTGACAGATCCATACTTTTAGATGAATATTAAAAATTAAAATTTGTGTGGAATCGAAAAAAAAAACTGAAAATTTTATAGTGTCATTATTATAAAATGAAAACCATGAAGAATAAATTTTAGAAGAATGATATTCAAAACTTTGAAGAGGAGAATTTACTTTTCAAATCTTTACTCTCAATATCTTGCATTGTGTGGTTAATGCTGACATCTGCCTATAATTTTTGCTGGACTAAAAATAATGTTGGCTTTTAATGTTAAAGTTTATAAACACGGAAAAGTGTTTACATTGATTTTGTTTCTTTGTTTGTTTATACACACACACACATAATGGTTAAATGATTTTATAATATATAAAGATAACAATAATGGTAAAAAAATATAAATGTATATCCGTGTGTGTGTGAGAGAGCGTGTGTGGGCGCGGATATATGTGTGTGTGTCTGTCTGTGTGTATGTATTTATATAAATATATTGTAATAATTTGATTTTAAAATAAAAATAATAATTGAGTTTTGAATATTTTGTGGGTATTTGTGTGTGTGTAAGAAAGAGAACACTTCAGCTTTTATGTATTGAATATTTGAGATTTGTATTTTAAGTGTGTTAAATGAGGATGAAAACTGTCTAAATACAGCTACCCTAATATGTCACAGAAACAGAAAAAAAGATATTGAATATAACGTTTCAATATTTGGATTTCACTTTTCGCCCCTCTTTACAAATACATTTCTTGATTTTAAATACTTTTATTTTTAATTATTATCTAATAAATATGCAAAATACTAAGAACTCGTTTTATTAAATATAAATTTAGAAAATATGCGAAATATAATTTTTAATTATTACCTAGTAAATATTTAGTATACTAAAACTTGTTTTATTAAGTATGTAAGGTCATTTTGATATCACATAGTAAAATTACACATTTACCCTTTTGGTTGCACATTATGTAATTATATATTTACCCTTACTATGAATTATGTTATTTTTAATCCTTTACATCTCCTTTGTCTTTCAATTTCTTTTCTTCTTTCTTTATTTTCATTTTAGATGTATTTTTATATTATCATATATATTTTTATTTAAAACAAAAAAAATTTGTAATTTAAAACTAATTTTGCACATGCAAATAGTGAGTCAATTTTAATAGTATTTTATCATCATCACCGTCATCGTCCTGGTCACCATCCCTGCCATTTTATTTTATTTCATTTTTTAATAGCATTAAACATAACGATTTATATCTATACCATTTTATTTTGGTTAAATGCCATTGTTTGGTTGCACAATGTGCAATTCTAAAAATATTACAATAAAGATAATAAAACTGAGTAAAATGAGTAAAATAATAATTTCATGCTAAAAAAACTTCCATAAAATCTATCGTTTCCACTCAACAATTTTCTTTATTTATTCTTCCCACAATTTCTTCCTCAACTTCTGTACTCTTACAATTACTTTTTCATTTTTTCTCAAATTTCTTCCCAACTTAAAAATATTTTACAATCCCTTAATTTTTTCCTAAAGTTTTAGGGATGTAGCGAGTTCAAGTACATTTTCTTATTGGACCTGTTAAACCAAGTGGTGAAACCTAATCAAATTGGAAGTCCAATGAAACTAAAGAAACCCATGCATATGCTTGGACATGAGTATGTATATAAGTAGGGTTGATACTATGTATTAATTTAAAATCTTAAGGTTATAAGTTATGGATCAAGTTTTTACTTATATAAAGATTATATTTTCTTTCTTTCAATGCGAGATTCCAAGTCATATTTGCTTCCAACAATCACTTCCTCAAATGTGAGTTTTCTTCGGTTCATTTCCCCATAATCAAAAGCTTATCCAATCTCTCATAGTCACACCAAGATGCTCAATCTTGTTCATCAATTTCATTGGCTTTTCATGGGATTTAAGTTTCCTATTAGATCACTTGTAGGTCAATCACTTCTATGGACTTCCCATGAGATATGGGCCTTCCATGGGATTATCAAGTATCATTTTTTATACTCATTTGAACATTCAGCTTTAATATCACTTGTTAGGGTTGTGGTGGGTCTAACTATAAACTCTAATTAGATTTATTGGGTTAAATGGCATAGCCCAACCAAATTGAAAATTTCATCTATGAACAATATCTATTGAACTTAGAGTTGAGTCAAATGAAATTGGAAAGAACCACTCACAAACTTAAACATAAGCATGTATATAAGAAGGTTTGATACCTTATATTAATCCAAAACTTTAAGGTTATATATTATGGATCAAGTATCTATTTCTATAAATCACATCTTCCTTCTTTCAACGAGGGATTCCACTCATATTTGCTTCTAACATAAACTTTTTAACTTTTGTAGTTGCTTGTCATTTCTTTCAAATTGCAAATGTTAGATTTTATAAAAAAAATGTCTTATCACAATTTTTTAAAAAATCTCATCATACTTGTTTTTATATTCTTTTTTTTGTTTTGAGATAGGCATCGGAGTTCCCCTCTATCATTTGTATTTTATACGCATTTGGTAAAGTACTATAGTGCAAGAAATAGCAATAAAGTTCTATGGATTTTCAACATCTCCATCATAAAGCATGACTTTTTTCCTTTTGTGGGAGTTTTTGGCCCTCTAAACCTAGTAAAATTGACACACTCTATATATGTGTAAAATTATTTATAAATCATGAAGTTATTATATTTCAAATAACATAAATAAATAATATTTTTTGAAATTTAAATATTGAAAATACTTAAAATAAGAAAATATAAAGATAAAAAAAATTGAAAGTGTGAAAATCAAAAAGAAAACACAAATAAAAATAAACTAAAAGAAACCTGGGAAATAAAGAGTTAAAAAGAACAAAAGAACTTACAATAAGGATGCTGGGTTCCAATGGGTTGGGGTTGAACTTTTCAATTTTAAAAAACCATACATGATCAAAATATATGCACTGGAATAACAAAACCAAACTTGAACCACGTTTGCCACATAAAACACATAAACTAAATAATTTCAAAAAGCATGTAAAGTTTTCTTTCTTGCTTGGGAGGGGGTGACGAATTTGGGCTTATATTTTGATTAATTTTCAAATTGTATATGATTTAGAACTCTTTTAAATCTATTTATTTCTATGATATAATATCCTGCACTTGGCAGGAGTCTTATTTCCATAAAAAGCACCTAGGGCAAACTTGGCATGAGCTTTATAAACTTCATACATGGACCTTTAATTATGTTAAGTCCAGTCTTTATGTAATCATTAATCTAATTAATAATTGAAGCCCACAATGATTCTGCCTTTTCATTTAATTAATCTACATTAATTAAATTAAAGGCCTATTATGTTCCAATTAATAATCTCATTATTAATATGAACACAAAATAAAATATTGATAGCAAAAGAGTGAATTCCTTGCCTTTGCTTCATTTTTTGAATCAATATTTGAATGTTCATTTTTTATAACATATCTATACACATGTGTTTTCAATCTCTCATATAAATAGTATGACACTCACAATACAAACACATAGTGTGCAAGTCGTATCGATTCTCGAATACCCATTTAGAGAACTTATGACTCTTGAACAAATTTTAGTAATTATAAACCAAGAAGCTTTTGTTCATATTCATAACTCCTTATGCATAAGACTTCTTAACACAATCATATAAGCACAATTGGATTTCATTGGGTTGGCCATAATAATCAAAACTTTATCACATAAAATAATAGCATACATACAGTGGAACATAAGGAAACAAACTCCATCTATTTTTGTTGTAAAACACAAGATATTAATCATACAAGTACAAGAATAAAAACTAAACCTCTAAAATGTTTCCAACCTTTTTGTGTGTGATCTTTGGAGTTGTGGTCATCAAACTTTGACCTCTAGATTATCCACACAACCAGGATGCTTGTGAGCTCCTCCTACTCTCTATAAAATTCCATTTGCGAAGCTTTAACGCAAACACTTTTAGGCTAGAAAGATTTTATGACAAAAGAGAGATGGAACAGGGTGGCTAAGGGTTGCTCTCTCTCTCACTTGATGGGTGCACAAATTTTTCTTATTTTCTTCTATGTATTGAACCTTTCAAGAAAAGATACTAAGATTTAATGCATGGGCTTCATCGGCCATCCTACATGGACACCTTTTTTAATTAAATAGCCTATGGACTCTTATTTATTAATCTCATTATTAAGTTAACCTATATGTCCTTTAATTATTATTCTCATTAATAATTAAGCCCATTCGTGTCCAATTAATTTAATTTAATTTATGTCCCAATTAAATTGAGCTTAATATCCTAATGTCATTTTCCATTAGTAGTATGCCATCGCATACAACACAAGAAATGTTAGGGCGCTCCCACTAACCTTCTTATAAACGTAGGGCTCATTTTCATTCTTGATTAAGTTAAATGATTTGACTGCACCATAAAAATAAAGATTCCAACTTCTTGATGCTTGCTTAAGGCCATAAATGAACCTCTTAAGCTTGTACACTTTAAAACATTTGTCTCAAAGCCACATAGTTACACCATATATGTGTCCTCCTCAAGCATACCATTAAGAAAAGTGATTTTGAACATCTATCTGTCAAATCTCATAGTCCAAGTGGGTGGCTATTGCAAGTAAAATCTAAATGTGCTTCAGCATAGCTACCAGTGAGAAGGTTTCCTCACAGTTAATTACCTCGTTTTGGTTATAGCCCTTGACCACCAACCTAGCCTTATAGGTTTCCACCTCACCATTCGATCTAATCTTTCTTTTATAGACCTACTTCCATTCGATGGGAACAATTCCCTTGAGTGAATCTACTAAAGTCCATACTTCATTCGCATACATTGAATCCATTTCAGATTTCATAGCCTCTTACTACTTAGTGGAGTCTTTGTCTACCCTTGCTTGATCATAGGTAGAAGTATCATTTTCATGACTGTTATCTCCCATTACAAGTAGCTTTTGTCCATTCTCTTAGACATAACCATATCTCTCTAGTGCTATAGAGATCTTACCCGATTGTCACAATGGTTGACTCTCAAAAGGTTCCTTTTGAACAAGAACTTGTGTTATGAGCTAATTGCTTTCTTCCTTGTCTTTAACTTCTTTAAGCACTATGGTTCTACCTACACTACTTTCTTAAATGAATTCTTCCTCAAGGAAGAGTTCATAATACTCAATGATAATCCTATTGTCTTCAGGTATGTAGATGTTAGTGTTATACCCTTTAACACCAATAGAAAATGAGAGGTAATAGAAAGACATTTGGTTGTATGTGTACCTTCCAAATTATATTAGTAAATACTAATTTTTCATATCAATATTGTGGCAATTCTTATCATACATGTGAATCTTGATTGGAATGAAGTATTGCATATGTCCATGTATTTGAGTTAACTAACCTTATTTAAAAGAGATTATAAATATGGACACAAAACTTGCTTAGTACTCAATTACTAAAATTAATCCATGAGTCATAGACAGTGTAAAAGGGCATTAGAAAATCGGTATGACTTGCCCACCTAATACTACTATGGTAAGCGTCATGTTGTTTAGTATAAGATATTGAGAATATTTATGTGTAGATATGCTATTGGCAAATGGAGCATTTGGATATTGACTCACACAACAAAGCAGATGCAAGGAGTTCAATCTTAGCCACCAACGTCGCGTTTTGTGATCGTGTTAGTATCTTTGGACCTTAGACTTGAGATGACATATTTGTCTTGTGTGCATGATTGTCAAACGAGTCACAAGGACATTAGGGACTAATATCTATTCTAATACATGATATAGTCATAAGCCCAATGTGTCATTACCCAAATGTGCATAGAGGAATATGTGTTTAATAGGAGATTTGCCACCTTGTACGTGAGCAAGGTATTTGTCTATTAGATTAGTATCTATGAGACAAAAGCCTTTAGCCAAGACAGTGTGTGTTTGGAAAGAGGTTTCTGATAGGAAAATTTGTCTCATGAGGAAACATTAATTGGTCATATAACCGAGTTTTTGAGTTTGACTAAATCCATAAATTTCACTCAATTGGGACAAAGTAAGGCCAAAGGTCTATGTGGCATGGTCATCATGATTGGGAGGTTCATTGTGATCCTTTCGCTTCAACTTAGTTGGGCTACAATGTGAGCCATAGACTAAACATTATCCATATCCATCAAGCTATAAACGTTGCCAATTAAGAATGAACATAAAGAGTCACACACATAAGATTAAGAAGTGCTGTGAGAGTTAAATTAATGGGGCGCATAATTTATTTAATTGTAATTAGATTAGACTAAAGAAATTACTATAGTGCTTGTTAATGATGAGATCATTCGTTAGAATAATAGAGAATTTGATTTATTTAATTAGATTAATTAAATTAAATTAATTAGATACAATTGGAACTTTAATTATTAATGAGATTAATAATTATAGGATGTGTAGGCTAATTTATTAATGAGATTAATAAATTAAAATTTATGGACTATTTAATTAAAAAGGATTCATGTAGGAGGGCCCATAGAGCCCATGAACTTAACCCTAGTGTCAGTAATATAAATAGGTGTTTCAAAAAGTTCATGATATAATTTGTAGCACAAAAATAACACAAAATTCGTGTGTCTCATCAAGCTAAAGGACAACAAAGACTTGGCCATCCTTTATTATATTCTTTTGGTCACAAAGTCTTTCAAGCTTGAAGTGTTAGTGCAAGAGCTTCACTAAAAGAGTTTTGAAGAGCGTAGGTAGAGTCCATAAGCATCCCAATCATGTGGATAATCTAAAGGTTGAGATTCGAGGGCCACGGATTTAAAGATCATGCAAGAAAAGGGAAGAACAAATTTCAAAGGTACAATTTTTGTTTCTTGCAATTTAAATTCAATATCTTGGATGTTTTGCAACAAAAATGGATTGCGTTTGTCCTAATTACTTCCATTATGTGTTATTGATTATATTATATGTAAAGGTTTTGATTTTTATGAGAAAACCCCAATGAAGTCCAACAATTCAATGTGTCCCAACTATGAAAGTATATTCTGGACAGAAACTATGTACTAGAGACCGAGCTAGTAGCTATAACAGAAGATTTGGATTATCAGAAAACCTTTATAAAGATAGTAGACCAAAAAGAACAAGTCCTAAGGATTAAAGTTATTCCATATGTGAAAGTTCAGTGATCTAATTTACTGAAAAAGAAGCAATGTGGGAATTAGAAGAAGACATGCAAAGTTAATATCCTCAATTGTTTGCCAAGTGTGCAACAGTTACTTTTGAGGACAAAACTTTTTCTAAAGGAAAGATAGCCAAGGAAAGCAAATAGACACAAGGATTGGCTATGTCATTAGTGTCAAATTAAAGTAAATAAAAAGAGGTGTTATGGTAAGGCAGTTCAGCTGATTGCTAATGAAATGAAGGGATGCTGATTGCAAGTGAATAAATGCCTAGTTATACCCATTTAAGATGGAGAAAGAAGGAACTGGCAAGCTTTTCATTGTCTACACTCATTCCGTCATCTAATTTGAAAGAAAAAAAAAAAAGGAGAAAACTAAGACAGAGAGAGAACTACAGAGAAAACAAAACTTTTTGACCCTAAGAAGTTGCTGGAATTGGTTCCTAATGAGAGAAGAGAAACAGAAAATTTTCCCAAACATTCATATAAAGGTAAACTATTTATCCAGTGTCACACCCCAAACCAGATCTATGACATGGCAGTATTCATGAACCAACCCACTGACTACGAAAGCCATACATGTAGCAAAGGAAGCTAACCAGAAAATCATAGTATAATATCCATATTATTAGTGTCTCATCTCAAGTTCACTGCAGCAGCATTAAACCCGTTTATTACATCTTAGTAGTACTTAGGAAATAAAATCAATGAGCTTAAATTAGAATGCAAGATCAACTTCTGGTCCTACCATCCCTAAGTTTGTTCTTGATTAATTGCCTCTTCCGTAAAATGTCACTAGTGGTGGTAAGCGATGAATCGCTCAGTACACAGTAACACTCACTTATTGTCTTTTCAAAAACCAATGCAAGCAAGAAAAACAATTTCACAGAGTCCATACTGAAGTAAAAAGGTCATTTCAAGAAATACAAATGCAATAAAAGCATTTACATGTCATTTGGAAAACAAGACACGTTTATTCATTTCATTTCATTATCTTCATGTATCGCTTGTTCTAGTTTCTCGCAACTTCATAGTCATGTATACTAGGTGTGTTATCCACTAATCAAAGGCTTAGTCTATGCTTCCCCAATTAAGGTTGAATACGTCTAATTCAGCTATGCCGTCGTGGCCCTAAAGCTTCAACCTCATTTAGAAGGTATCTTAGTCTACTATTACCTGACTGATATGGCCAAATGCCAGTTTCACCCGCTGCTGGTCCCAATCTTTACCTTGATTGGGTGGATTTCCAACTATTACCTGATTGACAGGGAAAAATTCATTTTTTGCACTCATTGCAATGTCATGAGTGGTTATTATAATTCATTTCGCGTACTCGAATTCTATAATATACAATTTAAAATACCAATTTTGCCAATAGTTCACTTTCATGTTTCAAATAGAACATTCATGTTATAATCAGTATGAAAATACTACATTTTGCAATTGGAAAACATTTAGAACTCAATTTAAAATGCATAAAAAAATTCAATTGCCAAGGTGAATAGGTTTGGAAGGTAGTTGTAAAAATTGGTATGGTACTACCACTAACATTTACTTAGCTCGTTTGGATTTTGGTTTCCTCAGTCCTCAATTAACTATTCAATCACATTCATGGTTCTTATTCAGTACTTAATATGTTTAATGATGTATACTTTTCAATGCTTAATGTGCCTTAAGCATTTTTTATCGCTTGAATCCTTTCAATTATCATCTCTTGTATCCTATTATGTTTTATCCAATAGGTTTAAACCTAATTTGGTCCAAATTTTAAAAATTTGGATTGTTTTCCCTAAAAAACATAATCTGCTCAAGGTTTACGATCAAGTACTGCGATTGTGCCATCCTTGTCCATGACTATGAATTTCGCATCCACATTTACGACACTTAACCATGGAACTTACTAGAATCTCACAATTCTTCCCACAATCGCAGCGTTCCAATCCGCGACCACAACCCTATGGCTCATGACTGCCCCTATGGCCATGAGTTGTTCTAGAATTTTCACGGCTGTGTCCGCGGTTGTGCTTGGTGCTCTCGAAAGCACATCATGGTGCACCATGATCACACTTGCCGGTCACAGTTCGACGCAAGGTTGCATCTACACATTGGTTTGTTTGGTTTCCCATGTCAAATCTGTTCCACCCCACTAAACCGAATTCCACCCCTATTCTCCAAGTCTGCAACTATGTTTTGGTGTATTAAAACCCATAAAAATTATAACCTATGTACTTACATGAATTTTGGAAGTCTTAATACATGTTTTATCCGATTACTTGACATGGCAATATAGGCAATATACAGTTTCTATGATTCTTATACATAATTCCACGTCCTATACCTTATCATCCACCAACACATTTAGGCTATTAAAATTCATCTATTTTGGCTGCCCACATGTGCAAAATAATTTGTCCTACATGTATGCATGAATAATAGATGATTTGGTGAAGCATTTACCTTGTATCCACACACATGAAGAGCTGAAATTTCTCCCTCTCATTTTTGGTCGCCATTACTGTTCCTTAGGCTGAAAGTAAGGGTTCCAACCTTTAAAACACTCTATTCATACCTTAGGTTAATTAGCATTTACGTGGGATTGAAATTCTTAGTAAATTTAGTCCTTAAAAATAATTTACTTCTTTTCTAACTTCTGCCCCAATTTCCGGCAGAGTTTTCATGTATTTTAGGCCTTATTTTCTTACTCTTAATGCATGATAATCATTTTCCATGATTTAATAAACTACTCAGCAAAATTTTGTTGGCCATAAATGCCAATTTTTCATCTTAGGCTTCCCAATCAACCTCTAATAATTTTCTTGAAAATTCAATGATATTTGGCAACATAGTTTCAACTATAATTCCACAAAATTTCTCAAAACATTATTTCATAATTTTCCAAAAATTTGGAGTATTACATCTAGGGTTCTTGTTTCAAATAGAATTATGTAGAAACAATGGAAACATAATTTGTATAAATTTTTCATGTTCGTATGTTGATTTTCGTGAATTGAGATTAAGAATATATGCCTATATGTAGGAAATTGATCCGAACACTTACGTTTTCAAACAAACAAGATAGTAGTTGATAGTGACTTGAGAAGTTTCATTGGACATTTGTTTGGACATAGGAATAATGAGAATCATTCATAAGAGGCTTTAGAGTAAAATAGGCCATGAGATTCTTTGATGGAATTTTTTCACCAGCTAGAAAATTTTAATCATCGTAACCATAAATATACCTTTTGTACTTATAGAAATTATCCACTACACGAATCAAAAATAGGAAACCATGTAGAGAAGAATTATATTGCAATTCAAAGCTTTAAGCTACATCGTAGAGTGTATAGGTAGTTAATTTTTTATAATTCATGATTAAATAAAGGATTATTTTGATTGAATACAAATATGAGGAACAAAAACCGATGAACCCTCAATTATAGTGAATTGATACCAAGTAAGTGAGTTATCCGAAAAGTTTATTAAACTGCTTGGGAAAATTATGTTCTCAAGTTTACAGTAATTTTCAATAGAAATTTTTTGTATTTTCAATATGCTTTTTATTTTAAACTAAAATTTGATTTATGCCAAATTAAAATTTTGTGTTTGGCTATGATTTTAGATGTGAACAAGTATCCTAAATAAGTTATTCTGAAATTTCTACTAAACAAGTTGATTACAAAAACTTTTTATTATGATGCTCATATGAGCGTTAATCGGTGTAAGTTTAAACCCTTCTAGATGGGGTTGAAGTTTTGAACCCTTTAGTCCTAATTAAGCTAACCCTGTCAATCAAGATTAAGAGATAGCTAAAAGGCTACACGTTACCCTCTTTAGTCATAGATAAAGTCTAAAATTGTGATCAGTAGAGTTGGTACACAAAATGTCTAGAGCCATGAGCAGAATAACACAATGGAAACTGAAATTGGAAATGAATTTATATTGAGAATGCATTGTTGTTACGAAAATCTTTAATTATTTTGAATTATTTTTACCTTGTTAACATCCCTAAAAAACAGGTAAACCCCTTATTAGGTGATTAATCGCTCACAAGAAATTAAATCTTTTGTATATGGTGAAGTTAAGGATGATTACACATGGGGTTGGTAAACACCACGCTAGAGGAATGAGGTTTTGAGTTTTGATTTACTTTGTCATGGTTAAGAACTTAATAATAAAAGTAGAGAGATTTTATGCTGCAAGTGAGTTTTTATGAATAATGTTTAAACACTATCATAAATGTAATGGATTTTAAGTTTTATGAAATGATGTTTGAGTAATGGTTTAGAGACTCTAATGAATTTAGACTTGATATTCTCTAAGATAATTATCTCAAAAGTATAATATTTTTCACTTTATTGTTGTTGCCTTCTTCACAATTTTGGAAATAATGATGGCTATGTTTGTTTTTCAATTATGGACCTAAAAGCGCATACTTAATTATTACACTTTTTTTAAATTTTCTCTCTGTCTTTTATTTTTACAAAATTCTCAAGACAAAAACACTTTAAAACACACACCAAAATTTAAAAATAAAAAAAGCCAATTTTCTTCTATGGAAAATTTTTTTCAATAACATTATCTAATATTTTCTTATTTTATTAGAATTTATTTTAGATTATAATTTTTTTGCAATTATTGTCTCAATTGTTTCAAGTATTTTTTTTTTTTATATTCCAATGTCTAAGATTCGCTTTTCAAAATAATATATTTCAATTTCTAATAATATTTTCAAAGTATTTCAAATACATTTTTATGTTTTGATATATATATATATATATATATTAGTTTTAAATTTTATTTTTTATTTTTTGGAATATGAAAATGATGCATTTATTATTTAAATTATTTTATATAATATTTTTGGGAATTTAGATTTTTCAATGTTTTGAATTTAGTGACACATGGCATTTTTCCTTGTTATCGTCTACATCATATGCCATGTTGAAGTTTTGTCGGCCACATGAGACAAATTGGCTATAGATTGAAAAATCCCCAATATCACACCCCAAATTCTAGACCATGACATGACAATATTTACAAACCAACTCAACGAACATCGAAGCCAATATGTACACAAAGCATCTAATCAAACACTATAATTTGACATCCATTCATGCCAATACTGAAATACCCATAATACATTGGGTCTCTAATACGTAGTAGAAATTTATAAACCTAACTTTTACATCCAAATGTTTCCATCAAATAACATCAATGATACTAAATCTAGAGTCCATTTTGTGTCCTCATCCTTAGCTCTGAATTACTATCCCTAGGTCAATCTATTTATATTTGCTTCCTCTACAAAATGTTAGATACAAGTGGTGAGCGTTTAAACGCCCAATAAATGGTCATATGCTCTTTTTATTAGGATGCAAACATAATAAAGTATGTGATAATACTTAAACATTTATGTAAAACTTTTAGAAAACCAACAGTTGAAAATTTACACACAAGTACCATACATTCATGTCACGTAGCTTGTTTCTTAGTACATTTGGAGACTTATGCAATTTGTGTACTATTTCTCTGATTAGTACCTTAGATATTTACCCCAATCGAGGATGGTCTTGTCTCAACCTTTAACTCCAATTGAATGAGTCTTCCCCCAACCTTTAATTCTAATTGAGTGGGTCTTACCTCAACCTTTAACCTTGATAGAGAGGGTCATATCTCACCCATTATTGGTTGAGAGGGTGGAACTAGTTCCTTACCCTATTCCTATTGGTCTCCAAAACATTACATCATGATATTTCAATGTACACCATTAACATATTCAACGAATTTAAAAATACACATTTATTTAGGACTAGTCCACATCCAACAGCATTTTGGAATAAATCATTTAAACTAAAACATACCAACTAACGCATTTCGATCAAGAATATTTTTCGAAAAAATGTTTTGAATGTGCTTAGAAAACCATAAATCTCAAGGAATATTTTGAAGTAAGTTTCATCAAGAATACAAAATTTCCATGAAGCATAATTCATGTTATGAAATTTTCCAATCAAACCCACAAACAAAAATTTTGTGAAAATATCTCGTCTAAAAGGCAGTTGTAAAAAACTTGTAGATAAACCACTTATCCATTACTTTAGCTTTGGCTAGTTATTAGAACCTACAACTATCGCCTCTAGATTTCCTAATTAATCACATGCACAAGTCTCATGTACTTGACTCAAATAATCCATTATTGTCAATGCTTCATACATGTCCTATGCCTTCAGGTTTACTAGAATCCTTCCAATTATTATTTCTAGTAATCCACTATGCTTTACACAGTTAGATGATGCCTATATTTATTAGTATAAAAATTGGAATAATTCGACTCAAATTACTCAAATATAAAAAAAAATCTGCACAAGGCCTACGGGCAAGCCCCATGACCACAGAGTCCAGGTCGGTGATAACGGTGTCCAAATTTGCGTTCGTGGCCACCAACTATGGAACATACTATTTCTGCTACATCTAGGACCATGACTACGAGTACTTCTTTTGCTATCACTCCTGGTGACCATGAGACATCTTAGAATTCTTGCAGTAGGGCTGTGACCATGGTATCACCCTTTGTGAATGCACCATAGCACCTCGTTTGTTGGTGCAATGCAAAATGTCACACAACAAGTTGTTTGATAGGTTTTTCATGTTGTACTCAAATCCAATCCCTAAAACACACTTATGCTTGTGTTCTTAGGTCCGTAGGCATGATTTCATGGATTAAAAGTCAAGGAAAATTTATTCTACATGTATTCTAAATATTTGGAACACTTACAACACATTGGACCTGAGATAGGTGAATATTGAGGTGCATCGACACAACACCATACTAAAGAGTAAGTTAGAGGATGTAAAGACTCAAATGGTAAGCTCATGTGAACTCACAAAGCTTCCAGGGAAGCATATAAGCTGCACATAGGTGAGCTTTAGGATGAGTGCAACAAACAAGTGCTTTAAGTAAACAAGCTCACATTCTAGAATAACGAGTTGAGAAGGTTGATACATAATTTTTCAAAAGAGACTCAAAAGAGGACCTCAAGGAGAATCTTGAAGAACCACTTAAGTTGTCACTAGAATTGGAACTAGAGGAGATAGTGCTAGATGGGGATGCATCTAGAAATGAGGAAGATATGGATTAGGAAGGAAGACTAGATAGGGATTACATGATGAATTTAACACTAAGCTATATGCTAGTTATTTTGTTATTTTATTTGTTTCCCACAAAAGTCTAGATAACTATACTATGAAGTCATTTTTTTTCTATGGAATAATATGTGATATTTACATCTTGTGGTACCTCATTTTTTCTTTATAGCATGTTGCCTACTAATACGTGTGAATGCACAAATGAGCTAGCCATTTTTATATAGGAAGATAGCAGGCAGATCTAGACACATTGCACAAAACACACCACAAACTACCCTATGGAGGACCTGACTGGACAAGCTTACACCTATCCTCTACCTTTATCCCCAACACAGCCCCAACTAAAACCAATAGCAGGGTAAACGAGGTTGAGGTTAGAGGCTTTAGCCACTATCGCAATCGTGGTGGCACAAGTGATGGACGCACAACAACGTCAACAACTTGCCCTACACACAACTCACCTTAATGGAGGGACAAGAGTGCATTAAGCTCTCCGCCTTCAGAAAATTGTAGAGTTCAATAATCTAACATAAGGCCTAGGCATGTTAGTGGTAGAATACTTGGCCTAATTCCATACCCTGGGAAAGTACTCCTCGATAGTAATAGCAAACCCCAAATTGAAGATGCACAAGTTTACTAGGAGTTTGAAGAGTAAATTATAGATGGCTTTAACTCCTTATGAGGCCCGTACCTTTGAAAAATTTCTCAGTGCTACCATCCAACCTTAGTTGATGTAAATCAATGAAAGAGGAGAATAACCTCAAGCGATCAAAACTAAGTCCCAACTCCATTAACTTCAAGGCTCAAGGATTACTGATTAGAGGCCTTAATAAGAACAAGAAGCTAAATCAAGCAAGGACTAGTAGCATGATGCCAACCTTACTAGAATGCAATACTATAGATGTTGACACATGAGCATATGTCAGTGCATTACTAGTGCATGTTTTATTTGTGGGTAGCATGGGCATCGAGTAGTGAAATGTCCAAACTGAACAAGGAACACAGACCCAATTGGGAACAATTATAGTAATGGTGCTAAGTAGAATTGCCAAGGCAATGCTAATCCCAACAATGGCAACTGCAATGCCCATGAAAATAATCCTTAGCCCAATCAGGCTAAATAGAGGCCTTAGGGAAATGTGAGGGTGTTCACGATGATGCAAAAAGAGTCCGATCATGCGAAGGACGTTGTGGTAGGTATGGTTACTATTTATAAATTGTAGTGCATCACAATTTTTTATGTCTGAGTTACTAGATAGTCCTTATAGAGTGGCCACATTAGGAGGAGATGTCCTTATAACCAACCTAGTCTATAAGGGTTATAATCTAAACCTAAACGGAGACTACGAATCGCAAGCTAACCTCATTTGACTTAACATGACTGAATTCGACGTAATTTTAAGAATAGATTAGCTAGCCAAGAACTTTGTGTATGTGGACTATAGGAATAAGGTTGTAGATTTTCACCCTCCCACGAGTGATAGATTTTCCTTCTATAGGAGTGTTCGAAATCGGGCTAGCTAACTTAATACCTTTACTTCCATGGCCAGCACAAAGAAGTCTATCAGGGATGGATGCGAAGCCTACCTCGCATACATTCTTGATGAAGAAGAGCAAGATGTAATGCTTGAAGATATCCTGATAGTCATGGAATTCCCCGATGTGTTTCTAGATGACCTACCTAAATCACCTTTAGATAGGAAAGTAGAGTTTGATATCAGTCTAGTTTTAAGGATGAGCACCAATATCAAAGGCCCCATACCAAATGGCTCAAGCTGAGCTAAAGGAGCTAAAGGTGCTACTACAAGAGCACCTTGATAAAGGATAAATCCTACTGAATGCATTGCCTTGGGGAGCCCAATGCTCTTTGTCTAAAAAAAGGATAGGGGCTTAAGGTTGTGCATTGACTACTATAAGGTCAACAATGTGACCATCATGAATAAGTATCCTTTATTAGGAATCAACGTCTTGTTTAACCAATTAAAAAGGTTTAAGGTCTTCTCAAAAATGAACTTGAGATCTAGATACCACTATTTGAAGATAAAGGCTAAAGACATACCTAAAACGACCTTTCGAACAAGGTATGGGCACTATGAGTTTTTAGTGCTACCATTTGGGCCGACCAATACCCCAGTAGCGTTCATGGATTAAATGAACTGGTTGTTCAAGATGTACCTATACAAGTTTGTGGTGGTATTCTTCAACAATATTTTGGTGTACTCACTAAGTGAAGGGGCACATAAGGAGCACTTAATAATGGTGATACAGATCTTACGAGAAGAACAATAGTATGCCAAATTCAACAAATGTGAATTTTAGCTCAGAAGTGTTAGGATATGTGGTCTCTAAAGAGGGAGTATCGGTAGATCCCAAGAAATTTGAAGCCATCCTACAATGGCTCAGACCCACTAACGTGATGAAAGTGAGAAGCTTCCTTAGATTTGCTAGACATTACTGGAAGTTCATGGAAGGATTTTCCAAGATCGCTATGCCACTGACATAATTATTACAAAAGAGGAGAAAGTTTGAGTGGACCTTGGAGTGTGAACAAAACTTCGCGGAGCTTAAGCAAAAGTTAACCACAGCTTTAATATTCACTGATGTACTAAAGGTGGTGGATTTACGGGATATAGTGATTCCAATAAGGATGACCTAGAGTGCGCATTGATGCAACATGGTCCAGTGATTGTATACACATCCAAGCAACTGAGGTCATTTGAGTTGAACTACTTAACTCATGAATTTAAATTGGCGGTGGTAGTATTCACCTTCAAGATATGGAGATATTACTTGTATGGTGAGAGGTGTGAAATATACATCAATTATAAGAGCCTTAAGTACTTCTTCACCTAGAAGAAACTAAATATAAGGCAAAGGTGGTGGCTAGAGTTGATCAAGGACTATAACTTAATCATACACTATTATTCAGGTAAGGCTAACCATATGGTTGATGCCTTGAGGAGAAAAAGGATAGAGGTTGTGGTAGCCATGCTGGCAAGACAGCTTGATTCACTTTATTTATACATTGTGGATTTAACAAATGGAGTAGTAGAGTATCTAAATTCTAAATAATTAAGGAAATCAAGAGGCTTTAAGAGCCAATCTAAGCATAACAACATTAAAGGGTAAGGTTAAGCAAGGCCGAATTCTCGAGTTCCAAATGGGCAAAGATGGTGTGATGCATAAGAAGGGAAGACTATGCATCCTAAACATCAAGGAGATACGCGATTGAATCTTATTGAAGTACATCAATCAAGATACTCAATAAAATCGGATACAGAAGATGTACAAGGACCTTAAGAAAATATTTCTGGTATAGTAGGATGAAGAAAGAAATAACAGACTACGTAATGTGATGCATGACCTACCTAAAGGTCAAGACAGAGCACTAGTAGCCTGGAGGCTATCTATTGCCATTAGAGATCTTGAAATGGAAGTGGGATCGAATTACCGTGAACTTTGTGGTAGGATTGCCACGTACACCACAAAGACACAACATGATTTGGGTGATTGTTGACCATTTGACCAAGTCCATGATTTTCTCCCAATGCGAACAACTTATACCTTAGATAAATTGGTGAAGATGTAAATAGATAATATAGTGCAACTACAAAGAGAGCCTTCAAGTATAATCTTGATTGGTATCCTTGATTTGTCTCTTATTTCTAGGAGGCCTTCCAAGAAGTAATAGGGACAAGGTTAGATTTGAGTAACCCATACCACCCACAGATGGAAGGATAGTCAAAACGAACCATCTAAACATTAGAGGACATACTAAGGGCATGTGTCTTGGACTTTAAGGGGGCTTGGAGCAACCAATTGCCATTGGGCAAATTCTTGTATAACAATAGTTACCACATGAGTATAGGAATAGCTCCGTACAAGACTCTATATGGAAGAAGGTGTAGATCCCCATTCCATTGAAATGAAGTTGGCAACAGAAAATTTACAGGCCTAGAATTAAAGCAAATAATGGTAAGGTGAACATTATTCGTAAATGAATGGAGGAGGCCTAAGACCAACAGAAAAGTTAGGTTGACCTAAAACAAAGACCACTAGAGTTCCAACCCAAAGAACAAGTCTATTTGAGAATTTCCTCGTGTAGTGCAGTTTGGAAGAAAGCTTAGTCTACAATTCATTGAACCCTTCAAAGTTTTGGAAAGAGTAGGAGAGGTGGCAAAACGACTAGCACTACCGATACAATTGTTGTGCATGCATAATGTGTTCCATATGTCCCAACTGCAGACCTATATGCCTGACCTAAGCGTTATACTCAAATAGGAACCATTAATAGAGAATGAAAACCTCACCTATGAGGAACACCCATTTTGGATAATAGGTAAAGAAAAGAGGAAGCTGGGGAACCAAAAATACCCTACGTGAAGATACAGTAGTCAAACCACTCTGAGCAAAAGGCTGGGAGCCAGAGGTAAATGTTAGGTAAAGATATTCCTACTTATTTAGGTAAGATTGTAGTTACAAGATTAGTGGACGAAAATTATTATAAGCGAGGAGGATGTAATATCTCGAATTTTTTCAGAAATTATGAAATAAATTTTCTTATAAATTTTATGGATTGAAATTATGTTGCTAAAGATTCAAGGAATTTTGGTGAAATTATTAAAGGTCGATTAAGGAAGCCTAGGATGGAAGATAGACATTTTTAGGTAGTGAAATTTTTTTGAAGAAATTATTAAATTAGGAGAAATAATTTTGAAGCATTTAGAATAAGAAAATAAAATACATGAAAATTCGGATGAAAATAGGGTAGAAATTAGAAAAGAAGGAAATTATTTTTAAGGACATAATTTATTAAGAATCTCAACCCTATACACTTACCTATTAACCTAAGGTATAAATAGAGAGTTTAAGGGTTGAAAACCCTTATTTTAGACTTGGAAAATCGTGATGACATCCAGAGCAATATAGGAGATTAGTCGGCTCTTTCCACTTGAAAATTTAAGGTAAATTCTATGGTGAATTCTTCATTTTTCATGTATACGTATAGAACATTTATTGTACACGTGTAGGCGCTCAAAACACATGAATTTTAATAGCCTAAATATTTTGGTTGATGGAGAATAATGTAGAGAATGGGGAATTATGCGTAGAATACATAAAAACCATGTATAAAGTTGAATAATTGGATAAAAACGTGTATTGAAACTTTCAAAATTTATGGAAATGCATAAGTTATGATTCCTATGAGTTTTAATCTACCAAACCATAGATAATGGCTAGGAGAACATGGGTGGAATCAGGTTTTGTGGTTGGAAATAGATGGAATGTGAAAATAAGAGTGAATCAGTGTGTAGACGCAACTCTGTTTTGAACCATTCCAAATTTTGGAACAAATTAACCTTGGACCTAATGGATAAGACTTAATAGGATACAAGATTGATAATTTGAAGGATTCGAGTGCTCACAAACAATGGAACATGTCAAGTATTGACAAACATACATTATTAGACATGTCAAGTATTGAACAAGAACTATGAATGTGACCGAATAGGTGACTGAGAGCCAATACACAAGGAAACTAGAAACCAGTCGAGCTAATAAGAGCAAGTGACAATGCTTACCAAGCTTTACCAAGCTTTTATATCTACTTTAGAAAATGGATTTTTGTCTATGTCAAGGTGCTTTCTTGTGCAAGTGATAACACCTTACTTATTTTTACAACTGCCTTTGAAAATGATTTTACAACTGTTTTCCAAATTAGTTTACAGTGCAAATGAATGTCTATACTCATTTTCAAATCAAGCTCCAAATGTTTTCCAATTGCCAAAATGTGTGATTTTAATACTGATTATAATACGAAAGTCTTGTTTCGGACATAGATGCGAGCTATTTGCAAACTGAATATTCTAAAATTGCATACTGGACCATGAATTTATGAAATGAATATAAAGAACAACTCATCAAAATGTAAATAAGTGTGAGGAACGATTTCTGCTCTACTAATCAGGTAGTAGATTGGGATTTGTCTAATTGGGATGAAGACTAAAATCGATAACAAGTGAAAGCTAGCCTTTGGCTGTACCAGTCAGGAAATAGTAGATTGAGATACCTCCCAAGTGAGGTTGAAACCTTAGGATCTCGATGGCATAGTCGAAATTAAATGTACCCTTCCTAATTGGGGACAAAAAGATGAGGCCCTAATCAATGGTACATGCGCAATGCACATAATAACGAGTTGGCTTAGAAACAAGGAAATAACAAATATTACATGATTGTATCATTTTTTTCCCCACATATTATGAGAATGCTTTATTATGTGATACCTTCCAAAAAAATGCTCTTTTACTTAACTGCGAATTATTTGAAATTGTTATTGATCGCATTCATTTTTGAAAAGTAAACAAGTAAATGTATTCATCGACTGAGTGATTCCTTGCTCACCACCACTAATGACCCTTTCGCAAAAAAGATAAGAGAACAAGAGGAAACCTGGGATGGTCGTATGAGAAAAGGAGCCACACTTTACTTCACATTGTTTAAGATGTGGATTTTATTTTCCCAAAGACAATGAGATGTAATGAGAGGTTTTATATTTCATCCATGCAATTGAGATAAGTTATTATGGATATGTATTGTGATGTTGTTTTGAAATAATTATTAAATGTCATTATTGGTTTAGTTGCTCTGTACATGTTTGTCTTTGGTATTTGCTGAGTTGGTTTATGAATACACCATGTCATGGTCCTAGGTTCAGTGCGTGACATACAAAGCTTGGGAGAGCCCATCATTCTTTTCACTCTATCTTTATCGATGTGATTCCCTAAAATATAAGTCACTTCTCCCAAGTCTTTCATGGAAAATGAACTAGATAACCATATTTTAACCGATATCATCATCCCATCATCATTCCCAATGAGAAGTATGCCATCTACATACAACACTTAGAATGTGATTACACTCCCAGTGAACTTATAAATGCAAGGCCCATCCCTATTTTTTATGAAGATAAACAATTTGAATACACTATTTAAACAAAGATTCCAACTCCTCGGTGTCTACTTAAGGCCACAAATGGCCCTCTTAAGCTTGCATACTTTGTGGCCACACCCTGTAGATATCCTCCTCAAGAAACCCATTAAGGTAAGTGGTTTGGACATTCATCTGCCAAATCTCATATTGCAAAAAGTATCCAAAAGGATTTGATCATAGCAACAAGTGAAAGTCTTCTCATAGTCAATGCCCTCTTTTTTACTATAGCTTTTGCCAAAGGCCTAGCTTCATAAGTCTTCACCTCACCCGCCAAACCTATATTTCTTTTATAGACCTATTTGTATTCAATGGAAACTATTCGCTTAGGCAGATCCAGTATGGTCCAAACTTGGTTTGAATACATCAAATCCATCTCAAACTACATACCCTCCTAGCACTTGGTGGAATCTCTATCCACTATTACTTGATCGTTTGTAGAAGGTTAATCCCCTTGATTTGGCGGGTATGTAGAATCCCCATTACTTGGTGGAATCCCTCCTAGAAGGTTAATCCATCTCTAACTTTTATAATGAACAACTCTTGTTCATTCTCTAGGACATAACTATATCTTTTCGGTGCATGATACTCTACTCGATCATCGCAATGGTTGCACCATAGGAGTTTCTTGAATCGGTAACTATCATATAGGTTCCTCGCTTCATCCCTCTTGCTCAATTTCCTTGATCTTAATAATTCTACAAGCACCCCGTTCTCCGATGAACTCATCCTCTAGGAAGTGTGCTTGATAACCAACAATAATCCTATAGTCATAAGGGAGGTTCAACTCGTATCCAATAGTCCTTGGGATACCCTACAAAGTGACGTAAAATGACCTTTGCCTCTAACTTATCTCCTTACCCGTCTTAAGGTAAGTCGCATATCCCCAAATCCTAATATGCTTCAAGCTCAACTTCCGCCCACTCTATATCTCATGTAGGTCAAAGGAATAGACTTAGAGGGAATCCTATTCAAGATGTGAGTAACTATCAAGAAGAAGGGTCCTCATAGAAAAATGAATAAATCGGTGAAGCTCATCATGGATCAAATTATGTCCAATATAGTCATACACTCCACTACACCATTCAATTGAAGAGTTGTTGATGGTGTGATTAATGATACAATGCCATTTTCCTTGAGGAATTCCATGACTCGGTGCTTATGCATTCACCATGATGATCTGATCGTAGTGCTACATGATTTCCAGTTTGTTTTTCTACTTTAGCCTTGAATTCCTTAGAATTTTTAAAAGATTCTTGTTTGTACTTCATTAAGTACACATCCGTACCAACTAAAATCATCGGTGAAGGTAATAAAGTAGTAAAATCCTCCTCTTGCCATTTCTTTAAATAACCCACCACAAATGTTAGTGTGGACTAGTTCTGACACCAATGTAACTCTCTCGATGTGCCCATCAAAAAGGCTCTTAGCCATCTTGCTTAAGATGCAAAGTTCACAAGCCAGATAAGGCTCTTCTTCCAATGGGCCTATAAGCCCATCTTTCTCCAACATGCTAATCCTAGCCTCTATAACATAACTCAATTTGAGATGCCCTAATTGCTTGGGATGCAAACCATCCGTAGCACATTTGTTTGTTATGGCATTCATCATAGGTTTATCATCTAAATTCAAGTAGTACAAGTCATTTACAAATGAGGCCAATTTATTAAGATAATAAATTTAGCACATATTATGCTTAATAGAAAATTCATAACCTTCTTTTACCAATAATGATACAAAGACAATATTTTTAAGTCCACTAGGTTATAAGAGACAATCTCTTGGCCCAAAACATGACCTAATGATAATTTAATTAAGGCAGTGTCAATCGCAATGGCTGCAATACTTACCCTACTACCAACTTTAATCACTAGTTCTCACTTCTGAAGCAACCTACTCTTAACTAAATCTTGATTCAAAGTGCAGATATGAAAGGAAGTACTTGAATCCAAGATCTAAAATGTAGAAAACACACTAATAAAATAAGAAGTTTCATAAACATAAAGTTCCATAACCCTTTTGCCATCTTCTAGGCTATCGATTCTCCCGCCACAATTCCCTCTCTAATGCTCCTCCTTGTTGCATTAGAAACTCTTTCCTCTACCCATATAAACATTGGATGCCATGCCTCTCCCATTGGCCTTAGGAACATCAGGTCTCCTTCTTTTAGTCTTGCCCTCGTTAGTCTTACTAACCAGGGGACTCGACACCCTAAGGACAACCTCCTTCACATTACACAAATGATAACTTCCAAGATCGCACCAATTCCTCGAGGAATGAGAACTCTTTTGAAGCATCAAACCTAATTAGCTATCTTTATGCTAAAAAACATGATGGTCTCAAAAATGGTAATTATAAGAGTATCTATCATCATTCAAGAATAATATAATTGCAAAAAATAAGCAAGATTATTAGTTTGGTTATTAATGTTGTTATCAAATGATTTTAGACTTTAAACATACAACCTCCCACTAGATTTTTGAATCCTGTACTCCCCTGGGTAGGAAATGGAAATCTCATTAGAAAAATCTCCTAGCACATAATTAGGGTCTTCATTAGATATAGTGTATCTCACACATACAATTCTTAGCATAATAGGCCTAACGAGTAACAACTCTTACCAACGCATCTCATGCGTGGTCCAATATTACACTTTAGCCCATGGCCCAATAAAGACTCACACATACAGTTCTTGACATCACGAGTTTATTTAAGTCATGCCCACCAACTGATAATTCATCAAATTTGTAACCCCTGAATAACTATTAAGCTCTTAAGGGAAAGTATCCTTTAAATATTACAACCAATGCTTTTGAAGCTCTAAACACACCATCGCAATGTGACCCCATGAGTGTAATGATATCACAAGCTAAGACCACACCAAGAACTCTAAGCTTGGTGGAGGGCCACAACAAAACAATTTCTCTATTACAACTTAATATTGAAGCAGAAGTTTTTGGTCCATGTGCTTTTCTTTCACTTTGCACATTAGCCATTTTCCATAGACAAATCTCATACATGCAATAAAACATAAGACATAAATAACACGGAAGAGTATGGACTCTCTAGATACAATTGGAGCCGACAATCAGATCATGCACATGTGTGTGAAGCCCTATACCTTTACAAGGCTTTTTAAGATTTTCTTCATTAGTCTTAGTTTCCTTCTTCTTCATGGTCTCACCACGCTTGGACCATCAAATGGATTCCAACTCTTAGCCCCGAACAACCACCAACTCCTTGGCTTCCAAGTAATCACCAACTCTTGGTCTCAAAATTACAATTACATCGTGGTATACCACAAAAAGAATATTTCCTATTATATTTTAGAAAAACTTGGGATTATACCCTTACAAATAATGGAAAAATAATTTATACATCTAGATAAACCAAAACCAAAATAATAAAAATCCATCCACATGTGTCCTAAGTTAATAACCCATCCACACATCCATACAACATCTATACGTCACTTGTATGAAATAGCAAAATAGTTGGAACAATCATTATATGACTTACTCATACCATGCCTTAGTTCTTGTTTGTGAAAAATCCTTTTTCCAAAAGATTTAAATTCGAAAAAGCACAAAACAGCACCTATAGGACCCTTGTGCAATTGCAGAACAGTTCCCATTACTACAAACTTTAGTGCAGTCACTGGGTCTAAGCCTTGCAACTGCGAGCACTGGCTTTGACAATTCCAGAATATGTTACGGCCTCTACTCACAACTATGAGATCATATAGTGCGCACAACACCTTGTCTAAAGACTACAAAGCTAGGTGCGAGGATTACATAACTCCCGCGCCTCAAGTCGTGGCTGCGCCTTAAGTCGTGGCTGCGAATGGCCACATCGAGGCCCCAAGATGTCACTGTGGCACTGTTTATTTATTGACACTCAAGACTCAATTTTTTATCTTTTCTCAATCTAAAACACCCACAAAACATTTTTACAAGTATATACAAGTTTCAAAAACATGTTTATGAAATTTTTCAAACAAGAAACTACCATAAATCATAAAACGAAAGTATATGGATATGTTTATACGAAGAAAAGCAGCGGCTCTAATACCACTATTGGGTTTCACCATGTACAGGATGCTAAGTTTTAGAAATTTTAATTACAAAATAATTGGAATAAATAAGATCCCAACCTGCTCTACTTTCATCCTATAAAACACATATACATAAATTTTACAGTAGATGCATAGATGATTGCCTAGAAATAAATCTGGCAATTTTGTGAACACAAATAAATCATTGGCTATGGCTCTCCAGCAAAATTCCATAAACTCCTTCATCAAAACTTACAACTCTTGTGCTTGAAAAATTTCCTAAGAAAAAATTAAGGCTACAAACTAATTTTCTCTCTTGGGACCCCTTCTAAGTAATTTATTCTCAAGACATAATCCTATTTATACTAAGATTCCTAGGATTTCTAAAATGGGCTCTATGTACTTTGACATGAATCTCAAAATTAATTCAAGCCTATCCACCTTTAATTATTAATTTAATTTATAACTAAAGCTCATTTGAATTATTTCCTTAAATTTACTAGTTCTATTAATTAAATTAAAGGTGTATTATATTTTCAATTAATAATCTTCATTATTAACAAACATAATAGATATAAAATAATTCTCTTTTACTTTTTCTCATTAATTTAATTATTCCTATTAATAGGCTCACCATGTTTCTAATTAATAATTTTACCACTAATAAACATAGTGAGGAATAAATAATTTCAATTCGATCCAATCCAGTTACAATCAAATTAAATACTCTATGAGACTTTTCAGACCTTGTGATTATCACTTTACAATTACCTCAAGCCATCGTCTTGTTCTTATGTGTGTAACTTTTTGGGTTCATCCTTGGTTGGCAACGGGTATAACTCAAAGGATATGAGCAACACCTAGCCTATGGCCTATATCATAGTCCATCTAAGGTGAAGTAAATGGATCACAATAAACCCTCTTGATTGTGAATACCATGTGGTATATAAACCTTTTATCTTACTTTATCTCAACTAAATGAGAGTTATGGATTTAATCAAACTCACAAACTCAATCATACAACCAATTAATGTTTCCTTATGAAATTAATGTTTCTATCAAAAACTCTTTTCCCAATCACACACTACCTTAGCCAAGGATTTTCATCTCATAGAATGACAACTGTATTAGACAAATGCCTTGCTCACTTGCAAAATAACAAATCCCTTATTAAACACACACATTCCTCCATACACTCGGATACTGGTACTTTGGACTCATGACCCTATCACATACCAGAATAGATATAGTTCTTAAGAGTCTAATGATACATTGACCGTTATACGCATAAGACAACTATGTTGTCTCAAGTCTAAGGTTCACATGTACTTAACATGATCACAAAGTAAGGCATTGACAACAAAGAGTGAACTCTACATGTCTACTTCATTCTGCATGTTAATGTTTGAATGCTCATTCTCTAACGAAGCATCCACACACATGTATTCTCACTATTTTAGAACGAATGACATGACACTCACCATACGAATACAAAGTGTACTAGTTGTCACATTGACTCTCTAATGCTCTTCAGCGTGTCTATGACTCATGGACTAATTTTAGTGATTGTGTATTATGACAACGTTCTGTCCATATTCATAGCCTTTTATGAATAAGACATCTTAACATAAAAGGCACATCCAATACTTTTCACCATTCAAGATTTACATATATGAAAATTCTGCCAAAATATTGATAAAGAACTCATCAACATTTATTAAATAATAATGATAACATTTACAACCAACATCCCTCAATGTTCCCTCATGGATAATTTGGTGGTAGAGGTCATATCGCTAACAAATGTATAATGGATCATCCACTATGGTAAGAATTAAGTTGTAAAAGCTTAATCATGAATTACAAAATCTCAACACAAAGGATGGAGAATTAGTATAGGAATTCTTGACAAAAGTAGAAGGAGTTGTCAACCACATATGATCCTATGGAGAGGATGTCTCTAAGCATAACATCATGACTAAGGTATTATGTAGCCTTACCCCTAGATTTGATCATGTAGTTGCAGTGATTGAAGAATCAAAGTATTTGACAAATTATTCTTTTGATGAATTAATGGGGTCTTTGCAATCCCATGAAGTAATGATAAATAAGATTGAGGAAAATGTTGAAGAAAAGGTTTTTCAAGCAAAAGGAGAAGAATCTGAGGATGACCAAGATGAATGGCATGGAAAAGGCAAAGGAAAATATAAAGGTAAGAACAACTACCATGGCAAAGATAGTGGTAGAAATTTGGAGCAAAGGCCGAACAAGAAAGTCCAATGCTTCAATTAGAAGAAGTATGGACATGTGAAAGCCAATTTTTAGTATAGAAATAGGAAAGCCAACTATATGGAAGAGATAATTGAAGAAAGTAAACTATTCAAGGCCTATGATGGAAAGATGCATAAAGTGGATGATGAGACGTTAATTGGGCAGAGTAAAATTGAGGTTGAGGATTGTGCCCATAAGTCTCTCAAAAATATTTTAAATGATGATTTGTATCATAAAGTAGATGAAAGTGCAAAGTTTAAGCATTACATTGCATGGGAAGAACAAAAAAAGTGCCAATAGAGGCAAGTTGATGACAATCAAGTTCCACCATAGAAGAAAGAGTCCACCAAATTTTTGGAAGCTGGAGATTGGCATAATGTGTACATATTAATGTTAAAAGCATTGTTTGGAGAACAAAATTTTGCATCAAAGGAGACTGTTGAAGATGATTCAAATTTTATGATTGAATAATTACCAAGAAAGATGAAGTCTTGGGAAGCAAGAATTGAAAATTGAAGAATATACCATAAAGCTTTGATCTTAGAGAGCAAGACTTTCCTTGGAGTAGTGATTTATTTCCTAGCATTTGTTTTTCTTTATTATGGTTGTTTAGTAGGTTAAGCAATACCATAATTATATTACTTTGTATCCTATAAATAATGGCATTGTATAGGGAATTTAATTAAGAGAACAAAAGAACAACAGAGAAGAAGACACTTCCATTTGCCCTATCCTTTTCTTTGTAATAGTTTAGGCTATGTTTGGTTGTTATTTTTAGTTTTTAGCAAAATAAAGTTTGTTCCTTTACCTATAATACTGCAACTTCTTTAGCTATTCCTTGAAACTTTTCTTTGTTTTTTTTTTTTTTGGTAACTCCTCACACATAGTGTCCACCATAAAACTTACGTTGCACATCCAAAATTCCAACATTGGGGATGGTGAACGACACCATTACGAGCGGCGTTCAACAAAGCATCACACGGGAAAGGGTGGGGAGGGGGTGTGGGTGAGCTGTTGCAAACAAAAATTGGTTAAGATCAAAAGGATCAAGCGCCATGGATTCAGCTAATTGTAGTCATAGTGAAGGAAATACAAGAAAAAGACACAATAGCAACCTATATGCAGAGAGGCAAATAATAGAAGGGATACCTTAAGGTGCGTCATTGCCAATATGGTGGAGTTTGACACCACACTTCCAAGTGATGGAAATGAAACGATCGAGTTTTCTCCAATGGTGGATGGCATGGAGCTACATCTCCCCTTATTATAGCAGCAGAGGGTTAGGTGAAGAAACTGAAAATTCTTTGGAGCCTCTAGCAACTAAGGCAATGTTTAGTCAATAAGGAAAACTCCTGAGGAAGATGATCTGACTTATGTTAGTAAAAGTCATTGAAGTTTCCATATAAAAAGGGTTTAGAATTACCACGTGAAATAATTCTAAGGTGGAGTTTTCGTAGAAGAAAATGATTTGATTGTGGAAGTCTGGAGTGGTAAGTGGCAACTGAAAAGGAAATTTAATGGGGTGTGTGAACATGACTCGCGTACAAAGATGTTTTCGACTTTCCTTTGTGCATGCAAAGTATGTATGTGTGACAAAACTTAATTATCTTCATCAATTGAGGTGTGAACAATGAGGATAAATCAAGAGGCAGTCTTGATCTAAAATCGAAAAAAAAAGATGAGTGCACAAAAGCAAGGGCTAACTCATTCAACTTTAGAAAGATAGATCACATAACTATACATCAACAAAGGATATATATAGTCCCCAAGCTAGCCCTTGCCTAACTGCTTTACAATAACAAATTAACTTGCTAACCACTAACCTACACTAACTAATTAACATAACTGACTGTAATGGAAGTTATTCGCTAGTTACTATTCCATTGCTGCTTCCATGTTATCAACATCAGCATACTTCACTTTGGTTTGTTGTGATGCTAACATCCCCCCTTAAGATGAGCATGGATGTCCTTCATGCTCATCTTGGACAAAAGCTTAGCAAACTACCTTGCACATAACCCCTTTGTTAGGACAACAGCAACTTGATCTTCAGTCTTGATGTACCGAGGATCAATAGAGCCCTCTTACACTTTCTCTCGAACAAAATGAATGTCAAGATCAAAGTGTTTTGTTCTTTCATGGTGTGTGGGGTTCCTACTTGTCTATAGTGCACTCAAATTGTCACAATATAGAGGGATTAGTCTTTAAACCTCTACTCCAAAATCCTCCAAGACATTCTATGACCAGATTAGTTACATATCTTCTTGTGTACAAGCATCCCCCCAATCACTATCTAAATACCCACGTAGCTAAATTTGTGATGACTTGTTATGAATATACCTCTCCTAGGGGATGTTTTTAGATACCTCAATACTCTAAAGGCTGCTTCCAAATGGTGTTGAGCCAGCTCACTCATAAATTGGGACAAGATATGCATGACATAACCAACGTCTGGTCAGTGAAGGTTAAGTAAATTAACCTTGTTATCAACTGCCGATAAGTAGTGGAATCACTCAACAACTCTCCATCAAGTTGGCTAACCATATAGTTCTTCTCTGTAGAAGTGCCCACACCCTTGGCTCCTAGCAATCTATGTGCATTAATGAGGTCTAATACAAACTTTCTCTGACACAGCACCACATTCACTTGATTTAGAAATTTTAATCCCAAGAAAATAGCTAGGGACTCCAAGATTTCTCAGTATTGAGAAATCTTATTATATCATTGATTTCACCCTGGTCTCTAATGCCAACTACCACATCATCCATATACACCAACAAAGCCACCATCTTCCACTTGTTGGTCCTTTTAGTGAACAAGGAATGATCAGACTTAGATTGATTGAATCCATACTCAACGAGAGCCTCCGTGACTTAGTATTCCACTGCTTGGAGGCTTGCTTGAGCCCATACAAGGACTTCCTCAGCTTGCACACTTACTGTGATAAAATTGTGGTGTTGTTGTTATGTAGACTTTCTCCATTAGATTCCCATTCAAGAACACATTATGCACATCTAGTTGCTGTAAATTTCAGCTCCACATTACTGCCATAGAGAAGAATAACCTTACTATTATTTGCTTTTCCACTAGATTGAAAGTCTCAGTGTAATCAAGGCCCTGAATCTGATTATAGCCTTTGGCAACCAACTTAGCTTAGCACCTTTACACCTCCCCATTTAACTTGAGTTTTATTTTATACACCCATTTCCACCCAATGGCATGTTTCCCTCTAGGAAGTTCCACTATCTCCCTAGTCCTATTATCCTTCATGGCTTGTAACTCATCTTGCATGGCTTGTATCCAGTGTTGTTTACACAGCTTTAGCAAAGGAGTTTGGTTTGGGACATCATTCAGAGCTGCTAAGTAGCATTTATATGATTGGAAAAGGTTGGAAATGTTAAGGTTATTGGCTATTAGATGTGTAGTGGTACAATTTGGGTTTTGGTGGGGTGGTGGCAGATTGTAGTGATATATTTCAAGGTATTTTAGTACTCTTCTTATCTTAGTAGACCTTCTAACATCATAGTGGAATTGATTTAATGGCTAGGGTGAGTGGGGCTTCTGCATTGTCTTATAGTAGTGTGTGTGTGTGTGTGTGTCTCAAATTGAGGACATAGGGACTAAGGTGTTATAGTGTGAGGTGCAGTTTCTATTTCATGTGATAGAGCCTGATTAGGTTGTTTCAGACCACTTTGATCATGAAAGGAAGGTCTCTCAACAAGGGAAGGAATGCTAGGTGTGCTTTGTGGTTTGTTCAACAAAGTGCAGTAGTTCTTGTCAAAGGGGAAAACATGCTCGTAAAAGACAACATCTCTGGAAATGAACACTTCATGTGTGTTGAGATCATAAAGTGTGTATCCCTTAATGTGTGGAGGGTCACCAATAAACACACACTTCTGAGCTTTGGGGCCAAGTTTTGATCTATGCCTCTTGAGAGTGGAAGCAAATGTCAAGGAGCCAAACACTTTAAGGTGATTGTATTTTGGTGGTTTTTGGAAAAGTTTCTCATATGGTGATAGGTAGTCTAGGAACTTGATAGGTAATCTATTGAAGATATATATGGCAGTTAATATGGCATCACCCTATAATTTGATTGACAATGAGGCTTGGAAAAGAAGGGCTCTAGCTAAGCTAAGGAGGTGCTGATATCTTCTTTCAACAACAACATTCTATTGAGGGGTTTTTATACGGGACAACTAGTGAACAATTCCTTTATTTGCGAAGAAATCTATCATGTTTAGTTCTAGAGCATTATCTAATCTTATGCATAGAATCTTTTGGTTAAATTGGGTAAGGACCATGTTATAAAAGGTTGGAAAAATTGATTGAACATCAAATTTATTTCTCATCAAGTATATCCAAGTACATCTACTAAAGTTATCTACAACTGACAAGAAGTAGTAGTAACCTCCTATGGCTGCCTTTGAGTAAGTCCCCCATGTGTGAAGGTGAACTAACAATTTTGGGTGTTGATTACATGAGTGGGAAAAGGTTTTCTTTTTCTGTTTTGCAAGAGAACAAGTTTCACAAATCTTTTGTGGTACAAAATCAATGTAAGGAAAGGAAGAATGTAATCTATCTATTACATCATGAGATACATGTCCTAATCTAAAATGCCATACATCAAACACTAGAGTAGATGCCACATTAACTCCCCTATTTGCATTAACTTGGGTTGGAAGTGGTCTGATGCTTGTTGGTTTAAAATGGTTCTGATAGAGGATGAAAAGGCCTTGATTAAGTTCAGTAGTTCTAATCATCATCCCTAATGAACAACTCTGGATATGACAAGTGTGGGAATTAAAAATGAAGCAACAGTTGTGTGTTCTAATCCATTGAATGATTATTGTTAAATGAGTGAATGAAAGAATAGTGCAACTTGTTTGATTATGCAATTCAATCTTGATTATGCAATTTGTATGTTTGGATAGTGCAATGCATGTCCTTTTTCTTGGGGGGGGGGGAGATAAATGCCATAGTTATAGTTATAATTAGCTCTTTGAACAATAGCCATAATCATCTAGATGGATGCATGCTTCACAAAATTCACTTGATTTTGTAGTATTTCTTGGATAATGGTGCAGCGTGTATTGTTAGATGAATGCCATAGTTCAAGTTTTCACAAAACCATAGTTATCTTGATTAAAACCTTCATTAACAAGATGTTGAAATAAAATACAGTTCGTTAGTTGCATATTGCTATTTCTCTCTAGTTCATTAACATTTGACATATGTAGAATAGTAGGACCGATATAAAATGCACTCAATTTGCTAAAAGCAATTTAGTAATTAGTTTCCCATGAGCCAACATTTCGGTTCCTATAATAGGACATTAGTAATAAACCCATATTAGTTTAATTTTGGTGGATGAACAAATAATAGATTATCATTTGATTACCTTTATCTATTTTCGTGTGAAGATATGGATGGTTAACATACAGGATATGGATTTTATATGGCAACAAAATGTCTAAAGGACTTAAACATAGGAATATTTAATCAAAAAAATTTGTACAAAAATTTGTGATATTAAATAAAGTTATATAAAGGGATTTTGGTACCTCTAGAATACTAGAATTTCACTCCCTCCAAATTTTTAGCCAGAACCCAATATAAATAGGATTAAAATGTAGAGAAAATTAAAATTCTCCACCTCCAATAAACCAATTGCCATTCAAAGAAGTAGTAAAGAGGGAAAGAAATTTTTGGCTTCTAAGTGTGATAAATTGAGGTAAATTCCAATCTAAATATCATGTTCTTCATACAGACACTTAGAAAATTTTAATACACATGGAATAAGGATTTGTATGGGTTACACGTGATTTTATTCATGAATATGTTGTTAAGCTCTTGAACATGGGATCCACATCTCATATGGGGTTGAAGAAATGGATTTAAAGAGAATCCTATTCAAAATATGTATAACAATAAGAAGGGCGTGATCTTATAAAGATATGGGAAGGTCTATGAAGTTAATCATAGATTGAACCATGTCTAACAAGGTCCGATTTCTATGTTCAGCTATTCTATTCAGTTAAGGAGTGACCTGTGGTGTCAATCATGATACAAAACCATTTTTCTTAAGGAACTTGGCAAACTCACTACTCTTGTATTCACTACAATTTGATCATAGTGTTTTTATGTGCTTGTCAATTTGTTTCTCTACATACACCTTGAATTTTTTAAACTTTTCAAAAGATTCATGCTTGTAATTCATCAAGTACACATAACCATAACTAAAATAATTTTCGTTAAAGGTTATAAAGTATTAGAAACCTCCTCTAGCCATTTTATTAAATGGCTTGCAAATATTGGTGTGGACTAACTCTAACACCTAAATGGTCCTTTCGACATGTTTCTTAAATAGACTCTCAGCCATTTTAACTAAGATATAAGGTTCAGAAGTTGGATTGGGTTTTTCTCCCACGAGGCCAATAAGCTCATCTTTATCTAATTTGCTAATCCTTATGTCCTTGATTAGGCCCAATTTAAGGTGTTAGAATTGTTTGGGATTTAAATCATCCCTTGCATGTTTATTTGAAATGGTATTCATCACAATACTATCATCCATACTCAAGTAATATAGGTCATTCATAAGAGACGTTATGCCAATTAATTTATTAAAATAATAAATATAGCACATGTCAATTTTTTAAAAAATCAAAATTCTCTTTATTAATAATGAAATGGAAACAATGTTCTTAAGCTTATTAAGCAAAAGTAAACAATATCTTAAAGTAATAATATTGCTGGATGGTAGTATGGCTAAATCAATCAACCACTACTCATCTTAATCACCACTTCACACTTCTCAAGTAACCTACTTCTAGCCGGATCTTCAAGCAAAGTACAAACATGAGATGAATACCAAAATCTAAAACCTAAGAAGTAGAGAACACGCTGAGGGAACAAGATGTCTCAAAAACATAAAATTTCATACCTTTTGATTCTATTTTTAAAGTTCTTGAGGCACTTCGCACAATTCCTTCTCTAAGGACCATCTTTGCCTTAGCGAAAACAGTTTCCTTTATTAGTAAGACCTTTAGCTTTCTTGATACTTCCAATCACCTTAGAAATAGTAGGTCTCTTCTTCTTTGTCTTGCACTTTTGGTCTTACCAAAAGAGTTAGATGCAACAAGAACTACCTCCTTCCCTTTTTTATTTATGATAACTTGTGCATTCACTTGCTTATTGAGGATCCCAACTAGCGTACACTCTACATCATTCAGATGATAATTTATAATGAACTATCGAAAGCAGTTTTAAAGCAATTAAATGATTAACTTGATCTGCAAGTTGGCATTCATGATGAAATCTAGTGACTCAAGCCTCTCGATAAACAAAATCATCTTGATAACATGCTCACTAACATCACTACCCTTCGCCATGTGCATCTTGAATAGCCGCTTAGATATCTCACATCTAGTAGTGCGACTCTGCTCACCATACAATTCTTGTAGATGGTATAAAATCTCTCAACCTCTCACCATGCTCTTATGGGTCCTATAGATACCAATGGTCATAATAGCTAACTTGTAGCTCTTAACCTATAGATTGTCCTCCGCCCATCTCTTTTAAGTAGATTTCTCCTCCTCACTAGCTATCTTTGTAAGGACTAATTGGATATTAGCCTCCTATACATAGTCGGTGCGTTCTAGATTAAGAATAATTGTCAAGTTCTAGAGCTAGTTGACATAGTTAGACCTAGTCAGAATATTGATCTCAAGCAATTTACTAAAAAGTGTAGACATTATTTGATATAAAAATAAACTGTAGAAAATATGCAAGACTTCATTAGTGTGGCTGTAATATGTGTTTCCACTTGCTTATGGACTTTTAATTGAAATGGTTTGCCACTAGATTTTTTGAATCCCATACTCCCTCATGTAAAAAACAAAAATTCCAGTAGAAAAATTTTCTTAGTGTGTGATTGGGGTCTTCATTGGACATCCAAACCTTACACATACAGTTCTTAGCATGCTTGGCCTAATGAGTGGCAACTATTGCTAGCACATCACATGTACTGTCCATTCTTTTTCTTCAACCCATGGTTAGATGAAACCTCACACATGTAGTTCTTAGTAACACAGGTCCATTTAATTCACACCCGTCAATTAAGAACTCATTCGATTTGATTCCCACCAGTAACCTTTTTAGTTCTTTAGGTGAAGTATCCTTCGAATATCATACCCAATGCACAAAATGCCTTACATGTGCCATTGCAATGTGACCTCATTGATATAATGTTATCACACACTAAGGTTACACTTAGAACCTCGAGTTTAGTGGAGGGCCCAAAAAAAAATAATTTTGTCGCTACAATTTAATATTATGCAAGGAAGTTTTTAGTCTATGTAGTTTTACATAGCACTTTGCACATTATTCAATTCTATGCATATACCTGATACACGTATCACAAATAATAAACAAATAAAGTAGTATGGAGAATTATGGACTTTCAGATCCAATTTGAGCCAATAATTAGATTGTGCACATGTGCATAAAATCTTATACTGTTACGAATAAAACTATTGAGTGTCTTCTTTTATCTTAGCCTTCATAGCTTCCTTTATAGGCCTTACCTATCTATGAAACTCTGAATGATACCAACTCTTAATCTCTATATGAACATCAACTCTTGATACCTTTTATGTTTATAATTATACATGGCATACCATTGAGAATAATCTCTATTCTACATAAAAATAAAAACATAGGTTTACGCCTTTATAACCTATGAAAATTATATTATACATCCATAAAACTTATTCAAAATGCAAAACATTCATCCACTAATGTTCTAAGTCTATTATTCATCTATAACATACATTCACATAATAATACATTAGATGTATAATCGAACATTTTCATTTAATTATGCCTTTCATGACTTATGCATCTCATGCATTAGAATATTCGCAAAATACTCTAGTCAATTGCAGTCTTACTAACTATTGCGATTACAAAACCCCTCCTCGCGATCATGAGCCCACTGCCCATGATCGTAGGCTTTGGAGGCAAGCATTACAAAATAGTTGATTCCAACCATTCAATCTCGGGAATCACGGTTTCAATCACGAGAACCCTTCTTGCAACCAAGACACTAGTCGTGAATCACAGCAGAATGCTTTCTCAACTATCAATTATCAATTTTTAATGCCTTTTGTCAATTTCAACACTCACAAAACAATTTTGCAATCATGGAAAGGTATTAAATACATGTTTAAATAATTTTTACACAAAAACCAACATAAATTATTGAAAGATCATTAAATTTTACCGTTATTTGAGGAAAATAGTGGATCTTATACCATAGTAGGGTTTGGCTCGTAAAAATTCAAACTTTGAAACATAAAATCATGAATAATACATAGTGAAAATAAACAAACTAAACCCCAGTTGTTTTTATTGCATAACACCAATAAAATCATACAAACAAGTAAGCACATTAAATACCTATAAAATCTTATTCCAAGACAAGCGTACTTGTGATATTTAAGTCGTGGCCATCAAATCTTAATATCTATTTCATCCATATAGTTGGAATGTTGACAAGCACTTTCTTCATCTTGAAAATCCTTTTGTAAAGCTCTTACTCAAAATACCTTTAGGGCAATAAAGCTTATGGACAAGAAGGATAAGGGAAGGGTGGCTAGAATTGTTTCACTCTTCTTGCTTGGAAGGATGCACAAAAATTAAGGTTAATTTTTCTGAAGTTCTGCATATCTTGAACTCATATATATACATGACATTGGCTCCATAGCCTTCTATATGGACCTTAACTTATTCTTGGCCCATTAAGCATTTAATTATTAATCTTTATTAATAATTATAGCCCATATAGCTTTCTAATTATTGATCTCCATTAATAATTAAGATCCACTTTTGTAGTGCTATTTAATTTAATTAAACCTCATTAATTAAACTAAAGGCTCTTTATGCTTTCGATTAATAATCTCATTATTAACAAGCACTATGGTAAATCCATCTAATCAAATCCAATTACAATTGAATAAATTAATTTGAGTCTTCTTAAGACTTGTTTACATCCTATTAATTTGCCACTTGTCACACATTCTAATCTTTTCTATGTAACTCTCTAAATTCATCCTTAATTAATAATAAGTATAGCTCAAAGAATATTAATAGCACTTGGTATATGGCCCATATCATTGTCTAATAAAGACGAAGTGAATGGATTGCATGAAGTCTCCTAATCACGAATACTATGTGGTATAGGCCTTTTGTCTTGTTTTTTGTCCCAATTGAGTGAGTGCCATAAATTTAGTTGAACTCATGGGCTTAGTTGCATAACCAGTAACCAATCAATATTACTTTATGAGACTAATACTTCCATTAAAAATTCCTTTCTAATCATACACTATTTTAGTTAAGGATTTCATTTCATAAAACATCGACTATATAGGACTAATGCCTTACTCACTTGCAAGGAGACAAATCTGTTATCGATTGCACACATACCTTTACACACACCAGACAAGGGGTAGTTGGGTTCATAATCCCATCTCATACCAAAATAAATATTAGTCATTAATATCCTAATAACATGTTAATCATTATGTATACAAAACAACCTTATGATCTCAGGTTTAAGACTCATACGCACTTAACATGATCATAAAGTAAGGCATTAACATTCGAAAATGAACTCAATGCGCCTATTTCATTCTTTGAGTTAGTGAATTAATGCTCATTCTCTAATGAAATATCCTTACACACATATTATTGATATCTCATATTGAACAGCTTAGTGATCACCATACAAATATAAGGTTCATAAGTCATACCAATTCTCTAATGTCCTTCAGAGTATCTTTCACTCGCTAATTGGTTTTAGTGATTATGTACTAAAATGGCTTTATATTCATATTCATAACTCCTCATGAATAAGCCTTCTTATCACAATCACATGGGCATATACAATACTGTAGACCATCCAAGGTTTAGATTTATGAAATACTTGTCATAATAATAATGTAAGGAATAAATGTTTTATTAATATATAAGAAAATATACATACATAACCACTATACCCCCAGCATTCTTAACTATTAGCATTAGAGGGCATATCACTAACAGTTGTCATCCCAACCAATTCACCATTTGTTCTACATTCTAACCTTTCGTGTGTGACTTTCATCCTTACTTAGCAACGTGTATAGTTTAAAGGGTATAGTTATTGTCTAACTTATAGCTTATAATATAGCCTAATTAAGAAAAAGTGAATAAATCTTATAAATCCTCTCAATCATGAGAACCATGTGTAATTGAGTGAGAGCTATGAATTTAGTCAAACTTACTAGGTTGGTCATATGACTAATTAATGTTACCTCTTGAGACCAATTTTTCTATGAAAAATTGTTTTTCGATCACACATTATCTTGGTCAAGGATTTTTGTCTTATGGAACATCAATTGCAATAAGATAAATACCTTGCTTATTTGCAAAGAGACAATCCCTTATTGAACTCACGCATGCTTTCATATACACCATGGCAATGGTGCTTTTGACTCAAGACTTTATTTTATACCAAAATAGATATTGGCTCTTAATACTTTAAGACACATTGACCGTCATACATATAAGACAACCATGTTGTCTTAAATTCAACGCCCACGTATACTTAACACGGTAACAAAGCAAGACATTGACAACTGAGAGTGAAGTCTATTTGTTTGCTTTGTTCTTCGAGTCAATATTAAAATATTTACTCTCTAATGATGTATCCTTATGCACGTCCTTAATATCTTATATTGAACAACTTTATATTTGCTGTACAAATATAAGGTGTTCAAATTGTACTAACTCTTTAATACCTTTTGAAGAGACTGTGACTTGCAAATTGATTTTAATAATTGTGTAATATAATTGTTTTGTATTTATATTCATAACCCTTCATTAATAAGACTTTTTAATATAATAACATAGATACATACACCATTTTACACCATTTAAAATTTCTATGTATAAAAGATTGTTATAATATTGATATAATACAGATCAATATTTTATTAATACATGAGAAGGTATATATATATAACTAATATGTCTTTAATATTTTCATTAATTTTTAATATTAAAGGACATATTGCTAACAATACGTGCGTTAGTAAAGTATGTCACAAAATTATATATAAATTAATAAAAGGTCGTCCTTTTGAAATTTTATTTTTCTCCCTTAAAAGAAATGGATAAAAATAAAAAAGTAAAAAAAAAAAAACCTAATGCAAGCCAATGATTTTCCTTCCCACAAATGCAAGCGTACGGAAGCACGCACCATCAGCATTAATTGACTAGGGCTCATTAGAACAAATGCATCAGGTGCAAGATCTCACACACTCCCATACACACATATTCATAAATAATCAATAATTTATATTGTATTATTAAAAATTTAAACTTAATATAGTTACACTCCATAAATTGACATCATTATTCTTAATTAATAAATTTACAACATTAACTTTAATTATAAAGGCCAAACACATTTAAATATAAATATTGATATACATTACTTCTATTATATAATTTATGTCTGTCTGTACTTACATTATTATTACAGGGAAATTTGACATCATAAAATTACACAATTATCTTTAATTAATATTTTTTACATTTCAATCATTTCTTTATTTCTTTTAACTTATTATTTTTATTCTCTCTTTTTTCTCAAATTTTATATCTTTTCTAATTCTTTTTTTGTATTTTATATATTATTTATTCATGCTTTTTTATCTATATCAATTATGTATTACTATGAAAGTAAAAGCTTTCATAGAACTATTATTAAATTTATTTTATTTTTATTTTCTTTTATTTTTTTAATTTACTACTTTATTTTAATTTTTTTCATTATTTATTTATTTTATTTTTCTTATTTTATATATTTTATATTTTTAATTTAAATTAAGTTTTATTGTTTAAAATAGAATAATTTTATACTGCATAAATTAGTTTACATGTGCTAGTTTTACAAGTGTTTTCTTGTTTTTTTTTTTTTTCATGTATTATAAATGCGATATACGTCTTCAATCAACCCGTGCAGCCGCACCATAGATATAGGTGACTACTTGACTGTCGTGGTCCGCGGCTGGTCCTTTCTTCGAAGTACTCGCGGAACCAATACAACCCCATATTCGCGCTCTTCCCAGGATCCACCTCCGGCCTCCATACACCTCCCGCTGTCCTCCGCATCGCCGTCATCACAATGGCGTATGCAGTTTCTTCTCTCACGTCATTAACATGTTTCAACCGTACGCTCTCGCTCACTATTACAATAATTACAATAATGTTATCTATGCCCACACCACGTTAACTCGTTAATTTGTGTTAATTTGGGCTTACGTTTCCTTTTCCTCGTTTTATCGACATCCAATTTCAGGTGCGGGATTCCAGCGGTGGAAGTTGTTCAACCCACGTTCGGGTAAATATTTGACCAATTCGTGGCTCTTTTCTAACTCTGAGGGAGGGCCGGGACTCCGTTTTGTTTGCTCGAACTCTACCGGAAGGTACGGCAGCGTTTCTAAAGTTTCTGAAAGTGAAGCTATGCCTTCTAGTTACGCATGGCCTGATGATGACAAGGTTAATCCCCTCACATATAGCATGCTTTTAACATTTAAAATTTGATGCTTATTTCTATCTACCCTTCATTTTTCCATTGGGCGAGTTCTGTTTGAAGTTTTCTTTTTTATTGTTTTTCTTTCAAGCTAGACTAACTTATTTGGAAAATTATGGATATGATTTCTTTATAGTGAAGTCGGTGCTCGAAGAGATATGATTGATGCTAGCTCAAGGTCCAAGGCAAGCGCAAACTCAACTGAAAAGTAAAAAGCACAACAAGAAACCTGAATTTTAAAATATGCAAGAGGATAGGACATACCATATTAAAGCTTTCTGGACAAAATCACGAACAATGGTCAAATTTGTATAGTAACTCGTTAGAAAAGTATGGAGGGATATATAACTTTCGTGAGTGGCTGTTAGATCATTCTTAGCTTTGTAATCATAAATATGTGTTCCTTCACAACTGATGCACTATTTTCACTGAGAATTCCTTTGCCTTGACATAATGTAGTTTCAGTTGAGGCATTATCTTGTTTATGTTTCTCACAGAATAAGTTGGTTTTTGAGTGGTTTTTTGGATGCATACTCTGCTCCACTTCATATGTAGTCATTAGTCACCAAGTGTGGTTGAAGCATCAAATTTTTATCTTATGATTGTTGAGATCTTATAATATGATTGCACCATGATTGTCTACCTGATAATATAAATGTATCTGTTACTTCTCCTGGAGGAACTAAATTATTCTTATGCCAGTTTGGAATCAAACACAAGGTTGCTGTAATTAATTTTAAACTTTTATAACTGGGCTTCACAGTTTGTTAAGTAAAATTTGAAATTTAAATCTTATTTCCCTCTGACTAAGGAAGTAATAGTTTCCTAAAGCTATTGCCTTGTCTTTTAATTTACCATATTGACTCCTCCTTCCATGGGATTTCCTTTTTCAGCTCAATCCTGAGGATACTGAAAGTCATGCAATCTCCTGTGATTCTCTAAAGTTCTTAATTTTCCTGAAGCATTCTTTGGTGCTTTACCAAATAATATTTCCTTGACAATTCTCTATTATGGACCTTTTTGCTGTAGTTAGCTAAGTTTGATTAGTATTTCCCAAGAAGCTCAAGTGATTTTGATTCTTTAAAACTATTTCTTCTCATATTTTAGGCAATAAATTTTACATTAATGGAAATAATCTTGGGGTTTGAAGATCTGAAAATTCATTATTAGCAATCATGCCTTTTCTTTGTCATAGAAAAGATGAGTGTGTGAGTTAATTAGTTCTCTTATATGTATGGTAATGAGAAGTGTGGTACATATCCGATGCTAATACAATTAGTTGATGTGCAGTGTGGTACATTTCTGATGCTAATACAATATGCTTTGCAATTAAAAGATTGTGTGATTGTGTCTTCATTTGTGAATTCAACTGGTTTGTGGTTTTTTGTTAAATTCTCTGCAAATATATAGTCTATTATGATCTTAAATGCAATATTTATCATGAGATTGGAATTGCAGAGACCAAGGGTGTGCATTCTAGGTGGTGGCTTTGGGGGGCTGTATACTGCACTGAGATTGGAATCGCTTGATTGGCCTGATGGAAAGAAACCACAGGTAATAGTTGATTTAAGAGGATTTAAGTTATATGCTCCGGGATTGAATATTTGGCAACAAGGTTTGTGTTTTAATAAAACAAATGCCCAACCGTTTAATTGTTGCTAGTGGACTGAAGTACATTTAATATTACATATTCTAGTAAAATATAGCTTCCTGCGTGGAGATTTAAAGGTTGCTGGTTGTAAGTGTTGTTAAGATCGAACACCCAACCGTTAAACCAAGATTTATAGCTGATGGCATGGAGGCCCATATTTAAATCTGCAATGGGTCAGCATGAGGGGATTCATAAATCATGCGTGGCACCTCAATGACTTTCAACATGTTGATATTCATACCAGAGATATCATTTGACCCCATAATCATATATTCTCCCTGTAGAGATGTTCAAGGATTCAAATTCACAATCTTGCTATGATACTAGTAGTTAGGATTAAACTTTTACTTCCAACCCAAAGTCTATAGCTCAATCATAGGACCTTTTTCTTCTTTAAGTAGCAGCATGAGGACTAATTATTGATGTAATTTGGAAGGGTGTGTGGAGTTTTGCAAGGCACATGTGCTACGTCAGTAGATTGGGCTTTCAACACATAGATTTGGCAAAGAAATGTGTGATTTAGGGGATCCATAGACCCCATAATCTAATTCTCATGAATTAAATGTGTTAGTGAATATTTTACACTATTTGATTTGATTTTGTAAATTTTTATTTACCAATTATGCGTTTAGAAATATTTGGTTTCCCAATTTATATGATTAACTTTACGTCAAATTCTTTCTATTTTTGGTATCTTTGTATTTCTCCCATACTATAAATTGAGTTTTCTCTTTAGTAATGAAACATAAACCAATCTTTTTAACGAGGTACTAGAATAGGTAAAATCCTTTTTTGATTCGTATTTTTTTCTATAGCTGTCACTGGAGCCATAGCACGCACTGTGTGTCATATTGAAGTTTGTAGTGCTAATAATTTTTTACAAAATATAATATAAACAATTTCTACATGTTGGATAATAGTTGCAATTTTTTTTCTACTTCATACCTTTAAAATAAAACAAATAACAAAGAATTAGTGAATAACCAATTATTAAAATGTGTCAAAAAATTAAAAATTTGAAATTTCAAGAACAAATAATTGAGAATTTTATCAATATTCTGCCACTTAATTTGGAAAGTTTCAAAACCTAAGCAAGCTTGACCTCTTAATTTATAAAAATTTGAATTTTCTACATTAACCAACTATAAATTATAAAACTTTTTAAAATTTAACTATTGCCTAGCTTATGGAAGAAACAAAGAACATAAAAAGAAATATGGAATAGAGGTCTACAAAAAAAGAAAAAGAAAAAAATAAAAAGTGATAAAGAAAGAATAAGAAGAAATAAGGGAAAAGAGGTGTAAAGGAATAATGCATGCCTAAATTATTCAAAAGTTATTGATAAAAAAGATAACGTGTTAAGAAAAATATCAAATCATTGCGGGTTCATTTTAAGCCCTTGAAAATCTAGTAATATCACGTAATAGAAGAAAACAATCATTGTGTTTTAAGAATTTTTTATGGCAAAAAATTAGTTTTAAAAAATTCCAAGTGAATTTTCATGTTAGTTGTTAATGGCACAAAATGGTGTGCGCTATGGCGCATAGAGCAAATGGTGCGGCCATGGCGCCATCGATGAAAAATGACTTACACCTTCAATATGGCTCACTTATGGCACGCTATAGCATGATGGTGCATGCCATATTGAAGATGGGGCTGTAGAATTTTTTTCATCTTAAAACTTTTTCTTAAAAGAGAAGAAAAAACAATAAAACATGAAAATTCAGTTTGAATTTTTTAAATCTCATTTTTTGTCACAAAAAATTCCTAAAATACAATGATTTGATATTTTTTTTAATATGTTATCTTTTTCGATTAACAACTTTTGAATAATTTAAGTATGCATTATTCCTTTACTCCTCTTTTTCCTTATTTCTTCTTCTTATTCTTTCTTTATCACTTTTTATTATTTTTTTTCTTTTTTAGTGCACCTTTATTCCTTTTTTTTTCATCTTCTTTGTTTCTTCAATAGGCTAGACAATATTTAAATTTTAAAAAGTGTTATAAATTATAGTTGGTTAGTATAGAAAATTCAAATTTTTACAAATTATGCAATTAAGCTTTCTTAGATTTTGAAACTTTACAAATTAAGTGGTAGAATCTTGATGAAATTTTCAATTATTTATTCTTGAAATTATAAAATTTTTATTTTTTTTGACAAATTTAATAGTTAGTTATTCACTAATTTTTTGTTATTTATTTTATTTTATAGGTATGGAGTTGAAAATAAATTGTAACTATTATTCAACATGTAGAAATTATTTGTATTATATTTTTATAAAAATTATTAGCACTATAAATATATTTGACATATTATATAGTGTTACGCCATGCTTTAATATGACCCATGCCGCATCGTGCGCCATGTGCCATGGCTTTAAAAAGCCATTGCACCACGCAGTGCCGTTCATCAGTTACAACTATTGGCATTAGACTACGAACAAAAAAGATAGTTTGTTTACATGGACCAAATGTGCAAGTTGATCACTTCAATCAAAGATACCGCGTTCAACTTGAGGAGAAGTGTTAGAAAATATTTTACAATATTTGATTTGATATTTTAATATCTAGTTACCTATTATGGGTTTTGGAATATTTGGTTTCCTAATTTGTAGGATTATTTTTATGTCAAGTTGTATTCAATTTTTGGTTTGTTTGTGTTTGTCTCATACTAGTAATTCTAACCTCTCCTTTGTAATGAAATATGAACCAATTGTTCTAACAAATGAATTGAGAATAAAACATGTTCATGAGAGTGCAAATTTTGTGCTGACACTCTTGCAAAAAAGGTTACCCTTGAAGAGTGACCCAGAAGGCATTTATAGAAGATATAAGGAAAGTAAATATCTTTTTTCTTATATATAATACTCTTTTTGCACTCTAGGCTTATTTTTGCCTCTAATAGGTAATAGAAATAAAATAGCTTCATTGGTTGATTTATGTGCTTATAACTTAGGGCAGATACTCCATGAACAAGTTTCAGAAACATACTAACAGGTCTGTGTGAATAAGAGATGACAAATGCAGAATACATTATCAACAAATAGAGGATGGAGCCCCATTTATATTAGTACAGATCAATCATGTATATTTTCTCTACGTTTTAATAATTTATTGAAATGGGAAAGAAATAATCTAGAGCTGGAAATATGCCAATTCACGAATGAAGTATTGATCTCCATTGGGTAAAGGACTCTACTGAGATGACCGTGGGCTAGTATTCTTTATATTCTTCTATGTTTTCTACTTTAATGAGTGTTGCCCATGAAAATAAATCCTTCTTGATAATGCAACAGGTGGTTCTCGTTGATCAACATGAGCGCTTTGTCTTCAAGCCATTGCTATATGAACTCCTTTCTGGAGGTATATTTTGATTTTGATGAAGCAGCTCTGTTTGATTTGTTTAATTCTGGCTTCTTGTAATTATGCTATGTTAATTTTTCGAAGTGCAGAAGTAGAAGAATGGGAAATAGCTCCTCGTTTTTCTGACTTGCTTTCAAACACAAGCGTGCAATTTTTCAAAGACAAGGTGCAATTTTTACATGCAACCGATCATTTGGGAATGGATGAGTCTGCAGTTTTTCGTTCTGCTGGAATGGTGCATCTTGAAAGTGGTCTCCTCATTGAATACGACTGGTAAACTTTTATGTAGCTCTCGAGAACCATCCTGGTTTATTTCATTAATGTTACTTGTCAAAGATTGTGGTTGACAGCTTCTTACTCTTAAATAATTAAAGAGTCAAACTAAATTGATGAAAGGAGAGATTTCTTGTCCATATCAATGAAGGTTGCAACTGACTAAAGAGGTGAGATAGGGGATTAAGGATAGAATGAGACACTCAGATTGCTTAGCCTCTAGTGTTCTTTCAATCGCTTCTAGACCGATAAAATTTGTCTTGTTCACAATTGAACTGTTTCGAAGTTCAGACTTGGAATTTGTGTGCCCAGATCAATTACTTATTTCCAGATCCCCCTTTAGATTCTCTTTCCATTTTTATGTGATCCTTCATTTTTTTACTTAATGTTTCACCAATGCTTGACATTGGTGTTGATATCTTCAAAAGCTCAATGGATGTCAATCTAAGAAGTATCTATTTGGCAAACTTCCAATGATAAAATTACTTTATTCTATCTCTCGACGGATTATTAATTGTGTTAGGACAAAGTTTTATCTAGTCTAATTTGGGTTGTAAGACATTGCTTTTGCACTTTTTCCTCTTGTGGAATTTCTTGAACGGTGTAATCATTGCATTTGTGAAGTTCAACCGTTAAATATGTGAACAAAGTAGTTTCACTTATTTCTATTAGGCATATGCCCATATATGTTTCCAATTATTAGAACATAATGACCTACGTTTTTGTTACTTGATATTGCATTGATAAATCCACAACTCAATCTATAAAGTTTGATGTGTAGGTGACTACAAATATCAACTAACCTAATTCTACATTTAGGCAACACATCAAATACCCAGAAACCTACTACAAAATATAGTATTCTAATACTCCCTTTTAAATTGAATATTGGGATTTTTGAAATGTATAAATTGAACCATTGCCTTTAAGCAAATAAAAGTTTTGCATCTTCCACAATAGGCAGGAATATAGACAGTGACGGTAACAGAGGTTGCGCTTCTAACCAACTAACAAAAGCCCTGTGTCACTCATGATAGCCAAACAAATAGAAGTTGATAAATAAAAAATCACATAAATCTGTGACTGACATCTTTACAGATAACAAAAATCATCATTGCACCTATAACAATGTCAATAATCAAGGAAGGTTAGAATATTTATACTTATGCTGCAACTAAAGTAATGTCACCTTTTGCCAATATGTCACCCAAGTATGACTCCAGCCTCATGGGCTTAGAGGCCATGTATAATACTTTTATTTATTTTTGGATTAAACCCCATCTACTCTTAGGCTCAGTAGTGTTTAAAATGAGCACACTCCAAATAAATCCAATTTCTAAGAAATGGGGTTGAAGGCTATTGTGTGGATTTCAAGCCATTTACACACACACACACACACACTAGTAAAATTGCACACTTTATGCTGTGCAAATTTATATATAAATTCTAAAGTTATTGCATTTTAAATAGAAGATATAAAATTATTTAAAAAATATAAAAATATTTAAATAAAAAGAAAGATCAAAAGATTTGAAAAGGGAAATTTTGAGAGAAAGCACAAATAAAAACATTAAGGTAAAAGAAAATGTAGAAAAAAGGATGAAAATAAAAGAATTTAAATAAATGCTGTTGTTTAATTTCTCATTGTGCACCGTAAAAGATTTTTTTAAATAATATAGTACAAATATAGGTTAAAAATATAAAACTAACAATAAAAAATATAAAAGAATTTGGAAAGAGAGAAAATTTGATAGTAAAATACAAATAAAAGTAATTAGTTAGTAAAAAGATGAATAGAAACGATGAAAGAGAAGAAAGTTTAAAATAAAGGGTATTTGTGCAATGATACTTTGTGTAACCAAATAGCCTTATTGAAATAATAATATAGTGTGTGTATACACACACACATGCGCATTACGGCAGGCAATACATAGAGAAACACTGGAAATGACAAAAAGAAAAAAGAAAGGAAGAAAGAGAGAGAGGGAGAGGACAAGGAAAATCAGGAGCAATACAAATCCTTCTCTGGTACCGTCTTAGAACATATAAAATTATGTTTCCTTTACTTGTTTGTTTATATTTCATTGAAGAATCCCCAATTCAATATAGAATGTGATTGGGATGGGGCATTTTTGTTGCTGGATGATATCAATTGAAGAATCACCAACTCAACATATAGAGTGAGATATGAATAGGTGATTGATACTATTTTTCAACAAATTTACAAAATGCCCAGACACATACGACAAAATATAGTATTCCAACATCAACTATTTCTGTTCATTTGTGGAATTACTTCTGCGATTGATGTACACAGTTATCTTGATAGTGAAATGCTTGACCTATTTTGTTATTTGTATGTTAGGATTTTGGATGTGGGTTGTGTTCCTGTAGTTGGGCTGATGAATTGAATGCTTCATTGGCATGTAATAATGCTACTGACATCTTATTGATCTGGGTAGCCAGGTTGGTACTTGCTCTTGGAGCTGAAGCCAAACTTGATGTTGTGCCAGGTGCAATGGATCATGCATTGCCATTTTCCACCCTTGAGGATGCTCGTGTTAGTATTTGAACTGCAGCCAGTGACTTTTAGTTTTGAACACTATTGCTAAAATTCTATATGATATAAGCTTTACAACATTATCTATTTATTGGTATTCTTTAATGAAGAGAGTCAATGAGAAGCTAAGAGCACTTGAGAGGAAGTACTTTGGAAAGGACAGTCCTATTCGTGTGGCTATAGTAGGATGTGGTTACTCGGGAGTCGAATTGGCTGCCACAATATCAGAAAGACTGCAAGATAGGGGAGTTGTACAGGCAATCAATGTAGAGAAAACAATCTTGCCAAATGCTCCTCCTGGAAACAGGGAACATGCATTGAAAGTAAGACTTGCAATTAAGTGGATGCTGAATCTGTCTCAAGTGTTAGATATGATGAAAGACACAATTTTCTAGATTTTGATTTTTGATAATAACCTGGCATTGTATCTGTGAATTGTGTTAAAATTCTGTGTAATGACCTTTATCGTCTGGATTATCTGTTGAAGTGTTCACATCATCTTACAATATGCCTCCCTTTTCTCATATGGACTAGTGCCGTTCAGCTTGTCAAAACTTCACTTTGTACCTTCTGTGCTCTCCTTATAATTTTATTTCAACTTCCCTGTTGACCATTTCATTCTTATGCCTTTTGATTTATTGGCAATAAGAGTTAGGGCTAACTTAGTTGTATGGGTTTTGGATATGTGCTGCCACTTAGGGGAAGTTTACAGTTTGGTAATCCTACCAAACGAAAAATGAAATAGAAAGTTCAATTAAGACCTGATAAAAAATGTAGGTTCTTTATTTGATTTTCATTTTTACAAAACTATGTTATTTGGTTCACCATATGCCACATTGTTTTCTTTTTTCTGTTTTTGTAAATTTATTTGTTTATTTATTATTTATAAAATATTAAAATTAAAAAAGCATGTGCATGATTTCACTGAGTTTTCTATTGCTTACTTTTTTTTAGAAGTTCGATAACTTAAATTATTGAACTAAAACACCAAACATGTCATTTAATAACTAACCAACCAATCAATTTAGTTCTGCATTTGATATGGCATTTTAGCATATTGAATAGAAAAAATATTTCACATTGCACTTGACCATGTGCTCCTGTTCATACGTGGAACGCATAATTTGTGAATCATCTTAATCATGTTCTACTTGTTGATGACATTATTCTGATTTTGGGGTAGGCGGGTAGCTTCAAAATTCTTTTGTCAATTTTAATGTACAAAATTGGACCAGCTTTGTTCATACAACTCTGCAGTTTTCATTGTAACCAGTTGATCTCCAACTGGTCTTTTCTACCGGTAATAAATTGAGTTCTCATGAATGCAAAGAAAAAGGAAAATAATAAGAGAGAGAGAGAGAGAGTGAGAGAGAGTGAGAGAGAGAGAGAGAGCGAAAGGCTTAAAACCCTTGTGAGAAATCTACATTCTATTATAAGCTTATTCCAAAAAAATGTAAATTTAATGAAATAGTTTGTTATGCTGACTGGAAGAAGGTAACACAGCAGTTATCTCCTTTCCTTGTGTTTACTGTTGATTTAGATGTAAACAATGTTCTTTCTCAAAACCAAACAGATGTTTGCTGAAAGTAAGAAGTTGCGTACAAAGATGTTTGAAGCTGATGGACGCCTCATATAAACATTATTCTGTTTACAATGATTGATTAGAAGTTGGAAGCAATCTCATTTGACTTGTCTAAATTGCCACTTTTTCTGCAATTTGAATTTAGATGTAACCGGAATTGCAAATGCTGTTTTTTGTCGGATTTTTTGAAGGTTAAAAATCATATATTTTTCGTGTGCAACTTTTATATATAGAATAAATGTAGTAAGTGTGTGTTTGGTTTAATTTTTTTGGGATATGTATGTATAAAATGTTATGTAATGAATGGGTGATGTAGTATAAATGGGTAATTATTAATTTTTTGGTTATAAATATATATGGGTTGTTGAAAGCAAATCATAGATGATTGTTGTATTGATACGATTAGGAGTATTGATTTGTTTTCATTTTGGCACATTATGTTTAACCAATATAAATAGGAGACATTGTAATATATTTGTAAAAGAGAATCAAGAGAGAAAAAAAGATATATTTGTGTCCTTTGGATATTTGCTTGTAGATGTAGGCCTAAATGGCTAAACCATGTAATTATTGCTTTGTGTTTCATTGTCTCTCTTCACTCGTGGTTTACTTCTTTCAATATGTTAACATGGTGTCCCGGTAGATTTGGTCTAAAAGCAATTTTGGACTCTGCACCTTTATGTCTAAGATAGCTATTGGTTTGGAGGTTTGTTTCTACACCTTGAAGGTCAAGTTTGTTGTCATCTCAACATGGGTTTTGTTCATCACCCTTAAATCACCTGCCCCTCCAAGCTCTATTGTCAAAATTGGCGGTTAATTTATGGCAGATTATGCTTTCAGGTTCTAGCTAGATATGAAGTGTGGAGTTTGGTCTCTGCCTGAGTGAGCGGAGTTATGAGTATCCTGTTGCCCTGGGGCAACTTCAAAGTTTGTTGTCACCCAAGTGATCAGAATTTTGATAGGGTTTAAGCCTGATCTCTTGCTGATTGAAGATGCAAGGAAGAATTTGATTTGATTGTTTAAGTTGAAGATTCCATGTTCAGCTTGAGAGAGAGCGTTAGAAAGTAAATAATAGATGATTTAATTAGATTATATTAGATTTGATTTGATAAAATTTATCGTATCTCTAAGATTAGGGGTATGCTATATGATATGATTAAATTGATTTGTTTCTATTCTGACACTTTATGTTTCACTTATAAATTAGTGGTCATTTAAATACATTTGTAAGAGAAAATCAAGTTAAAAAACGAATATACTTGTGCCCTTTGGGCATTTGTCTTTAGAATATACTTCTTTCAATATTTTGACATGTTAAGGGTTATATTTTGAATATATGTGTATATGCACCTATTAGTGAGTGTATAAATATCAACTTGATTTTAAACATAGGTAAAGATATTGGATTTGATTTTCACATATCTTATTACCTAGTTTATAACACTAAATACCTTTTTGTTTTATGCCGTAAATTCCATTTTTTATTAAATAGAAATAGAATTCTAACAGTATTAGAGTTTGGTTTGGTTTCTTTGTGCCTAGTTTCATGCTATAGATTAACACTGATTATTTGTTAATAATGAAAGCTTTAATTTTTTCAATCATTCAACATAATATTTGAGATGGTATGAAAGTCTTTCTTGTCTCTACATATTTTCTTTCAAATGTTAAGCCTCACTTTTGTAAGTGTGGAAGAAAAGTCTTAAATGGCCATCTAAAAGTTTAAATTGTTAGAGTGATGTATCATTTATTAGATCGTTGTTTTAATTGCTTCAGCACACACACCCTAACATTCAAGTAGTGTTCTTTATTGTAAAGCCTAGCACTTGATTTTTTTCTTCATGAATAGGTGGCAGTTGGGATTTGAACTGAAAATCATTTGTTTGGCCTAACTCTAATATTATGTTAAATGGCTATTTTATCTAAAAGCTTAAATTGTTGAAGAGATGTATTGTTTAATTTTAGTTGGTTTTAGTTGCTTCAACACAAAGAAAACAATTGGTGGCAAAGTGATCAATTAAGGGTGGTATTTAGTTCACTATCATGATGTATGAACTATGTATGTGTCAACTATGAGAAATCTAGTGTAGCCAAGTGTGAACATTGTATATGTGGACTACGAGAAATCTAGGATAGCTTTGATTTTTTTCTGCTGTGTCTTGAATCATATTTGATCTGTACCTGCCTAAGTATTACATTGGTAGTATCACCGCAAGAAGTGTGATTTTTCTCTTGGTTTGCTGAAATCTCAATAGTCCAAATTGAACTCTTCATGGAAGTCACCATATTCAATTTGAGGGAGGGATATTTGATTGGATATTCACATTCTTTGTTGCCTGGTTAATAGGACAAGATATCTTTATTTCCTATTTCATATATTTTTTTTCCTATTTAACAATAGTAGAATTATAATAGTATTAGAATTCTATTTTGTGCTTGTGCCTGGTATAATACTATAAATTGAAAATAGTTTTTCGTTAGTAGTATGAGCTTTAATTCTTTCAATCATTAAATTATAGTACTTGAATTTTGAATATATGTATATATACGTGTGTGTGTGTGTGTGTGTGTGTGTAGAAAAGAGAGATTGAGATGTATTTATAAGATATTTTAGAGTTGTTTTATGGTTGTAGGGTGTTTTAAAAATGTTTTCTGAGATGAGGAAATGTATGCTTGGACTCATCTTAGACTGTTTTTTAAAACCCAAGGTGGGAATCCAAGTATGAAATATTGTAGTTAGGTTTTCTATTCCCTCTGAGAAAAATCAATTGATAACCTGTTATGGTATTAGAAATCTGCCCATGCTGCCCTTATTTTGAAAAGTTTTTGAGTAAGATCTATTGTGAGGGAACATTCAAGTTAGAATTGGTTTGTATTATGATTGAAAGAGTTAAACTATATATTATTAATGTAAATCCTACCACATCCTATAGTACAAGGTTGTGCAATAATTACAGAAATTACCAAACATAGATTCAAAGTTAACATAAATACTAATCATGCAAAAAAAAATCAAATCATTTCAAATCCTATAAAATAGGAAATGCGTCACTCAAGCCTATTCTAAGTTACAAAATATATGAGCATATCGAGCCAAATATTCTTTAATAAGACTTAAATATTTTAACACTCTTCCTCAAGTTGAACTTTGGAAACTTCGTAAAGTATTCAACTTGGACTAACTTGAAAAAAGTGAATTGCTTTAAAGTAAATAAGGTGCAAGTACTTGTTGTAAGGCAATGGTTGGGTTGATGTTGTGACACTTGAGATAGATGTTGTAAGGCGACTCTTGAAGAGTGATGCTGGTAGAGGAGTCTTAAGGTGACACTTGCATGTTTGAAAGTATGTGTGACACATGGAAGATTGTTCTAACGCGACAAAGACTATTAAGCAAAAGTTGACAGAAGGGTGTTGATTGTTGACAAACTAAAGAATATTATAATAAAGGGGGCAATATGAAGAACTGGATGTTATCTGCTCTGGTACCATGTTAGGGTGATTAGAAGAATTGAACAATACATTAAATGATGAAAATCTTACCTTAATTTATGATATGGGGTTGTGTAAAAATTATTAAAGTTAACATAAATTCTAATCATATGGAAAGAAAACAAATCTATACTAATCCTGTAAAAATAAAATGCTAATATACTCACTCATTCTAAGTTACAGAATATATGAGCATCTGAAAACAAATATTCTTTTACAAGACTTCAGTATTCTTATATAATTCCAACACTTTCTAAGGGGCACATGAATTACATGACAAGTAGGCAATGACTATCAATCTTTCCAGTTTATGGGCCCTTAGCTAGAAGTGAGTTCTGTTTCTATATCTAATAACATCTCTAACATGTCATGCTGTTTGATAACTATGTTTCTTGATTTGCATTTTACCCAATTGAACAATTGCAAGTTATTCGCGACTAAACTCTTTTGTCTCACAGGTTCTCTCGTCAAGGAATATTCAGCTTTTACTAGGTTACTTTGTGTGCTGCATAAGGAGAGAAGTCGAGTTTGAGACTTCTCCTGAACTCAGTAAGGTTGAAGATGTTCATGATACAATAGAAGCTGATCACAAAAAGCTTATATTAGAGCTGCAGCCTGCTGAAAGGGGCATAAAAAGCCAAGTTGTGGAAGCAGATTTAGTCCTGTGGACTGTTGGGTCTAAGCCTCTACTTTCTCGGCTAGAACCCAGTGATAAACCCATATATCTTCCTCTTAATGGTAGGGGACAAGCGGAAACAGATGAAACTCTTCGAGTTAAGGGTCACCCACGTGTATTTGCAGTTGGTGACTCCTCTGCTGTGAGAGGCAGAAATGGAAAATTGCTTCCACATACTGCTCAGGTACTGTTTGATCCTTTCCTTTTTCAACCAGTAATATCTTATGAAAAATATGCTGGTAAATAATATATATATATATATGTATGTATGTATATATTCTCTGTCTTTTCCTGTTTGAGATGCATACCTCTCATCTGATTGGCCTTGATCTGGTTTCATATGTTTTTTCAGGTTGCATTTCAGCAGGCTGATTTTGCTGGTTGGAATCTGTGGGCTGCAATAAATGACCGACCTCTATTGCCATTTAGGTCTGGTGTAATTGAATTTCAATTTGTTCATTTATTTAGATCTTTCTAAGTCTCTTTAGCTTTGTTCAATTGTAAAAAATATTATATAATTTTTTTGGACTCAGAAGGTAAAATTCTTATGCTGGAAAAACAACTGGTACCAGAGTAGCTACAAGTCACGCTGCAAAGTAAATTTAATCTAGTTATTCGGTAACATGGTGAGAAAATCTTTCTGAGAATCAAGATGTAATATTCCTTTAAATACCAAATTCACACCTGACAGAAAACATCACTTAAATGACGGGTTACTGCATGAAACGTTAGCTACAAAAATCGATATACAATTGATAGATGTGTTTGACTTGGTGGGCCTGATTGCTATTTCTAGAGCCTCTGGAAAAATAGAAAAGCATTGTAATGCCTTAATATAATGTTAATAATGTTACCATGCGAATGGTTGGTTAATAATCTAATAATTGTATTTTTTAATCATGCATCCTGATCTAATGCCATTTTGGGTGTTAGCTGTCTCTTAGTGTAAACTGGTTTTGTGAGCTGAAAATTACATGTACAAAAGCGTATGGCCTTTCCAAATTCTTGCTAATTGATGCCAGCTTAAAGTTAATTTTGTTGCTTCAGGTTTCAGAATTTAGGCGAGATGATGACTCTTGGCAGATACGATGGTGCTATTTCACCAAGTTTCATTGAGGGCCTAACGCTGGAGGGTCCAATTGGCCACTCAGGTATAACTCCATTTCATCTCTATCCCGATACTGTTTCGTGTGCTTCACACACTTAGATATTTGAGTGCACTGCAGCCAGGAAAATAGCGTACCTAATCCGATTACCAACAGATGAGCACCGTGTAAAAGTGGGGATCAGCTGGCTAACTAAGACTGCTGTAGAGTCTGCTGCTTTACTGCAGAATACCATGACCAAAATGCTTTCAAGACCATAGAAGACATTCATAATTGTATTTCATGAAAGGACATTTTTACATTGTCCAGAGCTTTACGGATTCAATGCAGCTATTTAGTACTTTAGTTGTGAGATGGAATACTAATGTTTAGACATATTCTGTTTTGAGTAAGAGAAACCATATGCTTCTCTTGAAGCTCTTTTCTCTTTGGCCAGTATATGAGCATGATCTCACATGCATATGGTAATGAACATTATTCATTTTTTTGTTTTGTTTTTTATTTTTTGTTCATTTTATTTACTTTTTGACTTTAAGACTGCATACAATAATACTAAACGGATATGTATGCCCATTGTATCATCATACGAGACGTCCATGTGTAGAATCTAGAAGTGGCTCCTGTGTTGACTGCATATATGTTACAATGAGTAGGTTATAAACTATACTGGGTATATGTACAATTGTATAATTAAGAATGATTTTAAAGTTATCTGGTTTAGGAGGCTGTAAGTTCTTTTCGATGTTCCCAAGTTGGTGTGTCCAAACTAAGATTTTGATAATTTATTAGTTAAAGGCTTAATCAAGAGTTGGTAAGTTGTACAGTTCAGTTAATATAAAATTGCTGGCTTCATTATAAAAAAAAATGTCGGGACTAATCCGAATCAATCAAAGCTGCTGGGAATTAGCTAGAAATGACTTAAAAGGTGTCAATTCTTATTTTGACAAAAAAGAAAAACAAGGCATTCTATATATATATATATATATATATATAGATGGATAGATGGATAAAAGTGAACTATGAACTCCGATAGCTAATATTTTTATCTGCTAAATATTGACTTTAACTTCTTATGTTGTTACGTGGACATTTATTTATTAAAGTTTATTAATTCATATATTATTTTAGTTGAATTATTGAAAATTTAAATATTGAATCTTAAAACAAAAAAAATCTTATGAAGTTGAGTTATTTAAATTTTTCAATGTCTATTTTTTATTTTTTTCTATGAATTTTTCCTTTTAAATTTGTAAAGTAATTTTTTTTGAATTATTAAAATTTAAAATAATAAATTTAAATGTCATCATTTGATATATCAATAAATTGTGATCAGAAAATGATTCCATGGTCTAATTAATTTTTTAATTGAATCATTGGTCCAATTTTAAAAGCATTCGTTTGAATCACGCTTATTAATGAACAATTTCATTGGTTGCCCCATCTGTTACCAGACATTGTGTTTTCGTAATGGGCTGAAAAGCACTCCTTTAATACCTAAACCCGTGCCGATTTTTTATATATCTCTCTCTATTGTGAAAAGGTATTGATACCATCAACTTGCTACCTATTTATACTACATTATAAAGTGTTTGGACCTCTTGGATTATATAATATGAATTTATACATATATTTTTACTTGAAATTATTTTTTCTTTCTATTCTCTATTTTTAATATATTTGTTACTTAGGTATTCTCTTAATTTCCTCACTTTTCAATTTCTTTTGATCTTCTTCATTTCTTATTTCAAATATTATTTATGATTTAAATTTTAAATGATATTATTTTTACAATGTAAAATATGATAATTTTGTAATTTATAATAATTTTGCATATGCAGAAAATGTGCTAATTTTACATATTTTTGCCTTCTCTTTCTCACTCAATCAATATTTAACTTTTTTCTACTTTAATCCCATATCTTCTTTTCTCCCACTTTTTTTCTTTTTTATAAGAATAACGTAATCATAATTTGTAAATAATTTTTTTTATTTTAAATTCTAAAATATAATATTTTCATATTTTATTATAATTAATAAAATTAGTTATTTCTTCAATATGTGTGCGCATGTGTAGAATGTGCTTTGCTGGTCGGTAAGAAACCAAATGGAATAGGACAATGAAGCACAAGTAAGGTTTGTCTCTATAAGATACAAATGCATGTATTTTTTTGGATAGATCAAAGTTTCACATTTTATTTTCTTTAAAGTTTTTTTCTTTTAAAAATGATAATTTTAAATTCTTTTTGCATCTTATGTTGTATTCTGAAATACAAGTTACAACTCAATAAAAAGTAAGAATACTGATTGAATATTTTGATTAGAATTAGATGAATATAATTAGGAAATTGTGGACATACATCTAGATGTAACTATTTTAATTTTAAAAAAATCATGTGAAGTTTCTTCCCCTCTTTGTTAATGGAGTTAGATAAAAATATTTTCGATTGACATATCTAAACAAATTATTTTTTTTTTCATTTCTCATCGTCCACTTATAGCTTTTTTGTCCAATTATTTCGACGTCTAATTTATACTATTCTAATGACATTTATATTTAATAATTCGTTATAATGCAGTTATGATATTCAAAGCATATACAAGAATTATCATTGTTCTATCAATATTAATTATGTTATTGTAAAGTTGCTCTTGTATAAAATTTTGAGGACATCAAACCTCAAGAGAGGATCATTGTAGCAAGTTTTTGTCCAGTCTTGTGATTCCAGCTGAATCAACTACATATGCTTTATTCCACGGATATAAAGGCATATTTTGGAGAAGTGTGAGAAATGAAAAAAATGGAATCCAAATTGAGCATTGAAGGATTAGAGTTTTAGGCATCATTTTGGATCAATATGCTGCAAATGAGTAAACAATCAAGTGATGATACAAGAGTACTTCGAAAGATTGCATAATTTGCATGGGTTGAATTTAATCGGAGTTGATGTGTGCATAGAATTTGTGTCGCATGGGGCGGAAGAAAGGTTTAGACAAAAAATTTTGCTTGGTTGGCGAAAATCTTGATGCATTTCTCCAAGTTGGTCAATTACAGTACACGAATTTAGGAGTGGTTTGTTTGCTTTCTAAATGGTTTCTTTGTTAAAAGTCCTCGTTACTTCATAAGTCGCAGATAGTAGGTTTATATTGGAGTTTGAGATGGTTCGTGATTCTATAACAGGTTCCAAATCCTTCCCAATATAAAAGTCCTTTTACCTGTCCGAGTTTTAGGAGATAATAACATAGAATTCTATTAGGATTCTCATACGAAGTTTATTATAAGATAAATGGGATAGGGTTTGCGTTATATCAAACTGGAACTCTCATTGAAACTGATGCCTATGAATAAGCATCCATTTGTACGATTTTTTAATGTCTTATGATGAAATTTAGTTTTCTTTCACACAAACTCAATAGTATGTTCTCTAGTTCTTGTGTTCTTCAAAATCAAGCACTGTAGGATGGATTCTTTTAAGTAGTTTTTAACATACCAATCAAGCCTAGTGTCTTAATTAGTAATGTGGTCCAAGAAGAGCCGAGTTAGGCCCTCTAGAACAAGGGTTTTATTCATATAAATACTTATTTTAATTGCTTCGGAAGTCAATTTTAAAAGCTATTTTCCATTGATCCCCTTATCTCATTCAAATTTGATGGTATCTACTCTTTAAATCAATTCTTGAAAAATACTAACATCATGCAATTCATCCAACATTTCATCCAATCAAAGAATGGGAGAGTGATACTTTGTTGTGATGGCATTTATAGCTCTGTAATCAACACACATACACCACTCACTATTTTTCTTTGGCACAAGTAAAATTGGTATAACACATGGGTTGATGCTTTGTTAAACCTGCCCTTTTTGTAACAACTCTTTTATTTGGCATTGTAATTCTTTAGAGTCTTTCAGGTTTGATTTGTATGTGAGATGGTTTAGAATGAAAGCTCTTAGCACTAAGTCAATTTGGTGCTCAATCTCATATATGGGTGGCAACTCACTTGGCAACTCTTCAAGGAATATATCCTTCTTGTAAAGTGACAATAGATTTGAGAGGGAGGGTGTGACATCATTGGAAAGTATTAAACTTCCTTCGTACAACAACAATACCATAGGGCTCTCACTCTCACAAGCTCTCCGTACATCCCTCACTTTTGCTAACATACAGCCTTTTGCTCCCTCTTGCACCTTCACTCTCTTCTCCTCACTTGCTCCTTCTTTTGCTCTCTTTTTTCCCTCTTTTCTCTTCTTCCTATTTTTTTCAGTCTTTAAGTTGTATTGTCTTTGCATGTATACTTGGTTTTCGTGAACTTTCTTGGGAGATAAAGGTGCTAATGTGACTTTCCTACTACCAAAATAGAAGATGTGCTGGCTGGTGACCCCATCATGAAACACCTATTGATCAAATTGCCATGATCGACCTAAGAAGATGTGTCATGCTTGCATTGGGACCATATCATATAAATCCTTGTCTTTATACCCATCAATCTTGAAAGAAATCTTCACTTTCTTGGTGACCCTAACCTCACCGTTATTGTTCAATCATTGAACTTGGTAAAGTGTCGAATGTGCAAGGGTAGGCAAACTCAACTTTTCAACCAATGTGTGCTAGCAATGTTAGTGCAACTTCCACCATTAACAATCACGCTAAATGTCTTACTCTTGATTTGGTAGTAAAAGTGAAAATGTTCTCCCTTTATTCTTCATTCAAGTCCTCCTTATCTTAGGTGCTAAGGACCCTCATGGTTACCAAGTTAATGCCCCCTTAGTCTACTTGCTTGGATTCATCAACATCACTAACATGCTTATCAATTCTATCATCTTCTTCACTTTCATTAGTGATGATCTCTCCTTTTTCATTTATGATCATGAAATTCTTGTTTGGGCATTGATTAGCAAAGTGCCCTTATTCCTAGCACTTGAAACACACAAGATCTTTTGTTGAAAGTGTGGAAGCGTAAAAGATATGAAATTGACAGTGTATGCTAAAACCTAATGAAACTTGCTTGCGCAAAGTGTGAAGAACGACCCAATGCAATAATCTTTGATGAACTCAGGCGATAAATGCCCACAATTAACATTTTTAGTTAATTGATATGCCATGAATCAAACCAAGAATAACTCGTAATAATTTGATTATGGATTTTACAAGAAATTGATGCACTCAAATTTTCAAGAAAGGTAGAAGTTGTATTTAATAGCAAAAGAGTCAAAAGTCCTTCTCAAAATACCCAAAGGCCTTATTTATAGTAATTAAAGAGCCTTTGCAATCCTAGAATTTGTGTGGTAATAGACAAAATAAAGAAAATAAAAAGCAATTTCCTAATTAATTCTAGCACTATTCCATCTTGGTTTTTAATCTAGATGTTGATCTAAGATAGCTCCTAGCATTTACAATCATGCAGGTCATGATTAAGCGGGTAGACTCTTGATCATAACTTCAGAAACATGGTTCTACAGGGTGTATGATAATGTGGGTTGCAATTGAGCACTCTTCCTTTGACCATAAAGACAAAATGTTGGTTCCTTGTTCGCAATTGATTGCACGGCCCTCAGATTGATCTAACATGTTCACAATTGATCAACTTGTTGCTAAGCTCGATCTAAAGGCTGTTCTAAAGCTTGTTTCAAGCTTTCTTTATACCAAGTTCATCCATGGATGTTTTTCTTCTCCTTTAAGCTCTTTCTAGCGTTAGAAAGCCTCACTGAACTCCTTCATGAGCATCATCATTTTTTCCTCAAGTCTTTTAACCCAAGCTTTTATCATTAGCCTTCTAGACACTCTGGGATACTTAATCTCGACCTTAACACTTGTGTCATTCCTCTCCTATTGAAGTGGACTTGACCTCAATTCCAAATCTTTTTCGTCTCTTGCATTGAAAGAGCTTAAATTTGAGATATTGAAAGTTGTGCCAATACCAAACTCACCTGGTAGTTGCAATTTATAAGCATCATTGTTTATGCGCTCTATCACTTTGAATGGTCCATCGCCTCTTAGCATTAGCACTGCTCCAATCCCTTTATCTGAAGCAACACATTCAAATTTAAAAGTTTTAGAAAAGTCACATAAGGATAATATGAGAGCCTAGGTAAACTTATCTTTAAGCAATTCAAATGCCCTCTGCTGAGGTTCTCTCTATTGGAACTTCTTATTCTTCTTGATGACTGACGTTAAAGGTACTGTAATCATACCAAAGTCCTATACAAATCTCTTGTAAAAACTTGTAAGGCCATGAAAGCTCCTTACCTCATGCACATTCTTGGGAATTGACCATTGTCATATAACCTTCACTATCTTCTCATCTATTTGGATTTTTCGTGCACTTATGACATAGTTAAAAAATACACAAATGTATACGAAATGCACACTTCTTTGGGTTAACATATAATTATTCTTTTTAAAATGCTCCAAATACTTGCCTAAGGGTCTAGCATGCTCATCAATAGAGCTACTATATACAAGAATATCATCAAAATATACCACAACAAACTTGCTTATAAAAGCATGTAAAACATGGTTTTTAAATCTCATAACTGTACTAGGTGCAGTCGTTAAATCAAACAGCATAACAAACCATTCATATAACCCATATTTTGTTTTGAAAGTTATTTTTCACTTGTCTCCCTCTTTCATTAGAATTTGATGATGTCCACTTTTAAGGTTAATTTGGGAAAACACGTTAGTCTCTTATAACTCTTCAAGTATGTAATTTAATCTACGAATTGGATGAAGATACTTTACCATTATGGCATTTACAGCTCTACAATCCATGCACATCCTTCAAGTACCATCCTTCTTCGACACTAACAATACAGGGACTGCATAAGGGCTCATGCTTTGTCAAACCCATCCTTTGCTAATCAACTCTTCCACCAGTCGTTGGATCTCATTAGTTTCCTTTGGGTTTCTTTGGTGCATCGGTCAATTTGGAATGGTTGATCTTGACACAAAATTAATTTGATGCTCAATCCCCTTGAATAGCAACAAGCCACTTAACAACTTCTCTAGTAAGGTATCCTAGAAATCTTGCAAAATGAACAAGATAATTTTTGGGAGGGACAATGTGACCTCTTCTATTAGATAGGAGGTTTCTTTATACAAAAGCAATATGACTCTCTACTCTCTCTTTATAGCTATCATCACATCTCTCATCTTTGCCAACATGCACTCTTTTCCTCCCTTCTCCTTTCCCTCTTTTTCTTTGTCACTCTCCCTCTTTCTACCACTTATACATTCTCTAATTTTTTTCCAGTCTCTTTTTTCTTCTTTCTTCTCTCCACGTCTAACTTATATTGCTACTACAAGTAGTACTAATCCTCTTGCACCTCCTTTGGTGTAAGTTGTACAAGTGTCACCTTCTTGTCATCATGATAAAACACAGACCTATTCACCTTGCTATGGAATAAAGTATCCTTGTCAAATGGTCAAGGCCTTTCTAATAGGATATGGCTTGCTTGCATAGGAACAACATCACATAACACACTATCCTTGTACTGGCTACATTGTACAACTCCTTGCATCTATGATAAGATTGCATGTCTTGCCCTTTATTATGCAACTTGCATGAAAGACATTTTCTTGTTGTTCCCCAAACCCTTCTTCTTTTACTTGTGCATTCAAAGCTTACACAACCACTAAACTTACATTGTTCGTTTATTCTTTGAACAGTACCTCTTTCAATGGTGGCATCTCATCTCCACTGTTGCTCTTGTCTTCATCTGTTACCATCTCACCTTTATCAGTTAATATCATGGTGCACCTATTTGGGCACAAGTGAGAATATGTCCTTTTCCTTGGCACTTAAAACACACAATATTTCAATTACACGTATTAGAAGTATTAAGGTTTGGATTTTGTACCTTACGCACTTCAACTCGCGATGCAAAATTTTACTTAGGAACTCCACCTAATATGCTTGGTTACTTCTCTTGCTGTCGAGCAAACTATTGTGGGGCTATGCACATTGGCTATTGTTACCTACCCTTTCTCTTAAGCTACTTCTCAATGTTGATGGACTACACCAAGTCTCCAATATCCACACAGTGGTACAACTCTAATATATCTACAATCTTCCTATTCAAACATCCCATGAATTTAGACTCCCCATCATCCACTACATCAGATCTCATTAATGTAATTTCTATTTTTTTTATAGTAGTTCTCTACAATTTGACTATCCTACACTAATGTCTGCAACATATGATATACATCTTTGTGACGGTGGCTAGGTATAAATTTTTTCCTCATTAACACCTTCAAGTCATGCCAGGTATCTATAGGACATTGGCCACTTCTCATACTACTAATACATACCTGATCCCACTATATAATAGCATGATCGATGAACTCCACCACTACTAGTTTCACCTTTTGTGTCTTAGTGTACCAATGACAGTCAAATACTAGCTCCATCCATCTTTCCCATTCTAAGTATATGCCTGGGTAGGACTTCCCTTGGAATACTGGTGTAGGCAACTTGACGCCCTTCGATATCTCATTATCTCATCTTGCCTACACCTATTGGCTCTTTTAGGACTACCAAATTCCTCAAATTTGTTAGGATAAACAAACTTCTCATCACTAACATACCTCTCTCCACGCAGTTGGTGCATAGTTAGTCCCCTCCTAAGTATCGACTCCTCTCGAGGTGTTAGGCTACCTCATGTAAATGCCTGTGATGCCGTCAAGTTCTCTAAACTTTAGTTAATGCCAGCTAGCATGTCTGGAAGTTGCTTCAAATTAAAAGTATTGTCTTCCACATCTGATTCTCCAAACATATTGTAGAATGTGTGTAGTGCAGAAGAAAATAAGAGTGTGAAGTGTGTGTAGGTGTCTTTTCATGTTACTAGATGTAAGAACTTTATTTTTATCTCTCACTTGTGTTCACCTCATACGATTCTATGAGTTCTTAGTAATTCAAGTGACATACCCCATAAATGTGTGTAAGTGTGTGACTAACCAAAAACTAAGAGTTTAGAATCAATCCAGGCGCAAAAGGATCTATTTGGGAGAAAAAAAATGACATAACAAGTCAATCTGGACACAACTTGATTGATCCTAGTTGAAAGAAATAGCTTGTGATTGATCTTGGGGTAGAGGGATTGATTAAGAACACAAAACCATTGTATGATTGATTTGAAGATAGGCATGATTGAGTGTGACAACAATGATTAACTTGAAATGGAATACAAGGCAAACGCGATCGATTGGGATGAATGGCATGATTAAACTCACATTTGAAATTCATAATCTAATTATCGTAATTTGTTCCTAATTCGCTTCCCTTTGATTTTTTAATATTCTCCCACTCCCAAGGGTCACTTTAATGCCAAACTTCAATAAAATCCTAAAATTTCCACTTTTTTATTTGTTTCCTTTTTTTTTGTTCTTTATCTCTTTTATTTGTTTTTGTTTTTTTTGGCTTTTTGATCACAAGGTCCAATGGAGAGCAACTCAACCAATTCAACAAAGAAAGGTAAAAGTGATTTTACAAGAAATTGATGCACTCATATATCTAAGAAAGGTAAAAGTTGTATTCAATAACAAAAAAGTCAAAGATTATTCTCAAAATACCCAAAGGCCCTATTTATAATGTCTAAAGAACCTTTGCAACCCTAGAATACATATGGTAATGGACAAAATGAAAATAAAAAAAGGTAATTTCCTCATTAATTCTGGCATTGTTCCATCTTTACACTCCATTTGAATGTTGATGTGGGGCATTCAAATTGTAGAGCAGTTATCTAACTTGTTTTGGTAACTAATTAACTATAATTGAAGTGTGTATAACTATAATTGGGATAACCAATCGAGGGAGTGGTTAATTCTATGGAACAGTAACTATAAGTTCTAAAAAAATGAAGTTAGAATTGTTTATCTTTCTGGAGCAGTTTTCTCCACTTCTTGAGTTCTGATCTCGATTCTTACACTCTGGTTCACTACCAAGTCTGAGTTGAATGTCTTTCATGTTGAATTCACCACAATTGAAGATGGTATCTGAGCTATAAACATCCTCTTCTCATCCAACTAAAAATCACAACACTTTGGTCAGCCGTCCAGAGCTTAATGGAGGAAATTATTTAGGCTGGAGTAGGTTATTCAGGTTGGCATTGTTAATCAGAAATAAGTTGCACTTCATTGATAGAAGCATAGCAGAACCTCCATTTGATGATCCTCTTCACACTATATGGAGCTGCTACAATGATCTGATTGTGGAATGGATGCTTAAATCCATGATTCCCTCTCTAGTAGCCATTATATTCTACATAAGGCAAGTGCATCAGATACGGGATGTCTTAGGAAAGAGGTTCTCTTTGCCTGATGACAACCTAGCATGCATATTATAGAGTGATCTACATAATGTCACTCAAGGAACAAGATTAGTTGACTCCTATTACACTAAATTGGTAACCATTTGGGAGGAGTTGAGACTCTACAAGCCACCCTCTCATTGTAAGTGTGGGGACTGCAACACTGTATATTTCCAATTGTTTGTGGGTCATTTGTGGATACTCAAGAAAAGGACAAAGTTTATTAGTTCCTTAACAAATTGAATGACACCTACTCAGCCAATAGGTCCCTATTATTGAGGCATAAACCGTTTCAAACACTTAATGAGGCTTACAATGCCATTGCAGTAAAGGAAGTACAAAGGGCCATGGGAACAAGGCTAGTGGCAAATGCTTCAACTTTAGTGTCTAATAAGGAAGAGCAGTATGCTGCACATTTTGAGATAGCTAATCTTGAGCTGATAAAGGAGTAGTTAAGGGGTTTGATGAAGTTGCTGAGCTCACAAAATATTTACCAATCTGGTGTGTACACTTCACAAATGCAGCAAGATTTTAGATTCTTATCTAAGGAGGCTGAATATTTTGGTAGCTAATCAAACTTTGCAGGTACTCAACCCTCTTTTGATACGACTAATGACTTTCAACCGTTCCTTACATTGTCTTCATTTATCACTAAACCTAAGCTTATGGGAAACCAAAATAAATTGTCAAACTCTCACTAATAGATCATAGATTTAGGGGCAACAGACCATATGGGTCACTCTTTGAGCCTATTTCATTCCCATAGACTTGTCAAAAAATCGTTTATAAGCGTTCCAAACAAATCACATATCCCTATCATCAATATTGAAGTTTTCATGATTATAGATTCTTTACTCATCAAAGATGTGTTATATGTTCCTTCTTTTAGATTCAATTTACTGTAATTCAGCAAACTTGTTAGGTCACACCAATGTTCCATCCTATTTAGTTCAACATCATGCTACATCTAGGCCCCTCATAGTGGATGAGGATTGGATTAATTAAGAAGACTCATAGCCTATAAGAGATACTTTAGAAACCAATCAAGTTAAGTTAAATAAACAACAATGAACATAGTTGATGAACTTAGAGTATGGCATCTTAGATTAAGACACCCATCACAAATTACATTCGTCCTTTCCCTTTATGAATGTATCCCATGATAATGTTTGTAAAATATGTCCCAAAGCCCAACAAAAATAGTTGCTCTTTCTTACACATGAGATCAATACTACGAAACCTTTTAAACTAATCCGTGTAAACATATGGGGTCCTTATCCAATTCCTGCCATTAATGTATATTGATTCTTTTTATAATTGCTAACAACTTTATTGTTCTTGGACTTATTTGATAAAACACAAATCAGAAACCACCTATGCATAGCCTAGTTTCTATAGAATGATGTAAACACAATTTTAACTCCAAGATTAAAACCATTATGATAGGCAATGCAGCTGAGCTCAAGCTCCCTACCTTCTTTGATGAATCTGGTATTCTACATCAGTATTCATGTGTTGAAACCCCCCAATAAAATGCCACAGTGAAAAGAAAACATCAACACATCTTATGTATTGCTATGGCAATCCTCTTTCAAGCTTGTCTTTCAAAGAAATTCTAGGGTAAAGCAATTTTGTGTGCAACACACATAATCAATAGCTTACCTACTAATGCACTGAACTTTAAGTGTCCCTATCACGTGTTGTTTAAGAAGGCACTAGATTACACCTATCTTAAAACCTTTTGTTGTCTTGCATTTGCATCTACTCTAAAAAGAGGAAAAAGTAAACTTGTTCCAAGAGTAAGAAAAACCATCTTCACAGGATATCCCTCTTGTATGAAAGCAATCAAACTCTATGACCTTGAGACACATGAGAACTTTCAATCCAGTGATGTCACATTTCACGAGTGTCTTTCCCTATGTTGAGCCGAACCAAACCCCCAAAAGTCCTCATGATCCTCAATTTGATAATCATGCCATTCCTATAGTTACTAAATTTCCTTCATATAAGAAACACAATGGTGCTAAAGCCTCTGTTCCAAGGCCAAGAGGTCAATCTGACATTGATTCAACCCTACACAACGATGAACCACCAACCTTACAACTAGCTGACTAAGATTTACCTCAAGAATAGAGTGAACCCTAACCTTACAACCTGAAACCCAAACATAGCTAGAAAATTAGCATGACCAACTTAAGAGATCCAGCAGCCCTAAAAAGCTTCCTAAGTACTTGGAAGTATACCAACATAACCTCAGCCCACCAAACTAACCTTGTGATAACCAAAGCACTTGACATCCTATAGCCTCACACCCAAGCACCAACATATTATCTCAAGAGTACCAATGTTAGTTATTAGCCTTGAATCAAGTAGAGGAACTTGAATCCTTTGCTAAGGCTGTCAAGCATCCACACTAGAGGCAGGCTATGTTGGAATTGTTAACAACTCTTGAGGAGAGTAAGACATGGTAATTAATGGTCCTTCTTAAAGGAAAACACGCCATACGGTGTAAGTGGTTATACAAACAAAATTGAATTTAGATGGTTCAGTTGAAAGGTTCAAGGCAAGATTAGTGGCAAAGGGTTATAGCTAAGTTGAAGGCTTTGACTACTAAGAAACTTTCAGTCCAGTTGTTAAGCAAACAACATTGAGAAAATTCATGAAATTGGCTATAATACATGACTGCAAGATAGACAATTGAAAATCCATAATGTCTTCCTCAATGAGGACTCGGAGGAAGAACTTTACATGAAGCTTTGACAAGGGTATGAAATGAAGGAGGAGTCATAGCTTCTGCAACAAAATGTGCTCTGTAGGTTGAGAAAAGCTCAATATAGATTGAAGCAAGCCTCCAAGCAATAGACTGTGAAATTCACGGAAGCACTTTGTGGGTTTGGATTTGAGCAATCAAAGGTTCATTCCCTCTTCACTAAACAAATAGATATGAGTGTGGATAGTTGGTGTTGTTGGTATATATTGATGATGTACTGATTGGATAAAGAAATGAGGATGAGATGCACAAATTAATGGAGCACTTGGGCACAACATGCAAGATTTGAGACCTTAGACCTCTAAGGTACTTTCTTGGAATCAAGATAGCTAGATTAAGTAAGGGGATATTCTTATGCTGGAGAAAGTACATTGGACATGTTATGTGACTATGGACTTCCTAGGGCCAAAGCTACTGTTACAACTATGGAGAAGCACAAAAGATTGAGTAAAGAGGACCAACAGCCACTTGGAGATGCCACATGTTATAGGAAATTGGTAGGAAAGTTGATTTACCTCACTTTTACCAGACCAAATATTGCATTTACTATGCAAACTCTTTCTTAGTTCATGGGAAAACCAAGAAGATCACATCTAAATGCCGCCTTCAGGGTGCAGAGGTATCTAAAGGGCTCACCTGGAACGGGAATCATAATGAGAAGGGTATGCTTAAGTTCCTTGGAGGGATGGTCAGACAGTGACTAGGCCAGTTGTGTGGACACTAAAAGGTCTATAACCAGTTTTTACATTTGTCTTGGAGGTTTTCCAATAAGTTGGAAAGTAATTGAAGCAAAGTGTGGTGGTAGAAGATAGGGCTTTATCTTCATGTTTGTGTGAGGTAATGTGGCTACAGAACTTGTTAAAGGAGATAAGAAACAAAGCTCATGAACCTGTCACAATCTATTGTGACAATCAAAGTACCCTCCAAATATTCAAAAACCTAATTTGTCATGAAAGAACAAAGCACTTTGACCTTGACCTTCGCTTTGTAAGGGAAAATGTCCAAGAAAAACTAGTGGAAGTGAAATATGTGCTAACAAATAGGCAACTTGCAAACATTTTCACAAAAGTTTTATCACTAAAGTAGCTAAACCATCTCTTAGGCAAGACGAGTGTTGATAATATCCATACTCATTTTGAGGGGGAGTGTCAAAAAAGACAAATTATTCAATGTTTCATTTAATTCACAACTTAGCCTAATATAACACAGTAAAAATTTAAAGGCCACACTTAAAATATACAATCCATTCGTTTAACACTATAAAAATATCATATACTTACTCAACATTTTTAAAATACGATAAGATATATGTTGTCATCACTCTCTAACAAAGCCTGTAACTTATCCAGACTATCTCTTTCCTCTTAGCTTGGATAGCTAGTCTATTATTAGGCAGTTAATTTAGTAGTAGTTAGGGTGATAGTTGCAGGCTACGGCAGATAATATATTTTATAAATAGGAATAATCTCTTATTGTAATACAATTTATAAAGTATTTACTACTTTTAGTAATCTTTGTCTCCGACGGTTACTATTTTTAGGTAACTATCATTACTTTGAGAAACAATCCCACATCAGTGGCGCTATCTGTGGGAAACACTTTTTGAAAGATAAAGGGTTAGAGGGCATGGAGAGAGCGCAAGAATAAAATATTGAATGAAATGATGGAAGAAAGGAGGGAAGGAAGTGTGAGGAGAGGATGTTCTAGTTGCCTGCCAGCCCAAGTTCTATACTTCCCAGACGAGTTGGCCACACTAGCTAACCCGACTATGAACATCCCTTTGGATCAATTAAACGAAGAAATTTCAAAAGCAATTTATGCTACTCTAACCAAAATAGTTAATACAGCCTAGGGGATAAGCAAGGACGATGCACCTCAAGTTGTAAGCTTAAAATGAGATAGCAATAAAAGAATATGCATAGTACAAAGTATGGGGAACAAAGATAGAGAAGGAACTGTGTCTAGGGTGGAAAGAAGGTTGGCCAAGCTCTAAGAAGAGCTGGAGAGGATGAAGCAGCAAAAAGAGCGTACCTATACAATGGAAGATTTACCATTCACTCCAAAAGTTCCAATAGAGCTTGAGCCTGACAACTTTCAACAACGCAATATGCCCAAGCATAATGGAGCCTCAAACCCAGCGGAACACTAAGCTAAGTTCAAACACCAGGTTTTACTTCATTAATATCCTAATGGAATCAAATGTAAGGTCTTTCTTACAGCGCTGGGCAATTCCACTTAGAGATGGTTCAACTAGTTACTTGCTAAGGACATCAGAAATTTTGATGATTTTGCAAATCTATTTCTTCACCAATTTGCAAGTTGTAAAAGATGTGAGAAAACTTTGATGTCCATATTCCATGTGAGATAGGGAAACGATGAACCCCTTCAGGATTATGTCTGTTGTTTCTCGAGGGGCGGCTCTTGGCATTCCATCTGCAACTCAATAAGTGTTTACTAATGCATTTGCTCGATAGCTTAAGTAAGGGGACTTCTTCAGATCCTTGACCAAGAAGCTAATAAAAGACTTCAACAAAACCTTGTCCCGAGCTAAAAAAATATATTAATATAGAAGAAGTATGACAGAAAAAAAAATTAAAGATAGAAAGGCAGCTTAGGATGACAAGAAGGCTAGACTGGTAATAACTACTATGACCATGGCAACTGAGGAAAAGACTTTAGGGAAACTTACACCCTTAAAGGAAAGTAGAGAACAAATACTTATAGCCTTATAGGATTCTAGGATGATCTAGTGGCCTCAAGGTGCGTCCCTACCTCCTAGAAATCCACAAGGTAATAAATATTGCAAATTTTACAATAAGTTTAGGCATACAACTAAAGGGTGTTTTAACCTTCAGAAGCATATGGGAAATTTGATCAGAAGAGTTTCCTCTAAGAATTTTTAACAAGCAAAGGGTTAGGAAAGCAGTAGGAGAGAAGGAAGAAAGACTAAGAACACAAGGGCTTTTATAAGCATGATAGTCAGAGGTCAGTCTCACACAGAGGGCAAAAGCAGTCTCCACCTCATGGAAAGTGTAGGGAAAATAATGAAGAACATATTGGAGGAATCAATGAAAGTTGTCCTAACTTTTAGGCTAGAAGACCTCTAAAGAATTATAACCCCTCACTCTAATGCCTTGGTAATAACTATTGTAATAACTAATTATGATGTAGCAGGATGCCTAGTAGACAATAGGAGTTTGATGGACATATTAGCCCTCTCAATAGAAAATGGGGATTAGTTGAGACAAATTGGAATCAATAAGATAGATCTTGTTTGGATTCATTGGAAAAGCTACCCAACCGTTCGGAAGGATCATATTGCTTGTTATAGTGGTGCGGGGCAGTATGTCCAAGATAAAATTCATACAATTTTTCATAGTAGAAATGATACCAGCTTTAGCTAAATTTTTGGTTGTAGCATCCCCATGCCACCTAGCCGTAAAGTTTCTACTAAGAAGCAAGGTCAGGGCCCTAACTGAATACATATAAACCCAAGGGCAATCCCATTAAGCAAAATTAAGATAGTTTAGTCCAGAATAGGGCAATTGGTTGACACCCATCAAATCCAACTTGCCAAAGGCAATTGGAAAACGGTGAGCTTTGTCACCTCCTTTATGACACACAATTTTAGGGTCATGCCATTCAAGCTTTAGAATTTTGGAGCCACAAACTAAAGGTTAATGGACAAAGCATTCCAGTACCAAATAAGAAAAAACAAGGAAGGTTACATTTATGACATGGTCAAGACAAAATACAAAAAAGATAACATAGGGGATTTAGACGAGACCTTCACAACATTAAGGAAATTTGAGCTTTTGGCATTAAGGGATGAAAATTTTTAAGGTATATAATAACTAAAAAATGAATCAAGGAAAATCTAAAAAAGATGCAGGTCATATTAGACCTACCACCCCCTTGGACTTTAAGGCAGGTGTAAGGATTAAATGGGATGATAAGTGCTTTGAGTTGTTTTATCTCCTGATTTACTGATAGGAGCCTTTCATTCTTCAAAATCCTAAAAGTGGCTAAGACCTTCGAATGAACGAAAGAGTGTCGGCATGATTTTAACGAATTGAAATAGTACTTGTCTTATCGACAACGATTAGCAAAGTCAGAGAAGGGAGAAAGATTATACTTGTATTTGGCAATATTTGAAAAGGCAGTCAACTTGGTCTTGGTCAAGAAAAAGGAAGGATAATAGGCTCTGATCTACTTTGTGAGTAGAATCTTGCAAAGTACAAAACTAAAGTATTTCAAGGTAGAGAAAATAATCTTGGCATAGTCACAGCCACTAAGAAGCTGAGACCTTACTTCCTAGCCCAACCAACTACTATCTACACACAACATCTCTTGAAGGTGATACTAACCAAGATTAGAGCCTCAAGAATGATAATCAAATGGGTGGTAGAATTAGGGAATTTGACATGCCTTATGAGCTAAGAACTACCATTAAAGGTTTGGCCTTGGCTAATTTTGTTACAGAAATGCATGAAGAAGTTGATGCTTACCCTTGGATGTTGCACGTAGATTTCTTATTGACTTAGCATAATAGCGCTATAGGCATCATCTTAACTTGCTTATAAAAGGAGGAATTCAAGCATGGACTATGGTTGGCCTTTCATGCTTTGAATAAATTGGCTAAATTTGAGACACTCCTATGGGACATGAAGATTGCCCTTATGCTAAAAATTCCTAAACTAACAGCATATTTAGATTCTTAGTTAGTTTCCAAGTAGTATAATATGGAGTTCATCATGAGGGAATATACTATGAAAAATTATGTTTAACAAATTAGGTGTTGGTAAAAAGTTTCGAGGATTTCCAGCTTTGCCAAATCTCCTTTGAGGAAAACAATAAAGTGGATTTGTTGGCTAGGATGGTAGCAACCTTGAAAGTGGAAACCCCTCAAAAAATCACATTGCAAAAAGTAGGTGAAACCATGATAGGAGAAATAACTAAGGAGATTGATTGGAGAACTCTTATACTTAAAGCTCTAAAAGGTGAGGAGGTGGACAAAAAAATGTAGCAAAAGGTGATCAAATTCTTAAAATAGGGTAAGTTCTCTATAAAAGATCATATGGTTAATCCCTCCTCAAATGCTTAGGGCTTAGGGAGATAGACTTTATCTTGAGATAAATTCACAAAGTATGGTGTGGGTCCCATAAAGGAGGAATCAACCTCGCAAGAAAAACTATCCGCACTAGACATTTTTGGTCAACCCTAAAAGGGGATACAATGCTAGCAGTCCGAGCTTGCAACAAGTGCTAAAAACATGCTAATAACTCTAGCATACCATGCAAGAGGTTAATAACAAGTTGTTAACCATTCCTTTTACAAGATGGGAAGTCAACATAATGTGGCCTTTTCCACTAGTGGAAGGATAGAAATAATTCCTCGTGGTAGTAGTAGATTACTTCACAAAGTGAGTAGAGACAACTCAAATAACGAAGAAGGAGGTCATAAAATTCTTTTGGAAAAATATAGTGTGATGATTTGGTGTGCCTAGGGAGTTCATCAGGAATAATAGAAGGCAGTTCATAGGAAAAACCATGTAGGAATGGTGTGAGAATTTGAAAATCCATAAAACATTCAATATGGCATGTCACCCACAAACCAACGGGACAAGTAGAAGTAATCAATAGAATTATTATTCAAGAATTAAAGACTAAGCTAGAAAGGTCTAAGGGAAATTGGGTGGAGTTACCAGAGATTCTTTGGGAATATCAGACAACACCTATTAGCACAACCTAAGAAAGCTCATATGCCCTAACATATGAAATGGACACTATAATTCCCATCAAAATAAGGAAGGAATCTGAACAAGTCTTGACACACAACTTAAAACACAATGAGTAGGTAATGAGGGACAAGCTTGTGCTAATAGACGAAAACAGAAACAACACCAACATAAGAAACCTGAAGTATAAGCAGTGAGTATCCACCCTGTTTAACATAAGGGTGCAAGAGAGGAAATTCGATAGGGGAGAACTAGTATTTTGTAAACTACAAGCTATAGAACCGACCAGAAAATTAGAAGCCAAATGAGATGGATCATACAAAATATGGGAGGTCCTGCTTAAAGGAAGTTGTAGACTAACCGATATGATTAGAAAAGATCTGAGAATACCATAGAATATATTTAATTTGAAAAGATATTACAGTTGAATTCCTTAGATAATTAAGTTACTAGCATCACCAGGCTACAAGTTGCCCTAACCCTCCTAAGTTATAAGTTGCTCACTAAGCTACAAATTGCCTAAATAGTTTTAAGTGACAAGTTGCTCACCAAGCTACAAGTTACTTAAACCTTTTTAACCTACAAGTTGTTCATTAGGCTGCAAGCTATCCAAACCCCTTTGAACTATACATTGCTCAACAGGCTACAAGTTGTCCAAATCCTCCTGACCGATAAGTTGCTTACCAAATTACAAGTTACCTTACCCTTTCTAATTTATGAGTTGCTCACTGGGTTACAAGTTATCCAAACCCTCTTAAGCTACAAGTTGCCCAAATCCTTTTAAGTTGCAAATTGTTTAAACTATCATCTTGCAAGAAACTTTACTAATTAACTACTGGTTGGTTAAATGTCGTGAGATCATTTTATCAATTTCTTAGCTTTTCAAATGACTACAACTTGGCAACTGAAGTACTTTGTCACACTAGACTTCAAAAATATTTCAAATAAACAAGGTTCACTAATCAGATGCTAGCAAAAATAAAAAAGACAAAGTATGCAAAAATGTATTTCAAGCAAACATGATAAGAAATTTTTCTTTATTTACAGAGATTTCAACGCCCAAAAAAATACAAAGGACATAAACAACTAAGGATGGTCATTCCCCTCCTTTGTCTTGGCCTCTTCTTTTGCCCTGCATACCTCATCTGCAAACCTTTTGAGCTTCTCCTCAAACTCCTCCCCATGAGTTTAGTCTAGGAAGCCACCTTCAAGATTTGACCTTGGCTTCCCCATGCCTAACTTTATCTTTTGATCTCGACACACATTGAAATTGAGATCGTTGTACAGGGCGGCACGATTAGCAAGGATTTGTTGGAACTCCTCGGATTCCTTGAACTCCTTCAACCTGGTTTCCAATACTTAACCAAATATTCTTAACTTTCAAGGAATCTTGGAAACTCTTTAAGGGCTCCCCTATTAGCTTTAGTATAGGCTGCCCCAATTCCTTGGAAAAATTCTATTTCATGGTAGCCATCTCCTCAAGTTACTTGTGGCCAGACTCCAAGTATCTCACCTATTATGCTTAGGAGTTAGCCGCAGCCTCTGCATTGTTAGCTTGTGCCTCACTTCTTTAGGCTCGGACAAGAAGGGCCTTATTTTAGACCTCTAGAATCTACTTTTTTACTTCCATGAATTTGATCCTCTCAGTAAGCTGTTGAGACTGGAGGAGCTTTGCCCCCATATGAACAAAGAACTAAATCACCCATATTAACTGTTGCTACAGATAAGCAAATTCAGACACAAAGCTAAAGGACACATATATCGCCAAAAAATAAAATAGAGGTCACTTATTAGTGAGGTATTCAACACATTATTTCGAATGACCTCGCTGTGAAGGAGGCTATCAGTAGGGTTGGCAATGAAGCAGAGGTGGGGCAAAGGATTGCTCCACCATCCCCTGCCCCATCTCTAAATACTCCCTCTACCCTAATCTTCCATAGGTGCCCCACCAGGGGAAGAAAAATATCTATTTTTTAAATTATATTTAAAAAATATGATATTGTTTGAAGTATAAGAGAAAACAATTTCTTTATATTTTCATGATCAAAAAATAATTTAAATTAATTAATTTTCAAATTAATCAAATATAAGATAATGTGCAAAATCAATTATTAAACATCTAATATAACTAAATGTTAGTTTGTAATTTATTCAAACTAATAAATGTCTCATGCTCTTTGTAGGTGCAAAGATATTTAAAAATTATTAATTTATTATATTTTAAATAAACAAATAAATTTATTCAATATTAAACTATTGAAATATTTAAAGAATAAAAATAAAGAAATATATAAAAATTTAAAGACAAAATATAAGAGAAAATATAAATAAAAGTAAATTAGAATAAAATAAAAATAAAAGACTAAAATTAAAAGAATGTAAAATAAGAATAATTATATAATTTTATATTATATAACTTATTTTCTCAAAAAATATAGTATAAATTAAAATAATATATATGTGTGTGTGTGTGTATATGTATGTATCAATTTAATTAATGTGGGGGATGGGGTGAGGGGAGGCTCCCCCCATCCCCAACCTCATGTAAAGTGGGGAAAAATTTATCCCCAGCGCCTCCACCCCCCCCCCCCCCCCCATTTTAAGCCTTGCGAGGTAGGTGCCCATAGTCAACTACTCTGATTGCTATCTCTAACTACGAGCTAACCTAGCATCAAGAAGCATCACACCCCTACGAATGTGGTCACAAGTTAGGTTTTTCCTACAGGATGGAAAGTCTTAGCCCTAATGACAAGGGTGTACTAGATGGAAAAGGGTAAAAAGAGTAAGTGGAAGGAACATGGTAAAGCTCAGAGGAGACAGTTTGGGATGGAGAAGTAGGTTGGAATGGAGAGGTAGATCAAGGTGGAGTAAGGTGAGACTATTTTGGAGAAGGGGGCTAAGGTTGAGTGGCAGCAAAGGAAGGGGTGGATAAATCTTCCACCAAAATGGGAGGGGGATCTTCACCCTAAAGAAGGGACTCCAATGGGCTCAGAGATGACATAGCTTAAGGTTAAGGAGGGGTCGGTAGCACCTTAAGGGGAGATCGGAGAGAAGAGGAGGTAGGAGAGGTAGTTTCTTCCAGTTCTTTTTCTCTCTTACTCTTACCTTTCCCTTTGAAGTAGTAGTAGGAAGCCACCAGTAACTCTCTCATTCACTTGCAAAATAACAAAAATAAGCAAACAAAAAAGTACTATATATCAAAAAAACGAGCATACTTACCAACTTTATCGCGAAGTTCCTCAAGGCAATGATTGAGATCAAAATAAAATAAAATCCTATGGTAGGTTATCACCTCCAAATTTATAAAAAATTTATTTTAGGAAAACACCTTCAATGCAATATCAAGAGTAGGATTTTTTGAAAAATTGAGGGCAAAGGAGGATTAGGGCAAAGAACAATAGGTAAATCCCATAGCTTGAGCACCTTTAAAAATAAATATTTTGACTTTCAACCCTTGTCGTTGTTGAAAGGCAAATGGCTCAAGCACTTTGTGCTTAGCTTGGCACAGGAATAAAAAAAACCCCTGGGTCAAGGCTTTTTAGGGAAGAAGGGTTTGAGGAGTAACAAGAAAGTATTTGTCATACAATGTGTAGAATAAAAGGTAAGATATGCAATCTTATTATAAATGGTGGGAGTTGTACAAATGTCACAATACAATATTGGTGGAGAGACTTACATTTCCACTCAGAGATCATACCCAACCATATAAGTTGCTGTGGTTAAATAATAGTGATGAAGTGAAGGTTACGAAGCATGTCTTAGTGAAATTTGAAATTGGTAAGTATAAGGATAGTGTGTTATGTGATATGGTACCCATGCAATCAAATCATATTCTATTAGGAAAGTCTTAGCAATTTGATAAGGATGTTGTGTTCATTGGTAAGTTGAATAAATATGTTTTTCTATCACAATGACAGAAAGGTGACACCTGTACCACTTATGCCAAAGGAGGTGTAGGAGGATTAACACTATTCATAGTAGCAATATGAGTTAGTTATGGAGATGAAAAAGAAGAAAAAAAGAGAGTGGAAAGGAATTCGAGAGTGTGCAAGTAGATAGGAAAAAAGAGAGTAAGAAAGAAAAAGAGAGAAAAGAGAAGGTAGAGGAAGAGAGTGTGTGTTAACTAGGACAAACGATATAAGGATAGTTGTAGAGGGAGAGCAAAGAGTTAACATTAGTTTTGTACAAGGAATCTTATTATTTAACAAAAAAAGTCACATCTTCCCTCCTTGAAGAAGTTGTGTCTATTTTGTAGGATTTTTAGATACATTATTGGAGGAGTTGCCTAGTAGGTGGCCACTGATTAGAGAGATTAAATATTAAATTGATTTTGTGTTAGGATTAGCCATCCTAAACTGACAGGCCTATTAGAAAAACTTAGAGAAAACTAAGGACATCCATAGGTAGTTGGAAGAGCTGATTAGCAAATGATGGGTTTGAGAGAACATGAGTCCTTGTACAGTCATAGTGTTACTAGTGCTAAAGAAAGATAGGTCTTAGAGGATGTGCTTGGATTGTAGAGTGATACAAGTTGTAACAGTAAAGTTTCGCTGTCCTATTTCTAGATTAGATAACATGCTTGATAAACTACAAGGGGCTAATGTGTTGTCTCAAATTGATTTTAAAATTGGTTATCATCATATCTAAATAAAAGAGGGAGACAAGTGGAAAATGACTTTTAAAATGAACTATGGATTATATGTGTGGTTAGTTATGCCGATTGGTTTGATTAATGCGCCTAGTATACAGCAGGAACATTGATGAGCATGTTAGACATCTTAGAAAAGTATTTGAAGCACTACATAAAGAACAATTATATGTTAATCTAAAGAAGTGTACATTTTGTGTAGACCACTGTATATTTCTTGGCTATGTTGTAAGTGCGCAAGAAATCTAGGTGGATGAAGATAACGTAAAGGCTATATGAAAATGGCTAATTCCAAAGAATGTGTTTGAAGTAAGAAGTTTTCATGGCCTTAAAAGTTTTTATAGGAGATTTGTAGGGGACTTCAATACAATTGCACTAAATTTAACTGAAATTCAAGAAAAATGAGATGTTTTAATGGGAAGAAGCTTAGCAGAAAGCATTTGAATTGCTTAACGAAAAGCTTACCCATGCTTTAGTATTATCTTTACTTGACTTTTTTAGGTACAAGAATTGGATGTGATGTTTTAAGTATAGGAATTAAAGCAATGCTAATGCACGAGAAAAAGCAAATTGCGTATTTTAATGAGAAACTGAATAGGAGAAGTTGAATTATACAACAATGATAATGAGTTATATGTGTTGGTAAGGACTTTGGAGACTTGACAGCATTACTTGTAACCTAAGGAATTTGTAATTCATATGGATTATGAATCCTTAGAGCATCTTAAGAGCCAAAGTAAGTTGAGCCGTAGGCATATCAAATGGGTATCCTTCACTGATATTTTTCCACATGTGATTGAATATAAAAAGTGGTGTAGAGAATGTGGTAGTGGATGCATTTTCTAAGAGGTATTCATTGCTCACTACATTAAATGCTAGGCTCCTACGATTTAAATATGTCAAGGAATTATATGCAAAAGATGAAGACTTCGGGCAGGTGTATGAGTTGATTAAAAAGGGAGTGCATGAGAAATATTACTAGCATAATGGTTATTTATTTTAAGTTGATAGATTCTGTATTCTAAAATGTTCCTAACAAGAATAACTAATTCAAGAGGCTCATGAAGGAGGCCTAATGGGATACTTTACTGTCACTAAGACATTTGCTATCTTACAGAAACATTGCTTTTGGCCACACTTGTGGAGAATGTAAAAAGGGTAATTGATAGGTACCTTAAACACAACGAGGCTAAGTTGAGGATTCAACCACATGGACTATAAACACCATTGCCTGTTCTAGAGATGCAAAAAATGGATATTGACATGGACTTTATACTAGGCTTATCGCATACTCAAATAGATAAAGGTAGTATATTTATGGTTGTTGGCAAGTTTTCTAAAATGGCGCATTTTATTGCACACAACAAAATTAATGATGCAGCACATGTAGCTAATTTGTTCTTTGAAGAAATAGTTAGATTACATGGTGTACCAAAGACAATAATATCTGATAGAGATGTCAAGTTTTCGAGCTACTTTTGGAAAATATTGTGGTTTAAGTTAGGCACAAAACTATTATTTTCTACTACTACTTATCCTCAGATTGATGGTCAAACAAAGGTAATAAATAGGACCTTAATTGTTTTATTATGTGCATTGATCATAAAAGATTATAAAACTTGGGAAGAGTATTTGCCACATGTTAAGTTTTTTTACAATAGGAGTGTGCACTCTACCACACAAAAAGTCCCCATTTAAGGTAGTTAATGGTTTTAATCTACTAACTCCATTGGATTTATTGCCATTATCACTTAATGAGTGAGTTAGTGCACATGGAGAGCTCTTTCACCTCGCTAGATGTAGATCACTTTGTTTTTATCTCTAGCTTATATATCACACAAAATCCACTCAAATAATATACTCACTAGTTCAATTTCCTATGTCCACCTCATAAAATTCCAAGAATCCTCAACAATTTAAGTGGCATACCCCTAAGCAACTTGTAAGTTTTTGAATGAATGAAAAATAGGGGTTTGGAATCAATCCAAATGCAAAAGGATTGATTTGAGTGAAAAAATGACACAACAGGTCGATCTAGAAGCAAATGGACTGATCATAGCTGAAAAGGCAAGGTTGTAATCCATCTTGGAACCAAAGAGATTGATTTGTAGCAAAATCAAAGGCATGATCAATTTGGATGGAATCGAGAATGATTGGGCAATTGCAATCGACCTAGGCCAAGACACTAGCTACGCGCAATCAATTTGGATCAATCTCTCATTTCAAAATTCACGAGTTGATCAATACAACTCCAAAAATTGCACTCCTAATCCAATCCCTTTCAATTTCTCAATGTTCTCCAACACTTAAGGATCAATTTGGGAATTAATTTCAAGCAAAGACTAAAACATTCCTTGGATTGCTTTCACTACGAAAATTTTGCAATTTTTTTCAAATACACTTACCACAATCCAAATGAAATGAATCAACACAAATTAACAAAAAGAAATAATAATATTTTTTTGATTGAGACGGGAAACAAAATATGAAGAACAAAAAAGAGACAAGACATGAATATAAAAGGAAAAGATTAAATTGGTACCTGGATAAAATCTTAAATAGCTAGCTCTAATACCAATTGATGCATGTGTGAAAATGTAAAGATATGATAAATGGCATGTGTTGGAACCCAATGAAACATGCTTACACAAATTGTGAAAAACTACCCAAATGCAATGATCTTTAATAAATTCTAGCGAAGGACAACCACAACTAACACTCCTAGTTAGTTGATACATCATGAAACAACCAAGGAAAAACTAAGGATAATTTAATTTATGTTTTCATGAGAAAACAAATGCACTCAAATTTTCTAGGAAAAGGTAAAATTGTGTTTCAATAGCCAATAGTTAAAAGTTGTTCTCAAATAACCAAGGCACCATTTATTGTGTTTAAAGAACACTTGCAATCCTAAAAATTGTTTAAATAATTGCCAAAATTAAAAGACATGCAAAAGGTATATTCCTAACTAATTTTGGCTTTATTCCAAAATCATGCTCTATCTAGATGTCAATTTGGGCATCCAAATCATAAAAACAAAGCATTCATGGCTCCTATAATTTACAATCACACAAGGGCCTGACCGAGTGGATGATCTCCCAATTGAAAAGTTAAAAACTCCCTAGTTATTGAATTTATGATCATATTGGAAGTGGTTGAGTGGTTTTCCCCCCATAATAAAGATAGAATGTTGGGAACAAGTGTGCTAACGATTGCCTAGTTGTTGAATCGATCTGGCCCACTCAAGCTCAATCGAGTTGCTGCTGAGATTGATCTTAAGGTTCTTCCAAATCTTGTTTCAAGCGCTCTTTACACTAAACTCACCATTGGATGTTCTTCTTCCTCCTTAAGGTCTTTTATCTAAAAGCCTTTTCGAACTCCTTCAAGAGCATCATCATTACGTCCTTAAGTCTTTTAGCTTGAGTTTTAGTCATTCGACCTCCTAAAACTCTTAGCTATTCAATCTCAACCTCGATTACTAAGTCAAATTCGAAATGCCTTGAAGAGGAAACCAAAAGGTTTCCACTTTAGGAATCTTAAAGTCCAAACTGACCTAGCAAAAGAACTATTATGGAAAAACCCATAGTGCAAAATCACCTACCTTAGTTCAAATTATCTTAGGAATACTTCCTTCTGAATTGAAGCTCAAACAAAAGCAAAGCTCAATAACTGAGGTCCTTAAACTTCTAAACTAAAGCATGGTTAAAGATTTTCTCAACATGACTAGGAACTTTGGAACATGAGCTGACTTGGTAAAAGGAAATTAGGAGGTCCTTCTTAAGATTATATATATAATACTTAACTTGCAATAAAGATTTTTATATTTGATTACAATACAAAGAGATGGCATTATCTTTCCTCGTGGGAAGAACATTCCTTTACAAGTAGCAAAACTTATCAGCAATAATCTATAATAAAGTAAAGTAAAATGAGATTCATTACCTCCCCCCATAAGCTAATAGGGCATAACTAGAGATATTTATGCCATAGAGAATAGAATATCTAGGTAGATCTACAAGAAGTACCACACAGTGTTTCTCTAGAAATCTATCATAAATCCAACCATTTGCTTGAATCGACTCTAGATGGTGTAGTATACTTGATTGAGCCACTACTCTATCCCTTTGATGTGCCTCTCCAATCCCTTATGAGCTTGGCAGTGGTCCCTCTCCAATACGTGTATCTACTTGTCCAACCTCTTTAATGTATTTGTAATGGATCACCCATAAGCTTGAGGATCCTAAAACTCTAGCTAGTACTGCTACCTCCTCACCAATTACCTCAGCCTCATTGTCTAGGTCAATTGGAGCATTGTCCTTCTTGGGGCTTCTAATAAAGCTCGCTAGGCCAATATCCATTGTAAAGTACACCTCAATATCTAACCCAACTATCTTGCATAAGTCTATAATCAAATGTGTATAAGAAAAGAAGGCTCTCCTCATTTAGACAATGTGTAAAATGTTAGAATATATGAGATGACCTAAGTTTAGCAAGATGCTAGTGTAAAGTGCATAAGGAAGGCAACTGTATAAGTGGAGCAAGTGGTGGAGTGTTTGGATGAACAAACTCACGAGGTTAAGTGGAACAAGTGATTACGCACAAACCATCTAATTTAAGTGGGGCACATTCTGGCAATCATAGCCGCATTCAATCACCACCATACTCTATGTCCTCAAACTCCTCTCTGTCCACTGTTTTAAGTTATAAAACACATTAATGTCTTGTGGATCAAAACATACTTAGACTCTTTGAATCCTTACAGTGTAATCCTCCTTATCCAACATGGTTGCATAAAACTCCCTCATAAACTCTAAGAAGGATTTTCCAGTTAGGTGGCACATCACAGTAGTCAACCCCCTCCTATTCACCAAATTAGTGAAGTTTAGGTGAGGATCATCCTCCTCACCTATGCCTTTCTCAATCACAATCTAGTAATACACAATGTCCTATCTTACGCCTTGCCAACATAAATTTCTCCTCATCAAAATTAGCCACCACTCGTGATAAGCTAGCACCATACTTGCACCTTTTGTGTGAATGTGGGCCTGCAAAATTCAAATAATCATCAATTAAGCATAACAAGAGTAACATGAAATTAATTTCACAAACAACCAACCTCACCAAGCAGGGAAACATTCAGTTTATTCAAACATAAGCACAAGAGGTTCAAATAGCTTCGAATAGTCATTTAGGCATTTTATCAAACACTTGGCCTATACCTTGAAAAACAAGGTGGAACTCAACTAAAATTCGCCCAATCTATCCAAAATCATCAACACACAGCATATAATCTCAGCAATTACCAACTAATTCATGAAAATTGGATGAATATTCATGTAAATTACAAGAATTTCCCAGATCCCGAATTTCATATAACATGAATGCCCAACTCATATACATACGTTAAAATCAAAATATGATGCCATGAATCCTCAATGTGGGTAATAATCTCACTAAACATACCAAAAAAAGATTGGTTATTTAGAGAACATACTTGCTAGTTTAACAAAATTAGGGACTAGCACAATAAGTGAAGTAAAAACTTGAAAAATCGAAAATAATATGCGATGTAGGTGGCCAAGTGTTGTGTTTCAACAACAGAAGATAGATGTGGGTTTTTAATTATAGATTGTGCCTGCTATCATGAGAATGTTAGTTGCGATTACGAGCTTATTGTTCGTGCTCACAATACCTCTCACAACGAAAATCATGATTACGTCACAACTTATCTCACTATCGTGAAGTCATAAGTTGTAATCATGATAATGAAGCTCATAATCACAAACTCTAGTAGTGGAGGCACTTACCTCCATATTGCAATGAATCTTGCTATTGCGATAATCCTACCTGTGATTGCAAATCAAATCGCAACTGAATGTACCTTGTTATTGCAATCTCTCACAAATTCGTTCCCCACACTAACGATATCATCTTCTACTATCATGGCAGCACTACCTTTTTTGTTAGCAACCAAATGTCTCATGAGCAAGTCCTTTTAGTTTTCGCTATCAGATTTAGGACCCCTTATGAGAAGCTCCAATGCTTATTTTCATTTTCTCCCTCTCTTTTTTTTGCTCTTCTCCATAACAATATAGATTTCTACTTCATTACTTGGCCATGGGGAATTCCTTAGTTCACTCAAAGCCTGTGCATCAATTCTTACCTTAAACTACTCATCAAGCTTTAGATTATCTTATTAGTTTACACTAAAAACCACTTGCATAACATTGAATCAACACTATTCAATTTTAACTTAACATTATTCATTTTGTTATCCTTAAGCTTTAGCAAATTAATAGAAGACGATGTATACATAAAAAAATGCTAGCTCTTCAAGGCAAATATGTAAGATGAGACTACCCTTTTCCATGTTGATAATGGCCCCTCCAATTGCTAAAAGTAGGCACCCTAAAACTAGAGGAAACTCACCTTGATTGCCTATATCCAACATAACAAAGTCCATAGGAATGATGGACTCTCCAACTTTTACCAGCATGTTTTCCAGTATTCATATTAGCTTACTCATGGATGTATTTGCTAGCTGTATCACCATCTATGTAGCTTTCATCACTCCAATCCCTAAAGTTTAAAAAGTAGAAAATGACTTAATATTAACACTGGCACCAAGATTGCGTAATCTTTTATCAAAAGTTTTATGTGCAATGGTGCAAAAGATCAACAAACTCCCTAGATCTTTCAACTTAAGAGGTAGGATTTGATCATTTGTGGCCTTTCATTCCACCACATCTTCCAACTTCTTCTTTCTTGATAAAATCTTTTCTAAATATTTCACTTACACAAGGGAGTTCTTCTACACTTCACGTAAAGGCAAGTTGACTTATAATTTATTGAATACCTCCAGAAATTTGGCAAATTGCTCCTTTTCCCTTGTTTGCTTTAGTCACTGTGGATAGGAAATTGGTAGTAGATATGGCTTCACAAGAGGAGCCTTTATCTCCTTTTTCTCTTCTTCTGTAGCTTTTAATTCACTCTTTACATCAATTTTCTCACTAATTGTCCCTCATTAGCTGCCTTGACATATTCTATAGAATTGTTCTTAGTGTTACTCAAAAGTGAATCATTGAGCTATTGTAGTATCCATTTTGCAATTTCCCCCCCAACCTAATACTCAAAATTTCTTAGGCAGGCCTACTGGTTGTGCAAGATGGAATCAGTGTGATTCATTTACTCTTGTGTAAACTTTGTAAGAGTTCTAACAAGATCCTCCAAGGATGATTTCTTTTTTTGTTGTGAGGGGCTTGATTTTGCTGATGGGGCTAGGATTGAATCTAGCAAGTAGGATTTGGGAATTTTTTATTCTTCTTGGAGAAATTTGAATGATTTCTCCATCCCATATTATGCATATTAGAGTAGGGCTTATTTTGTAGCCTTTCTTGGATATTCACGTAGTTTACTGGCTTTAAAGCTACTGCACTCCCACTTGTACTCCACACTTAACACTAATGTATGTGATGGGGTCCTCTACAAATGTTACAAACATGCATTATAACTACAGATGAGGAAGTCTAAGGACTTACATTAATATTTTTGATCTTTCTAGATAATAGTTCCACTTTCTCAGCAAGAGTGATCAAAGCATCAACATCATGGACTCCTACTACCCATTATGCTGGCCATTGATAAGCATTCGATTTCATCTCCTTGATGAGATCCCAAGCTTCTTTCAGCATCTTGTTCGTCATGCACCTCTAGAGACTACATCTAATACAGTTCTCAGCTGACCATTAAGACTGCTATAGAAAATTTGTATTGACATCCACAAGGAGTATCCATGCTATGGGAAATTCCTTAGCAAGTTTTTAAAACGCTCCCAGACCTCCGAAAGCATCTTGAACTCCAACTGCTTGAATGTCCTTATCTCTAATTGAAGCTAGGTTGTTAAGGTAGGCAGAAAGTACTTTATTAGAAATTTGTTCACCATATCATGCCATGTAACAATACTGCCTGGTGGTAGTCCTAATAGCCACTGCCTTTCTTGGTTGCGCAGAGAGAAGGGAAATAACCTCTACTTCATCACCTTATCTACTACACTATTGAACTTCACTGCATCACACAACTCCAAAAAACTTGCTAGGTTTAAATTTGCATCCTCATCCAGTACTCCTCCAAATTGGTTCGATTGAAATTGGTTTAGTTGAACCGTATTGATCAAGGCAAGTTTTAATTCAAAATTGTTTGTATTTACCAATGGCCAAACAATTCCTATCATGTTTTGATTTGCTATCATTGAATGTCCCTAATTGTCTTCTGATTAGGTGGTAGAAGTTTTGGAAGTGGTGGAAGTTGCGGTGGTGGTGGTCGATGTTGTTTGTCTTCCATGTTTAACTCTCTCTATTGTTGGCATTGTAAAGATGTTCTTTGTTGAAGTGCCCTCTATCTCAAGGCCATATTCCTCCAAATTAAAACCTTGGATCCTATGCATAAAAAAGTCCTACAACCCTCAACAAAAACCTACACAACGAATAAGATACAAAAATAAAAAGGAAAAGAAAGCAATTAAAAAGAAAAAATACTGGCCAGCAAAGAGTGTTTAATAGAACTCATCAACCTTCCCTAACAATGGCTCTAAAAATGTGATGCGTGTTGTCTCACACTAATGTATTAATGAATAAATGTGCAATACTTGGAATAAATGAGTGTCCTATCCACAGGAAAGGGGTTTGTGTATAATAATATAACTGAAAGCTTATTAGTTAGACCTACTCAAGTTACAAGATTGGGATCAATAGAAAACAAAAAAATTGAAAGATGGAGTGACTTGCAAGCATTCAAAAAAACACATGAATATTTGAAGCAACTACCAAGGATTAGGAAATTTAATTCCTTGTGACATGATTGGTGTAGAAAGATGAATGCCTTATATTAATTATCAATTTAGTTACTTTGTTATAGATTGTTGATCCTAAAGTTTATGGGATATTATTCTAAACTCTCCTAAAACTTTAAATTAAAATATCAATAAGTTCTCTCAAGCCTAATCAAGTAAAGATATGAATTATGTGATTAAAAAAAAATTGTCCACTCTAATCCTATGATTCTACTTCCATTATTCAAATAGAGTTACTATTTATAATTAAATGTCTAATACATAGGTTTCACTCCCATTATTCCTCTTACAATCACAAATTAATTCAAGGGTTAATCAACATCAAGTCCTTTAATCACAATTCAAACCATCAATTGTAAATAACAAATGGAAGGATAATTAATCAAAAGAAAATTCATGCATTCATAGTCTACTGTAGTCACAAGGTCCTAGAAATTAATTTAGCAATCCATAAAAATAGCAACACATGTCAAGGCTAAATTCTTCATATTTAACATAATTTCAAAAACACAAGAAAATGAAGAATTCTTAATCTATGAGATGTGAAGAATAAAAACAATACTAATCCTCATGTCTTCGCCTTCTTGAATTGGCGTTCTTCTTCCAAGCAGCTTGTGCCTTCTTCAAAGATCTCTTTTTTCATCCAATAAATCCTCTCTAATCAGAATTACAACTCTTTTATATGTAGGGTTGAAAAAAAATGGAAAAGATGAGATCACCCATGAAAAACCAGGTCTGGCATGTCCTCACAATTAGATTCATGATTGTCTAATCCTTCTTCATGATCATGAACATCTCTACCTCAATTGCGAGCTTCGGTAGCAAATCTTATGTGATTGTTGCTTCTAATGGCACAATTGCAAGCTCACTTCTCAAGATCACGAATCCCTTTCTCACAATTGCGACCTGCAAGCATTGGAAATTGTTTAAGTGTACGTAATGTTCCAAATTCACTTATAAGCATCCAAAAACACTTGAAATACCTTTAAACCACCATATTGATACCTTTAAGCACTTACAATCAATTTATCCTCCAATTAGTGGACAAAATAGTTGGGAAACTAGCAAAAGCACTAATAACAAAGGTGTAAAAATGCTATAAAATTAGAAGTTATCATTTACCTAATCTAGGAATGGTAGGGATGCAATCTTTATTGTCGTAGATAGATTTTCAAAATAACTCATTTTATTGTATGACATAAATCTAATAGTGCATTGCATATAGCTGACTTAATTTTTGGAGAAATGGTTTGTTTGCATGGGATGCCTAAGATTATAGTGTCAGATTATGATGTAATTTTTTTTTCGCTACTTTTGGAAAACATTACGAGTAGGGGTGACAATTTCTGACTTAACTTGAAATTAGCGAGTTCTGGTTAAACTTTCATATATTTTGGTCAAAATTAGGTCAGATTGATAGACCCAAAAGATAAACTGGTTAATTTTGGGTTGACCCACTGAGTTGACTTGTGAACTCGCAAATATATTTTAAATAATTTAATAAATATTTATATAAATAAAAAATAATTAAATAAAATTAAATGATAAAATTGTAAATATTTAAAACATTAAGCCTTAATTTTAATAAAATAAAAAATAATTTTTTCTATTGACGAGTTAGCCGATCAGTTTTTAGTAACTCACAAAATTGACGAATCAAGTTTTGGCCCGCGAAAATAATCAAGTTGGGTTTTGATCGATGGGTCATGAGTAATATATGGATCTCAACCCAACCCATTGCCACCCCTAATTATGGACTAAATTCAAGACTTGACTATTATTTTCTACCACATGTCATCTCTAAACTGATGGACAAATTAAGATTGTTAATAAGATACTCACTACATTGTTGCATGCTGTCATTAAAATAAAATATTAAGAATTGAGAATAAAGTTTGACACATGTAAAATTTGCTTATAATAAAGTTATCCAATTTGCTACAAATATGACTCCATTTGAGATTGTATATGATTTTAATCCATTAACCTTGTTAGACTTGTTGCTATTGTTATGCAATGAGCATTTGAATCCAGATGGCATGAAAGAGGTTAAGCATGTGGAGCATATTCTTGTGCAGGTCAAACAGGACATCGAAAAGCAGAAACAACAATACACGCAATAAGCAAACAAAGGAGAAAAAAAGAAAAGAAGGTGGTATGAGAACCCAAAGACTGGCTATGGGTTCATATGAGGAAAAAAAGATTCCGTGAATAGAGGAAATCCAAATTAATACTTGAAGGAGATAGTCTATTCAAAGTATTTGATATAATTAATGATAAAGCATATAAATTGGAACTCTTACGTACAAGATTAACGCTGCTTTCAATATATATAAGTTGGGCTAATTTAGTGCAAAGGATGAAAAGATGCTGAATTAAAGACAATTCTTTCTCAAGAGGAGGAAAATGGCGTGGTCATCCCAGTTGTCCAAAAGGATTCTTTGAAGACTCCAATTGGACCCATAACTCAAGCTCATACAAAAAAGGTCAAGGATACAATTATTATTCATGTGTAGGAAGCTCAAGACAATGTAATGTGTAAACAAAAATTTGAAGAGCCTAAATATGATCTCTAGATGAATCTATTATGTTTGAGTGATGATTCGAAACTAAAGGATCAAGCGAATTAATTGCAAACATTTGTCGTAGAAAAATATATATAAGATTAACTATTTTATTTTATTTTTTAGTTTACTTAGCACAGGGCCACATGCATATGAGCTCACTAGATATTAATTGGCCCACACCTAACAATGCTACCTATAAATACTAAATAAGTTTCCATTATTGAACAACATGTTTTCCAATTATTTGAGAATTTTCTTGATTCCTAGAATTTGTGTGATCAATTTATTGTGAATTTCCACCTTCCTAAATCGAGTCATTTAAAGTGGTCCACTTGATTAGTAACATCTCAATTAGGTTTCAATGCATTGATTGTAGATGTCCACATTTGGTTCAATTTAATTTTATTATGTTGGGTTGGACGATTGAACACACGATTCGCGTCTCTAGGGTTCAGAATTGGGTTTAATTATACCGTCCACTCTCTTATTGCTTTTATTTGCTTTTCTGATCACATAGTTATGTTCTTATTATGTAGCAATTTTAAATAATGTGCACAATTCTTTTATTTTGTAATTTGTTATATAACAAGCATCACATATTTTAATTATAACAAAATTATAGGTTTGTTGCAGATAGTAATATAAAGTTGTTATGCTTTAAAATGTCTATTACAAAGAAATAAAAAAATAGATTAGAAGTAATAACTTAAATAAAATTTAAATGCAATAGATAAAAAAGACAAATTATTAAAAAAGATGGGAAAATTTAAAAGGATAAATACATAAAATAGAGGCATTTAATTTCTCTGTTAAAAGGCGATAAATGATTATTACAAGAGGTTTAGTTAAGTTAATTGTATGTGTTGACTAAAATCATATTTTAAGAAAATTACCAAAGTCAATTATTTGAGAGAATTCCTCCATAATAAATAGTATGTAGATAATGAAACAGTGTCATTCAATATTATCTCTAAGGGGCATTATAGTCAGACCCGAATGTATACAAGTTCATATTTTAATGACAAATTAAGGTATAGATTAAGATCACTTAATAGAAAAATCAACTCTGAACATCATTTTTAGAATATGAATATCAATTATTATTTTTAATAGTCGTATGTGTTTTAATTTTTAGAAGTGTATTTTTGAATGTACTTTTTAATTCAATAAAACAAAAAATTTTATAATATAATAATTAAAATTTTATTAATTTAAGTACTAAAAAAACATGTGCATATTTGGTTGATATTATATTCAAATAACATTCAAATCCGATATCTATTTATCTTAAATATCGACAATAAATATGAGCACAACTAACGACCAAAAAGTCAAATAGTATTAAAAAGAAAAAAAAAACCATAGCAGCTTTTAGAGTATCTTGCATGGCACAATACTCCATTTTTTCATTATTACTATTTGACATTGATAATACTAAAAATAAATAGATATTTTTTTAATTGATGAGAAAATATGAGATGATCATATGGAGACAGAATACTAGAATAGCATATTAGCTGGTGATTGGATGGCTTCTCAATTCCAATTTTTCATGTCTTAAAAAGAAAATTTATAAGATAAAGTCCACTTGACCATATTCCTCAAATATTTTACCTATTTCTCTCTCAAAAAATGAGAAGATTTTTTTTATTCTCTCCCATCTTTCTATGGTCTCTCTTAATTCTCCACATATCCTACTCTTTTTGACTTTACCCAACAACCCCGCCCCCATTAATATCTCCTCACAGTTCTAGCCCATACCCCATCCAACCATCATTTTTCATAGGCCTCTGAGGGAAATGTAATGTAAGTTGCACTTTTTTGTAGACCACGCAATGATCTACGAATCGAGACCTATTTTGTTAGGGTTTTCTTTGGAATCCTATGGTCCATTGTTGTGCTTCGATCGTCGACTTTCTCTTGTTGCTATTCATTTTGCAAACATATGGCGGTGCCCTATGCATTAAGTTGGTGGCCCTCCACCACTATGGATCATGTGGTAGAGGTGAAATACTGAGCTAGAGGAGATGCAACTCCTACATCTCCCCCTGTTGTTGGTCATTTCATGTGGAGGCAATCATCGATAGTGGTTTGTGTGTGAGGGTTTGGGTTATGAGGTATTTTTTGTGGGTAGATGTAGAGAAATAATTGTTAGCTATGATGATAGATTCTGATGGCATAACCATCAATGTGATAGGATGGGATGTTGGAGCATTGTGTAACTTGTCATGGCAACTTCGTTGGGGTATGTAGCCATGGCATGGCGCTAGCAATTCAAAGGAAAAAGAGATGATATCCGAGCCTAAAGTGTCTTCGCGCATGTTTGGGTGTTGTTCTTGTACCACTATTACGAGGGGATGAAAAAATTGGGATGCTGCTCAAACCAATGTTAATGATTAGTTTAATTATAAATCTAATATTTATAATAATATAATGATATAGAATAATAACAATATAAATATTCACCATTACATTACTAAAATAAATATTAATAGCTCTATTAACAATTATATAATTTTTAATCAATTCCAATATATAAACAAAAAATGTATAATTATCTGACAATTACACTTTTCAATAAAAAACTAGCTATCATATTATTAGAATCATCACATTATCTTTCAAATATCATCCATTCACACACAATTTTTCCGTTTCTTTCTATTTTATTTCTCTTAAAAAACTTATCACTTTTCTCACTTTTTTAGAATTTTTTTTTTCTAAAACAAAGTTCCATCCAATCATAGCCTTATTGTTGAAAGAAAATATATTTACATACGTGGTTCCTACGCATTCACCGTTGGTCTTAGAATCACATTGCCAGCTCCCTGAACAGGCGCGCGAATTTCGCAATCTTGGTTCGAAAAGGAAAAACAATCTCCCCATAATAATTTAAAACCAAGACTTTGTCTTCGCTCCACTCTCTCCGCCACGTCCTCCGCAAGAGTCAAAAACCAGAAAAGAAAGTTATGTGCAAATCAAGAAAATCACCCGCCAGCCGCCACCAACATATTAACTTAGACAAGAATCCATCCGCAGAAAAATAAATCGAACATTCTTCCGCGTCCTCTCTTGTCATTTTTCACTGGCGTCTGTCAGTGTGTTTCAGGTTTTCACGAAGCTATTGTGTTTCTTCTACCCTCTCCCCCCCCCCCCCCCCCCCGGTATATCCTGTGTTCATTTCTAGTTCTGATTCATTTTGTAAGTATAATTGTGTTTGTTATATGGGAGAGGCTTTTCTTCCATTGTTTCTGATTGTGGGTCTTGTAGTTTGGGAAAGATAAATTAATCATTACGTGGTCCGAGCTTTATCACTGTTGCGAACCCCCGGCCCCCTCCAACCCCAATCATTTTCTATCAGTAAATGTGAGCTGATAGTGATGGGCAATTGGAAGGTGCCCATCGGAGTAGTTGCCTAAGTTATGAGCTTAAGTTCCTTAATGGATGGTTTATGGTCTGAAATGGGTTTTTATCTCCATTCATGTTATATTACTTTTTCTGGTGTCTTGAAAACGTTTCAGCTTTCTGTTTGGGGGTGGTGGGTTAAGGATTGGATTCTAAGCAAAGATTGACTGTTTACCAAAAGTTGAATTCTGCCTTTTCTTTGTCAGAAATCTAGTTTTTGAGCTGAATTTATGATGTTTCCTATAGATCCTTGATTTGCTAGTAGATTAATGGACAATCAAATGGGTTGTTACGATTTTCATTTCTGATGAGCTGTCACTTTTTGCTTTCCTCAGGAGTAAGTAGTCGAGATGAAGCTAGAGCCATACACGTGTTGTGAAATTGAATTGCGGTGATATGAAGATGGGATTTTGATTCTGGTGGCCGATGAAGTTAGTTTAAGTGGCTCTTGATGGACCGGAGGAGTTGGCTGTGGCGGCGAAAGTCTTCGGAAAAACCTCCAAGTGGTGAAACAGAGAGCTCGGGGTCGGTATCATCACATTCAGAAAGATTTTCTGACGATCAGGTTTGTGGGATTTCTCAGTCAAGTGGTTATATGAATGTTTAAACTTTTTATGCTTGTTAGAATTTCACTATGTTGAATGCCTTACAAATAGTCAAATCCCTTGCACGTTTGCCAAGTTCTATTGCATTTTTGGAGATTAATCTTTTCTCTGTCATGGTATGGTGCTTCTAGCTAATTTTATCTGGAACTGAGAGTTCAGTTCAGGTATACAAAAGGGTGAGGTTTAGTCTTGCGTTTGATTAAAATATACTAGCTAAAATCAAACACACTTGGATTCAATTCATTTTACAATGACTTATTTTTGTTATTCTTCTTCCTCCCATTTATTTTTTTATCTTCTCTGATAGGTTGATCAGAGGTGGGGGGGAGTATGGCTGGTTCCCCCAATAATAAAAATGGAATGCAAATTAGAATGAAATATTGTGTTCGATGTGTTTTAAGATGCCAAAACACATGCGTGAATTTCCTGACAGAATCATAGAACCTTAACAGTAACTGTTCTATCAGAATACCGAAGATACAAAATTTAGTACAGGGTTCAGAAGCTGGTAAGTTTTATAACTGCTGCCATCCAAATCCTACATGTAAGGATGTCACAGGGTCTAAGAACTTGAATCCCGAGCTGTGGTTTTGTCCTTTTCCTCTAGAGAGCTTGCAGTATCAGGAACTCAACAATTGAGTAACTAGGATTGATTTCCGTGTCATACATGTACAGTTTTAGCTCTCCCATTTCTAGGTATGTACAACTTTAGCTCTCCCATTTCTAGGTCCTGTCTTTTTCAGAAGAGGATTATTTGATGCTTGAACAATGCAAATTTTCTACATTATCAGGACTTTTGAATGTTTAAATTGCTAGAATTTGTTCAGATTTATAAGTCACAAACTCTTGGTTGAGAAACATGTCCCTCAGTTTTTAGTTTATCTTCAATGCCATGGACCACATTGTGTGGATATCCACTGTAGTTGGTCCACCACTGGCAGTTTCTTTTCCCTCTGAAAAGCAACATTTCCAGCTACCACTAGAAATATCTCCCTCCAATTAGTGAAATTTGTGTGGATCCTCTTTCTTTTTTTCTTACAGAATGTGCATCAATATGATGAGGCATATGTTCCACTGCATAAATTGGATAAAACTTTTCTTCCACTTGAAGCCAAATAATGTTGGTTTTAGTTAGTTGCTTGCAGCCAGATTGTCTATAGTCTGTGCTAAACAAATTGCATCAGCCAATTACTCTATTAGAGAGACACGTCTGATGTGTTTCTGATGCTATCTTGAACTTACTCCCTACTGGTTATGTGATTTACGCAAGAATGGCAAACAGAATGATGGAATTGGTGAATTTCATGGAAATTGAAAAAATAAATGTTGAATAGTAAATCAATATTGAATGTTCTATATTTTTAACAAATTCTATGGCAGCTACTGCAGTTAGTGGTATGTAGTTGAAATCAAGAATCCTTTAAGTAGCCTTGTCTCTTGCGTCTCCGAACTTTGTACACACACAAAACACATTCACAATGCCTTGCATGTGTGCCATGGTTGAAGATTATGTATTCATTTTCATGCTTCTTTAAAATTATTTCCTTTATTCTGCCCAACTTCTCACTACATCCTCTCTAACAAAGTTAAAAATATCAACATAATGAAGACAATAATACTTGCTATAATCTGGAGAAAATGAAGAAGTTCCGATTGAATGTTTTTCTTGTTTCAAGGCTTAAAGTTGACGTTTTATTGTTTTACAGACTATCAAATTTAATAATTTTCTTGTAGCAAGGCTTAAACTGACATTTCATTGTTGTACAGACTCTGTCAAATCTTAATACTCAATCCCCTGAAGTCACATCTAAAACTGCCCCAGCTGATGAAAAAGAACTTAATGAGAGTGTAAAGTCCCTGTCAGCTAAACTATCGGAAACTCTTGTTGATATCCGTGCCAAGGAAGACTTGGTTAAGCAACATGCTAGAGTTGCAGAGGAAGCTGTCTCTGGTATCATTCTTCATCCTTCTCTCTCTGTCTCTCTCTATCACGTGTGTGTTGTGGGTGAGTATGTGCATGCTCATGTGTTCATGTGCTTGCTTGCTTTGTGAGCTTTGCATTAAGAGCCTTCTTTGATTGAGATTGTACTTTGTTGACATACCTGAACTCATATCTAATATTTGAATAAGTATACACAGCATGATTTTTCTATAAAAAAAATAGACCGGGGTTTTTCTCCCTCCCACTAAATGCAGTTCAACTGAGTAACTGGTGGATGGCTAGTTTGAACGCATTGCTATCAAGCACTTGTAGAGATGATAGGTTAATTGCGCTATGGTTGCTAAGTATTTGGGCATGTTCCTTGCCAAACTATATGGTGCAAGTAGGTACTAAGTTGAGCATATTTTCTGTTATGGTCCCTATAGGCTTCTCGTAATTTTCTTGGAGAATGGGCTGATGGTCCAGCATTGTGGAGAGATTTTGGGTTGTTATTGTAAATAAAACTTGTTGTGCTTATGCTGGTTAGTGATTATGTGATTATACATAATCATTAATTCTTTTGTTTGCATTTCCTGCATTTTCTATATTCTGCACAGTGAATTTTGTGTTGGAAGCATGGTTGAAGGTCTCTTGTTATGGGAAGAGAAGCAACAGATTTTTTCAGTAAGAGTATTCTATTTAGCTCTAATTTCGAAATTGATCTCCATTTGGCCTCAAATTGTAGGGTGGGAAAGGGCTGAGAACGAAGTATTAGGTTTGAAGAAACAAAATGACGCCTTGAATCAGAAGAACTTGATCCTTGAGGAACGTGTTGGCCACCTTGACGGAGCCCTCAAGGAGTGTTTGAGACAGCTTCGACAAGCAAGAGAAGAGCAAGAAGAGAATATTTATGATGCTATTGTCAAGAAAAGTAGTGAATGGGAATCGAAGAAGTCTGAACTTGAGAACCAGCTTCTTGAACTACATACTCAACTTGAGAATGTGGAAACAGAAACGAGTAGTGCTACGCTGGCTGATGCCTGCTTCAGACTTGAAGCTGCAGAGAAAGAGAACTCTGTCCTTAAGCTCAAGCTCCTTTCAAAAGCTGAAGAACTAGAACTAAGGACCAGCGAGAGAGATTTGAGCACACATGCTGCTGAAACTGCTAGCAAACAATATCTTGATAGCATTAAAAAGGTGGCCAAGCTTGAAGCAGAATGTCGCAGGCTAAAGGCAATGGTTCGCAAAGCAACAGTTGCTGCCGATCTCCAGTCGTTCACCGCATCATCAGTTTACGTTGAATCTTTCACGGACAGTCAGTCTGATAGTGGGGAAAGGGTACTAGCTATTGCAGACGAAAGCTGTAAAATGAGTGGCTTGGAGTCAATTCAAAATGGGTCGTGCTATCCTGATTCACGGGCATCTACGTTGGGAACAGAGCTAGGACAATGTAAGCATGAAGGAGCTCTTGGAAGAAGTCTAATTGTTCCTTCAACTGAGATTGATTTGATGGATGATTTTCTTGAGATGGAGAGGCTTGCAGCCATACCTGAGAATCTGAGTGGAAGCAATCCTGGTGCAAGGATTGATGGTGAAGAAACCCCTTTAAGAGTTGAGGTCGAAGCCATGATTAACAGGACAACTGAACTGGAAGAGAATTTAAAGGAGATCACAGCAGAAAAAGTAAATTTGGAGATAGCTCTTAATGAGTGCCAAAGTCAGCTTCAAGCATCAGAAGATCAAGTCAAGCAAGCAGAGGTAAAGTTAGCAGACCTGAAAGCGCAACTGGCTCAGGCCCATGGAGAAAAGAGGGTTGCACAGAAAGAAGCCGAGGATACAAAAGTAAAGCTTAAGACCTCCACTAATCTTTTGGATGAAGCAGAGGCAAATCTGTTACAGATTCAGGATCAGTTGGCCAAAGCAAACGAAGCAAAGAGCATAGTAGTGGTGGAATTGGAGGATGCTAACCTAAAAAGGGAAAAAGCAGAGTCGCAACTTAAAGTAGTGGAAGTTGAGTTAGATACCTTGCGCTCGAGCATTTGTACCTTGGAAAAAGAAGTTGAGAGAGAAAGAAGTTATTCAGCGGAAGCTGTTGCTAAGTGTGACAAATTAGAAGCTGAAATGTCAAGGATGAAATTGGAGTCTGAGTTACAGAGATCAGAAACAATAGACGAGTTCAGAGTCAATCAGGTTTGTTGGTATAACGTTAATCTTTAATTTAACCTACTTGTGTTTGTCTTTATATAACTTGTGTAAATTGCCCCACCCTCTACTTGGATGTTGACTGCAGGATAAAGAGCTGGCAGTAGCTGCTACTAAATTCGCTGAGTGTCAAGAAACAATTGCTTCTCTTGGTCGCCAGCTAAAATCTCTTGCAACATTAGAAGATTTCTTGATTGACTCTGAGCCTTGAAAGGTATCGTTTTATGCTTAACGCTTGGAGAAGTTGCCTCTTCAGGGTCAGGGCTAATCAATGCCAAGAGGATAGATAATATGGAGCTTCTGCGCGGGGCAGTGAATTATTCTAAAATCTTACAATAGAATACAGAAAAGATCGCCTGGCTGACAAGTTGAAAAATGAAATCTGCGAAAATCAGGAGCTCACGATGGAATAGATTCAATTTTATGTTCCAATAACCATCGATGTCTTGGCTACATGTAAAACGAAAATTTTCCGCTATATTGTTTATTTCGTTCATTATACAAACGTACATATTGAGGAGAAAGGCATGATCCTGATCGAGAAGCAGATATTCTGAAGTTTCTTGAGGTTCATGTGATGCCATCTTGTCCGGGTTTGCACGTCTATTCCGTAGCCCCATTTTCGTTATAATCTTCCTGGGTGCCCATACCGTAAGTCAGATCACAAAGGTTGTGTTTGTTTTGATTTTTTATGGGTGTTCTTAAATTTATTTTTTTTGAGAAGTATGAAAAAGTAAGAAAAAATAGAGATAAAATTTAAAAATTGTAATCCTTGTGTTATGTTTTTTAGGGTGAAAAAATGAAAACAAACATGCCCATTAATAAATTGAGTGTGCTGATGGACTTGTACCCAACCAATCTAAATTATATGTTAGCATAACCACCCATGATATGTATGGATGTGTACAATAATAAAGACAATCTCTTTTGATGAATAGATTTATAAACATACATAATCAACTTGAAAAATTATGGTCTGCCGGTGTAAATTTGACGAAATAATTGATAAGTTAGTGTGATGTTATCTAAAATTTTATTATGACATATATTTTGCATATATGAAGATACTGCGTGTGCAATATAGAAACATTTACTTAATAAAATATTAAGTAGAGTTAAATAACATTTAAACTAAATCTTATTATAGAATAAGTGTTTAATCAAATTTTAAAATTTTAAACATATCATTTTAAAGATGTAATAAAAATATATTAATACATGTTATATTTTTTTATAATGAATTAAGTTTAATTATCTATTAATTTTGAAGAATAAACAAATTGTAATATGATTGCAATCTAACTTATTTTAACCATTTTTATTTATGTATTAAGAAAATCCACAAATTTAGAGAGGTGGTATGCATTTCAAACAAAATCATAAGTTGCAAATATATATATATATATATATCTATCTCTATCTATCTATCTTATGAGATTTAAATTACTTCATCTTAAATTTATATCTTGTAAGATAACAAAAATTGGATTTTTCTTCACAAACATCCATGAAGTTATTTACTTCATTAGAAATAATGAACTGATGTATAAAATGTTGCACAAAAATAGTATTTAAAAAAGTTTCCTTTTGTCCCACTTTGAAAAGATAAATCATCTTTAATTACTTGATATTGCAACCTATTGTAGTGGGCATGTAATGAAACCAAGGAATAATGTGCTTGCATGTGTGGGACTCAATGTGGGCCAAATCTATTAAAATGGTCGATTTCCTCCCCTGTTTTGCAAAACAGAGACAAGCCTAAGGGTAGGGGTGTACAATTTTCAATTTACTGATTGAATTGTATTGAATCGAATTTCTTATATTTTTATTTTTATTAGTAATTTTATTTTTTGTATTGTAAATTTAATAATTTTACTACTAAAGTCCAAACACGACCTTAGTTTTTAGAGTTTCAGTTCGAACACAAACACATCCTTAGTCCTCACTTCTCAGTCCAAAGTCTGAATTTTGAAAGTCCAAACACCAAACACGCCTTTAGCAATTTAGCTTCAGCCATCCTCGTTGCTCGCTCCATTGAAACGTCTAAACCTAGACTGAGTCAGCAGCTACGGACGTCCATTTGGTTGAACCCATCCTATTAGAGCATTCCTAAGCCACTTGGATGTGACTAATCAACACATCACTGCTAAGTTGTATCTTCTTTGTTGCAATTCTTCTTTTTGTTAGTTAATTTGTTGATAGGAGTAGATAGATTAGTTGTTTAGAAGCTTTTAGTGGTTAGATATAACAATTAGGAGGCTGTTCAGCTTCCATTCAAAATATTCTTTTATAGCATTAGTGACTAGCCAATGTAATAGTAACTTTCTGGTAGAATAGAGTTAACACTTCAGATCTTCTTCTTCTTCTTTCTGCACCATTTTTCAATTACTGATTTTACTTCCAACCTTCAATAATGAAGACAGATTGAACTTTACATGGTATTAGAGCCATTGAAAAAGGAAAGAAGAAGCACATCAATCATGGCTACTGATTCATCATCTGTGGGTGATCACCAACAGTTGCCATAGGAGTGCTTCCTCAACTTTGCTGATCCTACAAATCCCTATAAAATAGACAATGGAGATAACCCCAAGGTAAGCCTTGTTCCTGACCTTTTAACCACTAAAAATTATGTTGTTTGGGTAAGGAACATGAGAAGGGCACTCAAGGTAAAGAACAAGTTTGAATTTACCACTGGACAAATCATTAAACTAGAAGATCCACCTTACTTGAGGCTTGAGAACGGTGTAATTATATTTTAGTATCTTGGATCTTAAACTCAATTTCACCCTTAGTTAAATCTAGTGGATTTTTTTGGATTATGCATATGAACTTTGGACTGAGTTGAGTGAGAGGATGTCTCAACCCAATGGACCAAGAATCGATCAGCTAAAGAAGGCCTTGAGCTCACTGATGTAGGGGGATGACACAATGATAAGCTATTATGGTAAGTTGAAAAGTATTTTGGATGAGCTATCATTGTATGACAATAGGCCTGAATGTACCGGTGGATAGTTGAGAATCCTCACTAAAAGGTATCAAAGGGATTGTGTATTGTAATTCCTCATGGGGCTAAATAATTCTTATGTTCACATAAGGGACTGGATTCTTATGATAGATTCCATCCCCCTATAAATAAGATCTTTGCTATGGTACAATAACAGGAGAAGTAGCACTAGATAGTGACAAACAGGAAAGGAGCTGAAATGCATGCATTGTTAGCACAGAAACCTCACAGTAATGCAAGAACAATAGGTAAGAGGGATAAGCCTTATTGCACCTACTATAAAATTATAGAACATAGCTTTGAAAGCTGCTTCAAGGTTGGGAATGCAGAACCTCCCCTATGCTGACATTGTAACATGAAGGGACATGTGGTTGAAAAAGTGCTAGAGGTTGAAAGGATACCCTCTAGACACAAGTTGCATCAGAGAGGAGAAAAAGTTGCAGGATCAATCTACTTGGTGCAATCTGATTCACAATAGCCAGATGGCTTAACAGCTGAGAATAGTATGCCTATGAGGTTGATTAAGACACAATACAACCAACTAATGGCACTTCTCTATGCTGGAAAGTCAACAGCCAATGAACTAAGTGATGAAACATTATCTCATAACCTTCCTGCTGCAAACATTGTCTTTGTACCACCATCCTTTGCTCCCCATATTGATGACTTCAACATGAGTGGTAAGCCCTTGCCCCACATGCTATCTAACACAAAAGAAACACACACAGCTAGTTATCCTTAGATATTTGACACAAGGGCAACAGATCGCATGATTAGTCACCTCAATTTATACAGTCATCATTGCCAACGTGTCTAGTATAGTCAGGCTTCCAAATGGTTCGCTTGTTATGGAAACACAATTAGGCATAGTTAAGTTAACTGAAACCATCATTCTCAAGAATGTGTTATGTGTCCATACCTTTAAAATGAATCTCATATTAGTCAAGAAACTCACTTATGACAATCAATATTGCCTTGTGTTTCCTTCCTCTTCTTGTTATATTCAGGACCTTGTTTCATGGACCAGAATTGGGAGGGGTGAAGCTAAGGTAGGCCTCTACAGACTCCTTGAGAAGAAAGTGGATGCACAACAACTTGCAAAGGATTTAGCAAGGTTGTCACATACCTATTGTCACCAATCCCACTCTGTAGTAAGTCCTAATATGGATAATGCTCTATGACATTATCGACTTAGTCATCCATCTAGTAAAAAATTAGAACTTAATGATGATTTTTCTATAAACTTTGTCAAGAATAAAGCAGGTGATTTTACTTGCCCAATTTGCCCTATTGCCAAGCTACACAAAAGACCTTTCAATATCAGCACTCATAGAATATCATATGCTTTTGAGATGCTACATTGTAACCTATAGGGGTCGTGTAGTCAAACAGCCAATAATGGAAATAAGTTTTTCCTAACTATAGTAGATGACTTTACTAAAAGAACCTGGTTGAATTTGTTGAAAATTAAAGCAGAAACTAAACATCATTTAATCATCTTTTATAACCTGATACAAAATCAGTTTGGAAAAAAAATGAAAGTCCTTAGAACTAATTGTAGACTTGCCACGTGATATTTTATTGTAATTAAATGATTAATTTATTTAATTGTTTATATTTTAGGAGTTAAATAAATATAATTCCTAAAATTAAATAATAAATAAATTAACATTTTTATCATCCGTTTAAATCACGACAAGTGGGCCAATTATGTCACGCCACGTGTCAAGTCTTGTAAATTTGGAAGGAGAATATTGTTGATTTAACAATTAATTTGCAATCATCTAATTAAAGGAAGCAATGCCAAATCAAATATTTTTGACCAATCAAACTTCGCCACGTCGCTCGCCAAATATGGCAACTAAGCCTCCTCCACCCCTATAAATAGGGGTGGCATCTACAAATCAAACACAACAAGGACGAGGACAACAAGAGTCAAAGGAGGAGACAACAACAAGAAAAAGAAGAAGAAAGGAAGACACAAATCCTCTCAAGACATTCAAGAACATTCAAGGCGTTCTGCACCAAATTCAAAGAGTTCATCCCCAAATTCAAGGCGTTCTTCGTCAAAATCCTTCAAAGTTAGTGTTCGATCCAAGATAAGGGTGCCAAGCTTGAAGATCGGTGTTAATTGAAGAAATCAACAAGTTTTTAAGGAAAATCAAGTACAAGCCATTTCCTTGAAGATAGTCCAAATTAAAGTCACGGCTTCGATCCTAAACCCAAATTCAAGACGTTCTTCGTCAAAAGTCTTCAAATTCAACGTTCGACCCGAAATCAGGATGCCAAGCTCGAAGATCAACGTTAATTCAAGAAATCTACAAGTTTTAAGGAAGATTAAGCACATGCCCTTTCTTTGAAGACACTTCAAATTGAGATCACATCTTTGAAAGAAGAATCACAGGACTAAATTAGAGAACAGAGCCCACACAAAATTCATTTGATTCGAGTTGTAATCAATTTGTATGAATTTCTTGTTAATAGAAATTCAATTGCAAGGATTTCGTCCTACAGTTTCTGGCACACCCAGTGGGACCTCTCTACCTCTCATCTCTTTTCTCAACAAAAAGCTAATTCAAAAATATCAAATGGCCGGAGACAAAGCAAAGTCATTTAAAGCTACCACCTCAGATGCCTTTGGAGCTACTCTTGAAAGAGGTGTTGTCACTAAGGGACGAGCAAGGCAGTTGACTTATTCCGAGCCAATTGCCATCCTCAAGGCTACTGAAGAATCACACCACCCAGGCTAACGAAGCGAAGGCAATAAGAATGGTTCATTTCCTTCCAGCCCTCGTTTAGTTACTTCACCAGGCTTCAACACTGCTCCAGCAATGATGACTGGTGCCTCGAGTCTAGAAGACCAAGTCGCTGCATTGACTAGATTGATTGAGAGTCTTGCTAAGCATGTGCAAGAACAAGATGCCAAAATCTCCAAGTTAATGGAAAGGGCGGAACCTGCTAAGACTAGTCGAGTCGAAGAAAAGCCTCAAGAAGTTCATGATGAGGCTGAGACATCCAAGCAGCTAGACAAAGGAAAGAGGCCTGCTATTGAGGAGTTGCAACCCGCTACAGACGGCTCCATCCCTCTCGATCAACTAAAAGATTTTATCGAAGGGGCCATTAAAACTAAACTTGAAAGGATCGCCAAATCATCCCTAACTTATGCAAAGCCTTACATGGCTCGGATTGATGGCCTGAAGATGCCAACAGGTTATCAACCCCCCAGGTTCTAACAATTCGATGGAATGGGAAATCCAAAGCAGCATATTGCTCATTTCATCGAGACTTGCAATAACGCTGGAACCTACGGTGACCTCCTTGTCAAGCAATTTGTTCGGTCTTTAAAAGGAAATGCTTTTGACTGGTACACTGACTTGGAACTAAAATCCATTGACAGTTGGGAACAGCTAGAGCAAGAATTTCTCAACCACTTCTATAGCACCAGGTGAACAGTTAGCATGATTGAACTTACTAACACTCGCTAGTGGAAGGATGAGCCTGTCATTGGACACATCAATCGTTGGAGGAATAAGAGCCTCAACTGCAAGGATAGGCTTTCAGAGGCCTCGGGCATTGAAATGTGCATTCAAAGAATGCATTGGGGGTTGAAATACATCCTACAAGGGATCCAATCCAAAACCTTTGAAGAATTGGCCACTCGTGCCCACGACATGGAGTTGAGCATAGCGGCCAGTGGAGTCTATGGTCCACCCACACAAGACTCCTAAAAAGCTAAGGAGAAGCGAAAAGGGGGCAAGCTCTTCTCTAGCAAACCCGTCACTAAGGCACCATCCAAGGAGTCAATGGCGGTCAAAGCACCAGCCAAAGAGTCAATGGTAGTCAAGGCAAAACCTGCTAAACTGGCGGCAAGAGAAAGACCTGCTGAAAAGAAAGAGGTTCCACCGCCAAAGAGGCCAACCTTGAAAGAGATGTAGGCCAAGTCATACCCCTTCTTGGACACAGATGTCCTTGGGATTTTCGACGACTTACTAAAGGCCAAACTCATCGACCTACCGGAGATGAAGCGGCCCGCAGAAGCCGGGAAGACTGACGATCCCAAGTACTGAAAGTACCATCGCTTGGTCAGGCATCCCATCCATGACTGTTTTGTATTCAAGGATAAAGTTATGGAATTGGCTCGCCAAGGAAAAACCACATTAGAGGATGATAGTGCCAATGTTAACACTATCACCCTCGATAACCAAACAAATAGAGTTGATGAGATAAGCAACTCACCTAATGAAATTGGCTGCTTCTAAAAGAAAAGCCAAGAGTTCGTTGAAGACTTTACGAATGCAATGGTCTTCACGGATGAAGATTTGATGCTGAGATCCCAACCCCACAACAGACCATTGTTCGTGACAGGCTATGTCCACGAGCAAAGGATTAACAGAATCCTGGTTGACGGTAGCTCTGTAGTCAATATATTACCCCTGAAGACAATAAAAGAATTGGGGATCCCGACTCCTGAACTTTTAAATAGCCGCCTGATGATTCAAGGATTTAACTAAGGGGGTAGAAAGCTTTGGGCACTATAAGAATGGAGCTGTTCATAGATGATATGGAGTCAATTGTCTTGTTCCATATCATTGATGCAAGGACGTCACACAACTTACTCCTCGGACGGCTATGGCTTCATGAGAATGGAGTAGTCCCTTCTACCTGGCATCAATGCTTTAAGTATTGCCACAACAGTGTTGTGAAGAAAGTGTTCGAGATTGCAAACCCTTCACTGAAGCTGAATCTCACTTTGCCGATGCCAATTATTACTTGAATAAGGTTGGAGCTCCTGAAACTAGTAGCTCCCAAAGCTAGGAGAAGTGAGAAGATGGTCTGGTAAAGAAAAGCAAGGTCAGCAAGGGGCATCCTAAAAGCCACCAAGGTAAAAGCCCAGTAATGAATGATGCTCTTAGAGGTCTGACCTTACCACTGACCCAAATTAACAGTGAAGGTCCTACCCCACAACCAAAAGAAGTTGAAAGGGAATGTCCAGAGGCTCGAGAGTTGAGGACTGCAAAAGGCTTCGGTCCCAAGGCGTATAAACTCCTCATTAAGGCTGGATACAACCCGAATGAGCAATCGCCATTGGGGAAGCTTCCCCAAAAATCCTCAACTCAAACTCCGCGAGCGGAGTTGGGGTATGAACAGCCCAAAGGCCCTGTTCGCATTGCCATAAAAAGGGGCTACACTAATAATGTCATAGAGGCTGACCGCTCTTCAAGGGTCGAAGGCAAGCCAACACAGGTGTCAGTCTTTGAAAGACTTGGCCCACCCAAAAAACGAAAGTGCTGGAAGGTAAGAGGGGACATCAAAAAAGTGCCCAAGCAAGATGAAAAGCTTTGAAGTTTGATTCCTTCTCGCATGCGATGACAAACTGATTTGGTGATATCTTGCGACAGAGTCCTTAAAGCCAAGTTCCAAACAGTCATCTTCATTAAAGCTCAACCGGCCGAGGATGGTGATAAGGAAAGTGTGGGTTTGTCCAACCATATTATATTATGCGAAGAAGGGCAAGTCATTGAAGAAGATGCTGAGGTTGCACCTCTCTAAATGGAGAGAGGAACCAAGTCTACAATAGATGAATTGAAAGAAGTGGACCTAGGCGATAGCAGTGACCCTCAGCCCATCTACCTTAGTGCCCTGTTAGCAAGTGAAGAAGTTGATATGTATACGAGGCTTCTCAAAGAATTCAAAGATGTATTTGCTTGGTCATATAGAGAAATGTCAGGCTTAGACCCAAAAGTCGTCGTGCATCATTTATCCATAAAGAAAGGGATTCGGCCAGTTAAACAAGCGCAACGCCGATTTCGACTAAAGTTGATTCCCCAAATTGAAGTAGAGGTCAATAAGTTGATCGAGGTTGGATTCATTCGGGAAGTTAAATACCTCACGTGAATCTCCAGTATTGTCCAGGTCAGGAAAAAGAATGGACAAATTTGGGTATGTGTTGACTTCAGAAATCTCAACGAGGCATACCCAAAGGATGATTTCCCTCTACCCATCACCGACCTGATGATTGACGTCACTATAGGGCATGAGGCTCTTTCATTCATGGATGGATCGTCTGGGTACAACCAAATTCGCATGGCGCCAGAGGATGAGGAATTAACGGCTTTTCATACGCCTAAAGGCATAAACTGCTACAAGGTGATGCCCTTCAGCCTCAAAAATGTGGGAGCCACGTACCAAAGGGCCATGCAAAAGATCTTCAATGATATGCTTCACAAGAATGTTGAATGCTACGTTGACGATCTTGTGGTCAAGTCGAAAAAGAAGTAGGACCATCTAGACAATCCTAGGAAGGTTTTCGAATGCCTTAGAAGGTACCAGCTGAAGATGAACCCATTAAAATGCGCCTTCGGGGTTGTTTCTGGCAAGTTCTTAGGTTTCATTGTCCGCCATCGGGGTATTGAGATCGAGCAGGCAAAAATCAACGCCATCTTGAAAATGCCAGAGCCTCAGAATATCTATGAGCTCAAGAGCTTGCAAGGAAAACTAGCATATATTCGCAGGTTCATCTCAAATCTCGCAGGTCGCTATCAACTATTCAGCAAACTTATGAAGAAGGACGTTCCATTCGAATGGGATGAACACTACAGGAAGGCCTTCCAAAATATCAAGTCCTACCTGACAACACCCCCAGTGCTGGTAGCCTCGGTACCTGACCGTCCTTTGATCTTGTATATTGCTACGCAAGAATGCTCGGTGGGAGTCCTATTAGCCTAAGAAAATGATGAAAAGAAGGAGAGTGCCCTTTACTACTTAACTAGGATGATGACGCTGAATGAGCTCAAGTACTTGCCAATTGAGAAAATATGTTTGGCACTGGTCTTCGCCATTCAGAAATTAAGGCACTACTTCCATGCCTATACAATTCGTTTGGTGTCTAAGGCTAACCTTTTAAAATATGTCATGACAAAGTTTGTTCTCTCTGACAGACTCGCAAGATGGTACCTGCAATTCCAATAATTTGAAATTGTGTATGTATCACAGAAGGTGGTAAAAGGACAAGTATTGGCTGACTTCCTAGCAGATCATCCTATTCCAGCCGAATGGGACTTGTCTGACGACCTGCTAGACGAAGATGCTCTGATCGTCGAAATCACTCCTCCATTGAAGATATACTTCGATGGAGCTTCCCATAGGGGCGGAGCTGGTGCATGGATAGTGTTTGTAACATCAGAAGGTGAAGTCTAGCCACACTCATTTACCCTCACTGAAAATTGCTCCAATAATGTAGTTGAGTACCAAGCTCTGATCATTGGACCCGAGATAGCTGTGGACATCAAGCAACTCCACCTCGAGGTCTATGGTGATTCCAAGTTGGTGATCAACCAGCTGTAGGGAGAATATGAAGTCAAGAAGCCTGAATTGCTTCTGTACTACAACTACGCCACTACACTTATGGGATAGCTTACATGTGTCACAATTCAGCATGTACCGAGAAGCAAAAACAAGCAGGCAGATGCATTGGCTAAGCTTGCCTCCACTTTTTTCTTACCCGATGCTAAATGTCACATCCCCATATGCAAGAGATGGGTAGTGCCCCCACACATGAGGACGAGGAAGAAAGGGAAAATTACTCTGTGGAGGTCCTCGATATGGAAAAAGAAGATTGGTGCCAACTATTTGTAGACTATTTAAAATATGAAAAGTTGCCAGACGATCCACGTCAAAAGGTCGATATTCAACGTTGAGCAGCCCATTTCATCTACTTCAAGAGCGTCTTGTATAGACGCTCATTTGATGGAGTATTCCTACGCTGCTTGGGTGATAATGGAACCACTCTAGCCACGGAGGAAGCACACTCTGGGATTTGTGGTGCCCACCAATCCAGACCAAAACTTCACTTTAGGATTAAAAGAATGGGATACTACTGGCCGACAATGGTGAAAGATTTCATGGAGTACGGCCAAAGGTGCCAAGCATGCCAATACTATGCTAACTTCATTCATCAACCACCTGAGCCATTACATCCAACAGTAGCTTCATGGCTATTCGATGCTTGGGGATTGGATGTTGTTGGACCCATGACAAAGTTATCCACCAGTCACCTTTACATCCTCGCTGCTACTGATTACTTCTCAAAGTGGGCAGAGGCAATCCCTCTGAAGGAAGTGAAGAAAGAAAATGTTGCTGACTTTATTCGCACCAACATTATCTACAGGTATGGAGTTCCATGGTATATCATCACCGACAATGGGAAGCCATTTGTCAACAGCACCATTGACAAATTATGTCAAAGGTTTGGATTCAAGCAAAGGAAATCCTCGATGTACCATGCTCCAGTGAACAGTCTCGCCGAAGCCTTCAACAAGACTCTGTGCAACCTGTTAATGAAGGTGGTGTCAAAGTCAAAAAGAGACTGGCATGAAAGAATTGGAGAAGCTTTGTGGGCCTACCGAACCACTTTCAAGATGCCTACACAAGCAACTCCTTATGCATTGGTGTACGGGGTTGAAGCTGTTGTCTCCTTAGAGCAGCAAATTCCATCGCTACGGATTGCCATGTAAGAGGGATTGATTGAGGAAGATAATGTCCGGTTGCGTCTTGAAGAATTGGAGGCGCTTGATGAAAAGAGGCTCGATGCACAACAAAGCTCGAGCTATCAAGCCCGCTTATCAAAAGCCTTCAACAAAAGGGTGCGGGCCTGGTCTTTCCAAGTTGGGGAATCAGTACTCGCCGTGAGAAGGCCTATCATCATCACTCACCATATTGGAAACAAGTTCACTTCTAAGTGGGATGGACCATACGTCATTCGAGAGGTTTATCCAAATGGTGTAAGGGTTGGTCTGATCAAGATGGTGTAAGGGTTGGTCTGATCAATGGAAAATTCCTAAAAAAAATATTATCCTTAAAAAAAAAAGTCCTTGATACAAGTATAAAGTATCTGATCAAATTTGAAGTTACTACACTCCTTGATATGAGTTTAAACTATCAAAATTGATAAATGAAATCCTTCTTATCACATGAGTTTAAACTATAAGTTACTCATGACCCACAAGAGTATAAACTGTGAACGGCTAAATCTTTTGAGCATATTTAGTCAGTTGAACTATGTTATGACTTGATCCCTTTGTAAGGAAACATGGGCAACGTAAAAAGAAAATGATAAATTTCAAGTTCAAGCCTGAAATGGCAGACACATTTCAAAGAAAAAGGGAGAGAACAATTCATTGACAATGAATAAAAGAAACATTTTATTCATAAATTGATGATTACAACATTTTGGATACAAATGTTGGAAGCAAACAAGCCTAGCCAAAGGGTTTTAAATCATCTAATCCCCTCTTGGCAACCTCAACAGAATCCCTCAAAGACTTCAAGGTCTTCGCCGCTTCGCCGTCTAAGGGAGGAGTCTTGTTTATGATCTTGACCTTCTCCTCCATTTCTTTGACTTCAGCCAAAGTACCTTCATGGGCTTTGAGCTGTAACGCCAAGGACTTGGAAAGTTCCTCCCGCTTCTCCTTCAAAGTTGCAAGTTGGGCTTTCACATCCTTCAACTCTACCTTCGTCTGGTCAATCTGCTCAGCTCCCTTGCTCTCGTTAGCTTGGGCTAGGGTTAAGCCTAGTACTCGAAGGCCCAAAAGTTCAAACCTACCCAGTACACGTGGGCTAAAACCAAGCCTGGTACTCGAAGGCCCAAAAGTTCAAGCCCAGCTAGTACACATGGACTAAGATCAAGCTTGGTACTCGAAGGCCCGAAAGTGTAAGCCTACTCTGTACGCGTGGGCTAAAAATCAAGCCTAGTACTCGAAGGCCCAAAGTTCGAGCCTAACTGGTACATGTGGACTAAAGGTCAGGCCCGATACTCGAAGGCTTAAAAGTTCAAGCTTACTCGATACGTGTGGGCTAAAATCAAGCCTAGTACTCAAAGGCCCAAAAGTTCAAGCCTACTCGGTACAAGTGAGCTAAAAACCCAAGCCTGTGAGTCCAAAGTCCAAACGGGTCCAAACGCAAGTCTGGCGAGTCTAGAGCCTAAACGGGTCTAAACCAAAGCTTGTGAGTCCAGAGCCCAAACGGGTCCAAACCCAAGCCTGAGTCGAGTCCAAACCCAAGAGCTCCCAAACGGGTGGTGATCCAGAGCCACCCAAACCCAAGTCTGTGAGTCCAGAGCCCAAACGGGTCCAAACCCAAGCTGTGAGTTCAGAGCCAAACGAGTCCAAACTGAGCCTATCTAAAGCCCAAACGGGTCCAAACCAAGTTGGCGAGTCTAGAGCCCAAACGAGTCCAAACTCAAGCCTATAAGTTCAGAGCCAAACGGGTCCAAACTCAAGTCTGGCGAATCCAGAGCCCAAATGGGTCCAAACCCAAGTGTATAAGTCCATAGCCTAAGGGTCCAAACCCAAGCGTGTGAGTCCAGAGCCCAAATGGGTCCAAACCCAAGTCTGAGAGTCTAGAGCCCAAACGGGTTTCGAGTCCAAACCAAGCCTGTGAGTTTAGAGCCCAGACGGTCCAAACCCAGTGGCGAGTCCAGAGCCCAAACGGGTCCAAACCCAAGCCTGTGAGTTTAGAGCTCAAACGGGCCTGTGAGTCTAGAGCCCAAACGGGTCCAAACCTAAGTTGGCGAGTCTAGAGCCCAACGGGTCCAAACCTAAGCCTATGAGTCCCCAAATGGGTCCAAACCCAAGCTTGTGAGTCCAGAGCCCAAACGAGTCCAAACCTAAGTCTGTGAGTCCAGAGCCTAAATGGGTCCAAACCCAAGCCTGTGAGTCCAGAGCCAAACGGGTCCAAACCCAAGTTGGCGAGTCCATAACCCAAACGGTCTAAACCTAAGTCTGTGAGTCCAGAGCCCAAACGGTCCAAACCCAAGTCTGGTGAGTCCAGAGCCCAAATGGGTCCAAACCTAAGTCTGTGGTCCAAACCCAAGTCTGTGAGTCCAGAGCCCAAACGAGTCTAAACCTAAGCCTGTGAGTCTAGAGCCCAAATGGGTCCAAACCCAAGTTGGTGAGTCCAAAGCCCAAATGGGTCCAAATTCAAATTCGAGCCCAAGAGTTTGAAGGCTGAATTACAAAATTTCCAAAAAAAAAAAAAACAGAGAGAGAGAGTGAAGAAAAAAGTTCTGCGCGGCCAAACAGGGCCTTGCCCTTTCATCAAAATTGATTAACCAAACATGGCCCTCTAAAAATCTAAAAAAAAAAAAAGATGCCAAACACGGCCTTAAAATATCATCCTCTCTCCTTTTCTCTCTCTCTCTCTCACCCAGGCAGCACCCGACGCGGCACTCGCCGCACGCCCGCAGCACACCCGACGCGGTGCCTGCCACACACCCGACGCAGCGCCACCAGCAACCAGAACGACACAGTAAAGAATCTCTAGTAAATGTTTTCACCCTTACTTGTTAAATTGATTTGAAAGTCGGGTGATGATGGGTGCAGTAGATTTGGGGAGACGTGAAACTGCGCACAGAAATAGGAAATTGGTAGACGCAATGTTTTGGAGACAACAGATGGGACTCTGGCCTAGGTGATGGATGAAGATGACAACCGAGCGAGGCTTATATGTAGGCTTTCCACATTGCAAGCAGTAAGGAAATTGCCTATAGCGATAATAGCACTATGGATTGTTATTGGAAGAGGACCAGAAAGAATTCTAAGTCCTTTCGTGCAATAGATGGGGGCTCAGATCATAGACAGTCCACAGAGGAATATGCTAAAGAGGTACTTCATTAGTTTGTTCCTTTACATTTCCCCCATTATAACACTCTTTTTAAGTGTTTTTTTAGCTAGTGAAGCATGTATTTACGAGTAATGTTAGCGAGGGTTCGCAAGAGTTGGTTGGTAAACCCAATCTACCCTTAGTTTCTTCTGACAACAAGGATGCCTCAACTCCAAAAGCAAGCACAAAGCTTCCATCTCTGACAACAATTTTTCTCTTCGAGGTCGATAAGTTGCTACATAATTACTAAGACTACCTTTAGAAGTTGTAAGCTGGCCTTTGTGAAAGGATTAGAAAGACCTTAGCTAAATTCATTTCTTCCATCAAAGATAATATTTCACTGGTTCTTCAATCCATGAAGCTTTTGGCTTGGTTTGACATTTCTCCCTTGGAGACCTTGCTAAGAGCATTGTTCGCCACAGCTATAGCTTATGATAATGCGAAGTCCAAGGCATTTGAAAGGCTAACTAAGGAAATTTTTACTTGATAGCTTGGAGAAGCGAAGGACTGCCTACAAAAGGTTGGAAAAAGCAAAGGGGCCGAGCAAATTGACTGGACAAAGATAGGGCTAAAAAGTGTTGAAGTGCAACTTGTCCTTATGGGAGAAGCTAGAGGAACTTTCCAAAGTCCTTAGAGTTATAAATTCAAACTTACTAGAATGCCTTAGCTAAAGTCAAGGTGATAGAGGAAGAAATTAATGCCATAATCAACACTCCTCCACTAGATGGTCAGGTAGCTAAAGCTTTGAAGTCCTCGAAGACTCTTGTTGATGCTGCTAAGAGGAAATTGGGGGACTTGCAGCCTTTGAGTAGATTTGTTTATCTTCTCATCTCTTTTTATTTGAAACATTCGAATCATTTACTTATGAATAAAACATTTCTTTCATTTGCTGTTAATGGGTTGCCTTCTATTTATAATATATCAAAAGTACATTATTTTACCATTTTGTGACTGAACTTGAAAATTTTCCAAGCTACATACCTTATAAAGGGATCAAGTCATAACATCATTTAAACAATTGAAGTCGTTAAAAAATTTAGCCGGTCATAGTTTATACTCTTGCGGGCTAGAAGTAACTTATAGTTTAGGCTCATGTGTCAAGGAGAATGGTGTTTTTTTTTATTTGATTTTTTTTGTTTTTTTGATTTTTTTTGATTTTACTTTTTATGGATAGTATCTTTTTAAAAACTTTCTATTGACGGGGCCAATTCATAGCCTGTCTTTAACGACCAACTTGTACACGCCATAGTATATACTTCTTCCACCACATATGGTCCATCCCATTTTAGTGTAAATTTATTTCCCATACAATGAGTGGTGATAATAAACCTTCTCACAAAAACCACTAAGTCACCAATCAGAGAAGGCCAGGAGCGCACCCTTGTATGGAAAGCCTTAGACAATCAAGCCTAATAGCACTGTAATTTTTGCTCCACCTCTAATCTTTTCTCATCAAGGGCTTCCAATTTTGAGGTACAATCAAGCATTATTCTCATTTGTTAGTCCTTCTTGTCTAGCCATCCTTAAAGATCGGATTTGTCCCTCAAGGAGGACAACAACCTTAACACCATAAACCAAAGCATATGGAGTTACTTGTGTAGAAGTTCTGTAAGTGGTTCAATACGCCAATAAAGCTTCTCCAATCCTTTTATGCCAATCTCTCTTGAACTTAGAGACTACTTTCTTTAGAAGATTGTAGAGTGTTTTTTTGAATGCTTTAGCTAGGCCATTAGTTGGAGCATAGTTCATTGAAAACTTCCCTTATTGGAAGCCAAACTTTTGGCAAAACTTGTCAATCAAACTATTAGAGAATGATCTTCCATTATCTACAATTTTATACCGAGGAACCCTCATAACGGTAAACGATGTTGAGGTGGATGAAGTTAACAACATTCTCCTTCTTGACTTCTTTAAGGGGAACCACTCAGCTTAGTTGGAGAAATAATCAGTGGCAACCAAGATGTAAAGGTGTCTAGTAGAGGATTTTTTTCGTTGGTCCAACTACGTCCATGCTACAAGCATCGAAAGGCCATGATGCAATAGTAGGGTGAAATGGTTCAGGTAGTTGATGGATGAAATTAGCATGGAATTGACATGTTTCGCATTTGTGGGAGAACTCCATGCAAACTTTAACCATAGTTGGTTAGTAATACCTCATCTTTTTTATGCGGAAGTGGAGCTTCAACCCAAACAGATGAGCAGCACAAACTCCAAAATGAGAGTCCATGGCTTAGGCTGCTTTAGTACTGTTTAAGCAATGCAAGAGGACTTCATTGAATGACTACCTATAAAGCATGTCAGTGAAATATAGGAAGCAAACAGCATGCCATTGGACGTTGACTCGGCGATGTGGATCATCCGACAATTTTCCTTATTTGAGCTAGTCCCCAAGAGGTTGACGTCAATCTTTCTCCTCTATTTCAAATACCTCAACACTGTTGCTTTTATCTCCTAGGGGCTCCTCATCTTCAAAGGTTGGGGGAACCTCCTAACTTTAGTGAACAAGTATGTGGGATTTTTTTTTAGGCATAGCTAATGTGGAGGCAAGCTTAGCTAAAGTGTCAGATTGTCAATTGTCTTTTCTTGGCACACGCTCAAGTAACACATCTCTAAGCCATCTCATAAGTCTTTTTAGCATAATTCAAATATGGGAGCAACTCAGGCTTCCTGACTTCATCAATCCCCAGAAATTGATTAATCATTAGCCTTAAGCCATGATAAATCTTGAGATATAACTTCTTCATGTTAACTACCATCTCTAACCCAAGAGCTCTAGGCAGTTAACTCCTCATCCTCGAGCACTATATGTATTTGATTGTAGCCCAATGACCCGTCTATAACTAAAAGTGCACTACTTTTACATCCAACCCATGCATTTCTTTATATGTCCAAGCAGATATATCTTTTAATTCTTTTAACAACTTAATATATGGTTGAACTTCTTTCTTAGTTAGTAAAGTACTAACATAGGTTAGTTGTTGGTCATTTTAGTCCCCTAAGTTAACCCCTTTCAAATTATCCACGGTGGCCTTAACTCTTCCTTCAAATTAGAAAGGGGTAATTTCGACATCTTTCTAGACTAGTTCTCCTTCGCTTAGTGTAATCTAATAGGATAACCTAACACTCTCTTTGTCATTGTCCTTATCGTCCACTTAAACATTTGTGTGGATAATGGTTTACATTTTTGCCTTCAAAACCTTATCACACATGATGAGTAAGTCCATATGGCACTTCATTCTTGATGGAATCTAATTTTGGAGCTTCTAGTCCATTGTCTTATTTGGAGATTACTATTTTAAGAACCTTTTGACCTAGGTCATGCCCCTAGTTTGTAGCTGTGCTAAGTCTATAAAAGACAAACATCCATGTTGACTTCCTTTAATTCATTAAAAAGTGGCTATATTTAGTGATGTGATTTGTTGTTACCTTATTAATGGTGATACAGAGTGGACTTTACTTTATGTATCCAAGACCGGCTCGTGGGTTTTTGGATGATAATTGCTGAGGCAACTTCCCTAATGGTGATTGCTCCTGTGGGTCATATCCCACTTTACTGAGAAACTTATATACCTTAAGGCCAAAACATTTAGATGTTCTCAATTTTTACGCCTCGACATGCTCCCTCTTGACATCCTTTAATGGTTGAGAGGCTAACTCCTTTGATTTAGCTAGGTAAGGGAGGGATCAAACCCTTTAAGGTACCATCCTCTGTAGGTTCCTTCCGTAGGCCATATTTAAAGGAAGCTAGGTTACTCGGGCTGCCAAGATTAGGTTGGTACTCTACCACCTTTATTTTCATTGTTAGAGGGGCTTTTTTTGTATTGCTAGCTCCTTTCAGATAATACTTGGTATCTATAAAATGCGACTTAGCCTCAGTGAAAGGCTTGCTATCACTAAGCACTCTTTTCACTATGCCATTTTGGATATATTTGAAGCACTAATATCAAGTGGAGGGAATCACACCATTTTCATGGAGTCATGGATAGCCTAAATGTGCATTATAACATATGCGGGCAGCTATTAAATGAAACAAAGCTTGTGATTCCATGTCATCTATCATGAGCTTTATTTTGATGGTGTTTAAGGCTCTCTGCCCCCTTGATTAAATCTTTGAATTATTAATTGACCATTTGAATGTTCATCCATAAGGATTTCTAATTCTCTAGTAGTTCGGAGGGGTAAGATGTTCATTGTAGAACCTTATCAACTAAGATTTTGTTTAACCTTTGTTCGTGTATGTAACTATAAACAGATAAAGGCTTGTTATGCGGTTGGAAACCCAACATCAGGTCTTCATCAATGAAAGTGATTGTAGTAATATAATTCTCAACAGGCACATAGCATTTCTTTTGGAACCTACCAACTTCATGAGGAAAATCTTCTACCTAACTACCCCCCTTGGCTTGATCACTGAGGGTGATAGGATTTGCATTTGCTCTATCATCTTTTAATGCAATTTTATCTTGTTGGACTAACTTTAAGACTTTATCTTTGAATACAAAACAATCATGGATTGGATGTCCACTAAGATGATGATATTTGCAATATTTAAGGTTGTTGACCTTCCCAACTTCAGTAGGCTTCATCTTCGGTAACTCAATGATGTTTGCCCTAAGTGTGTCATCGAATATGCCTGAGACATCAAAGTAAAGGAATGGGTATGTTTAGGCTTGCATCTCTTTTAAGGTTGACCTTTTTGGCTTTGATGAAGGGGCCTTCTTCTTTTCAACTAGCCTTTCCTTTGTCAATAGTTTGACAAGCTACACCTTTATTACCACTGCCTTGACTACCACAAACTCCTTGTATGATGTTTTAGTGGCAAGCTTGTTAGTGGAGGGCTTGCCCCTTTTTGCTGATCTTTAGACCTTTGAGAGTCTTATACAGGCGGACCATAAACTCTGTTAGCTACCATACTCAATTCCATATCATGAGCACGAGTGGCTAATTCTTCAAAAGTTTTGGGTTGGATTCCTTACAAGATGTATTTCAACCCTTAGTGCATCCCCTGAATGCATATTTCAATGCCAGAAACCTCAATAGCCTATCATTGCAGTTTAATCTTTTGTTCTCCAACGATTAATCTATTCAATGATAAGCTTGTTCTTTCATTGGCAAGTATTAATGAGTTCAATCATGCTAATTATTTGCCTGGTGATATAAAAATGATTAAGGAGTTCTTGCTCCAATTGGTCCCAACTATGATGGACCCAGGATTTAGATCAGTGTACTAATTGAAGGCATTTTCTCTTAACAATCGAACAAACTGTTTGATAAGAAGGTCTCTATAAGTTTCAACATCATTGCAAGTTTCAATGAAATAGGCGATGTACTACTTTAGATTTCCCATACCATCGAATTGTGAAAACTTGGGAAGCTGATAACCAGCTAAAATCTTCAGGTTATCGATCCTTGCCATATAAAGCTTGGCATAGGTGAGGGACGATTTAGTGGTCCCATCAATCTTACTCTTGATGGTGCTCTTGATGAAATCTTTGAGTTGATCCAAGGAGATGAAACCATTAATAGAGACCTGAAGTTCCTCCATGACAAGCTTCTTGCCTTTCTGCAATTGCTACTTTGTTGATGTGTCAACTTTATCATGCCATTCATGAGGCTTTTCTTTCACCCGGCTAGCCTCAGCATTATTAGAGGTGTAATAGCACAATAGTCAGCCAATAAACAAATATGAAACTAGAGTATGTAACTCTACAATTGGCTAATTTTGAGGTAGATATAAAATCTCTTATTCAATATTCCTTTGACTAAGGATATGAAAAGTTTCTTATGTCTCTTGCGGAGTGACAATTGTTCTTGTTAAAAGACATTGAAATATTATATTATATTATAAAGCATATATGTTTGAGAGATTGATTGATTTCTAATAATTGTGGGAAGTCTGAGTTGAATTCGAGTGATCCTTTGACCCAATTAGTGAGAACAAATAACATTTCTTTAAATTAGAAGAAAAATGAGACTTAGGCTAACAAGAGGTCAATAATGATAGAAACTTAACCTGTGGTTGAAGATCATATGAAGTAAGTTCATATTAGTAAGATTGACCTTGAAGTAATCAATTTATGAGTCCTAAATTGAGAAGAGTGGTTAAGTTGCTAATATTTGTGAGAGTGAGTTTTAAACTCTTATTGAATTCATAATTCTTATGGGTAGTGTATATAAGACAGTATACACTTGATGAATTCATCTATAAGAGGGAGGAATTGGGCCACTCCCATAAGATTTAACTTAATTTTTAGAACTCTCATAAAAGATTTTAGCAAGTGCACAGACAAAATGCGCAAAATAATGTCAAATAACAAATTGTGGAGGCCATCAATGTGACTAATAAAATTATTGTCTTACAACAAGAATTATTGGTTTATAGAACACAATTCCACTAATAATTTTGTAAGTCAAATTTTATTAGTTTAAATTTGGTTTATAATATGATCATCATCAAACCTACTATATTGAGACCTAATTGATCCAGTAACACTTCCCTTATTCTATTCAAACAATCCTTATTTCACTCAAAAAAAATTTTAAAAATATGTGGGGGATTGTTGGACAAAAATAGTATTTCAAAAGGTTTCCTTTTGTGCCACATTAAAATAATAAATCATGTTTGATCATTTTAGATTGCAACCTATTGTGTTGGGCTTTTGGGCTTGTGCTGAAATGAGAAAGAATGTGGCTTGTGCACGTGGACCTTGACCTGGGCCATGGGCCACATTAGTTGAAATGAGTCAATTTCTTCCTCTCTAAGTCTTCCCTAATTCAAATCGGGAAAAGGCTTGTTTAATCCAGGTGATATTCAGATCACCAGAATAATTCCTCGAATACAATGTCCATTTAGACACAACTCAAGTCACTTATTTTTATATATTAACCTTCCACCACAATTTGTGTTTTCAGGTTTAGTGTTGCAGCCGACTCAACCACACGTCTGCAACCTCGCTACTACTAAGTTACTTCGGCAACATAAGTAACTTTGTTGGCCAATTGTAATATGAAATAAATCTTATCTAAATTGTGGCCATATACAATTATTTAATTTTGTTCATCGTTACAAGTTTGACAAGATGGGAGATATAGAATAGACTCAATTTTCTATTAGATTAGAAATGTACATAATGGTGTAAGCATAACGCAACATAAAGTCAAGAAAAATTGTTAAAAATAAATTTGGTATACCACTCTAAATTTAGTTAAATCTAAAATTAATCAAATGAAAAAAAAAATAATTTCTTGTAGAATATATCGAATCTTGTTGTGAATTTGAACCTCTAAAGTTATAAAATATAAAATAAAATTAATTGTTGACTTATCTCAAAGTTGTTGATAAATTGTTCATATTTTTTTATACTTGTCTCTGAATTGACTCTTCAAAAGTTAAGATGCCTCATTTACATGAATTTTGGAAAAATATTTACAAATAGAAGGTAGAGTATTAAATGAAACAAATCTATATTAGAAAACAAGAGGGTGGAGGTGTAAAGGAGAGAACTTACAATATTTAGGTAAGCATATGAGAAGGAAATTATGTACATGCCTCCAAAACTAATAATAGAAAATAAATATTTTTTCTGTGACTATCATCACATAAAATATATGTATTATAAAGAATAATTCATTTAAATATGTTAACTAAAAATTCTCAAAGACACAAAAGTGTCGTAATCGTTGGGGTAGAACTCTTATGAGTAAATGAAAAAATTAATCAATAAAACCATAAGTGAAAAGAAAAAAAAAAGAAGTGGACCTGAATACCTTGCAACATTAGTGCTCTTTGGAGTTCTAAATAAAAAGTATAATCAATTTGGTGATAATGCACATATATGAGATATTTATATTAGTATAATTTGTCTTTGAGAATGAAGAATAATTTTTACAGTTAAGATATTTAATTTTTGTTTGATTTCTTCCAAATAAAATTCAAATTTTAGAAGTTAGCTGATGCAATTCAAAATTTGGGAGTGCCAATTTGCTTTAAATGACACACAAATGTGAAATAACAAAAATAAAAAATAAAATCAAAGAACACAAGAATTTAGCATTGTTCAATCAATTAGCCCACATGCATGGGAGGGATTTTCCATATTTTATTTATGATACAAAAGAATTATAGTATAGAAAAGTATTGATAAAGATACAAAAATAATAGTATATTTCTCTCTTTCTCGTACCCTCCTATATATAATAAGTAGGTAAGCAAAACTCCACCACCTTCTCCATGATTAAGAGAGCATTGATGACCAATAATAATGGGGAGTTAATGATAATAATGGAAGATTAATAGTAATAGTTGGGAATTAGTATTAAAAGGGGCAAGAAATGAGATGTAACACTATTCCCTCAAACTTTAGTTAACAAAGTGTCTTTAAAGTTCAATTTCTGAGTGTCATGTCCTATAGCCACAAATACTCTTAGCTCTACAAATTACAATGGCAAGTTTTTTACGTTAAACACATACGTTTTATGAATGCAATAAAATGCATTAATATACGATAACAATTGTCATTGTTTCATTGAATTTCTAACTAATCTCGATGATGTTAATGTCAATGCAACAAGCAATTGTCATTGTTTCATTGTTTAATTGTATTTCGATGGAAAATTGTGTGTCAAAATATTCATAGAGTGAGTTGTTAATTAGAGAAACTTACGATGGTAGGTTTATGGAACACTTCGATATCACTAAGAGTGTGAGTATCTTGTAGGAACATTTCCATCGGCCTCAATTGAGGAGGGATGTGGTTAAGATCATTAATAGATGTTTGAAGTGTTGAGAGCCTAAATCTCATAAATATTCCTATTATTTGTATACTTCTCTCCCTATTCCCCAAGCCCCGTCGATTAACATTTCTATAAATTGTCCTGGACTTACCTAAAAGTAGGAATGGGGCATGATGCAATATTTGACGTTGTTGATCCATTCTTGACAATGGCTCATTTTACACCATGTTATAAAACTAATGATGTGAGCCATGTGGCGACATGTTCTTTAGGAAGATTGTACATTTGCATGAGGTCTCTAGAATCATTATGTTTAACCATGATGTCAAATTTTTTGGCTATTTTCGGATGAAAATTTGGTGGAAATTGGGTACTAAGTTGTTGATTTCTACTGTTGGCCATCTTCAAACTGAGATAATACCTTGCAACATTAGTGATCTTCAGAGTTCTAAATAATAGTACAATTCATTTGATGATGATACACATGTATGAGATATTTATATTAGTATAATTTGTCTTTGAGAATAAAGAATAATTTTTACACTTAAGATATTTAATTTTTGTTTGATTCTTTCAAATAAAATTCAAAATTTTGAAATTAGTTGATGCAATTCAAAATTTGGGAGAGCTAATTTGCTTTAAATGACAGACAAATGTGAAATAACAATAAATAAATAAAATCAAAGAATGCAAGAATTTAGCATGGTTCGATCAATTAGCCTAAATGCATGGGATGTATTTTCCATTTTTTATTTATGATGCAAGAGAATTATAGTACAGAAAAGTATTTGTAAAGATATAAAAATAGTTGTATATTTCTCTCTCCTATTCTCTATATAATGAGTAGGTAAGCAAAACTCCACTGCCTTCTCCATGATTAAGAGAGCATCGATGACAAATACTGATGGGGGAGTTAATGATGGTAATTGAAGATTAATACTAATGGTTGGGAATTAATATTAAATGGGGCAAGAAATGGGATGTAACAGTATTCCCTCAAACTTTCCTTAACAAAGTGTCTTTAAAGTTCAATTTCTATGAATGTGGTGTCCTATATCCACAAATACTATTAGCTCTACAAATTACAATGATAAGTTCACATGCATTTTATGAATGCAACAAATGCATTAATATATGATAACAATTATCATTGTTTCATTGAATTTCTAACTAATATCGTTGATTTTTAATAACGCACATGTTCAAGTGCCTTGTTGTTATGTAGGTGCACATTGTATGTTGTGTCATGACCACAGTAGAGGAGCATGGACATGCTGTATCATATCGTATTTTAATCAAGTGCCTTGTTGTTATGTAGGTGCACATTTTATGTTGTGTCATGACCTCAATAGAGGAGCATGGACATGCTTTATCATTACGTATTTTAATTAAATTTTAGGCATGCGGCCTATGCCTATTATGTGTTGTCTTAACTAAAGTAGAGGTGCACAATGCTTAATGGTTACATTTCTTTATAGGATTTTAGTGTTACTTCTTGCAAAGTTTCATTATATAATGATTGGAATATCATTTTGGTGTACAATGATAGAAAATTCATGCATGAATTTGCTCAGGTATGAGAGTAACTTCCATTTAAGATTCCTTCTCTTTTAATAAGGGAGTTAGCAAAACAAGCTATTCTTTGTAGGATTTTAGTGTTATTCCTTGCAAAGTTTCATTATACAATGATTGGAATATCATTTTTTGGTACAATGACAAGAATATCAGGCAAAAATACGATCAAGTATGGGAGTCACTTCCATTTAAGATTCCATCTCCTTTAATAGGGGTGTTAATGAAACAAGCTACTTGAATTCAATTAGACTTGATAATATTTTACAATTTAATCAAGCTCAAATTTGAATCTGAACAATCTTTTTTTAAATTCAATTTCACTATTTCACAATTCTATTTAGATATTTAGAAACATTGGGTTAGAAGGGCTGGTCATCCATATATTTATAGTTTCAACCATTGTATGAGATTGCACTCCTTTGCAATACTTATGTTTTAAGTTAGGCCTCCCATAATAATCTTTGCCTTTGTTTCCTGTTTACGAAATTTTGTTCTTGATTTTCCCTCCTCTTCCTTCATGCATTATCTATGTTGAGGCTATCGACGGCACTTTAATTCCTCAGTGGGTTCCCACACCAAACTCTTCAACATACCTAAGCAAAAGATAAGACCTCAATCAAAATGTCATTGCAGCATGTGACTTTGACTTAAAATTTACTTTGTGGTGTTAGGATGAGAGGGGAGTGCAATTGATGCTAGAATATTATAAGATGTCCTTTGAACACCAAAATATAACTTCCCATGACTCCAACGAAGTACTACCACATCTGCTAAAATCCAACACTTCAAATACAGAAATGATAGTCATTGGTAACATTAATTGGTATTATCATAGGCAAATACCACACGGTTAATGGTAGGTGAGCCAAAATTCTAGGCTTTCTTGCACCATATCGTGGTGAGCACTGCCACATCCCTGAGTGGTGTGGTGCTAGTTGAAACCTATGTACTATCATAGCGTTGTTCAACCAATGCCATTCATCTATTTGGAATTATATCGAGCACGCCTTCGGTGTTTTGAAGAAGTAATTTCCCATGTTAATACCAAACTATGGCCTAGAAACTCAAGTAAATATTGTTATTACAATGTGTCTTATACACAATTTTGTTATCACACATGCAATGATGATTGGTTCCTAGGGGAGGTGGTTGATCCCAATTGGGTGGACATCCACAAGCGTAGGCACAACAATAGCAAGGCGATATTCCATTAAATTTGGACCTATAGAATGAAGTGTAATGGCCAACAACTTGTTCTAGGTCCAACTACAACTGTTGTAGTAAATATGGGAGGGGAAGCACGGATGATGGTTTTGTAGACCTTTGATCAACTTTTGGCTTACTTTCCAGTCCTACTGTTTGTATGATTTTCACTTCTGACATCATGTGACGTTTATAGTTTGATCTGCCAATTGCATTATGTAATACCTACTTTTTGTATGGTTTTCACTTGTTACTTCATAAATGGCTATGTAATGCCTACTATTTGTATGCTTTTCACTTATGACATCACACACTACATCCCGTTTGATCCACCAGTTACATTAATAAATGCCAATTATTTGCATGGTTTTCACTCAATTCCACTTCAACATGCATCTTGTTCATACATTTACATCAAATTGGTAAGCAAAATATCAAAAGTGTACATGTTTGGTAACTAATGTGCATTATCCATTAGAAAAATGCCATCACAGAGAAATGCACTCCACTTCACACCTCAATCACCTCCACCATAGTGGATCATTCTAAAGAAGGTGGTACTCATTACTGCCCTCATGAATGTCCACCATGAGTGCCTGAGGATTAACATGTTGCAAGATCAAGGGATGTACCCACTATGCACAAGCATCGCTAGGTTGATGGCACATAACTTCAGCTATGAGTTAATAATTTTCTAGGCAATATTGCATTTGATTATTCTATAGAAACAGCATGTTGGCTTCGTCCGGTACCGCTCGATGCCCAGTGTGGCATATGATGCACACACATGTTAGGTTTGTGTGGCCTTAAAGTTTGAGGGAGTTTTACAGGTAAGACGTCATTGTACCATATCATTTTTTGTGATTATTGCATTTACCTTGTCTAGTGTATGCTTCTACCTATATATTCTAACTTTGTCCCCACCATTCATCTACAGGAAATGGATGCTCAAAGGCGCTAGTGCACTAGGGGAAAGCCAATTTACGAGGTCTTCCACATAGTATTCTCGAACCCCCCTCCATCCCATAGCATAGCATAATAATGCTCAGGCAGTCCAATAAGAGGTTATTGTCATATAAAACTCTAAGATGGAGTCTGGGTTTGTTCCATGGGCACCAACAAATTGGCCCTCTTGTTCATCCAGAAATCATTGATGCCACATATGTGAAAGAGCTTAGTAATGTGGCATCTCCTTCTTCTGTGTCTCCCCTCATGGATTCATAGGAGATTGTTTTTCAGTAGCAACGAGTAGGTAGTTGTGCAGATTCTTGATAAAAAGGCTCACTAACAAGCATAGCGTGCTGGCCAGATTGGTCACATCATAAATGATGGTGGAGTTACAATTAAGCAGACATTTGTGCCTTTCCCATTTTCATTTCCTACCACGCATCACTTATGCAATGTTTCCACCCTAATGTACTTGATTGAAACTTTGTACTTCTCTTGTGTGACCCGTTGTGATTATGTACCCCCATTCGCCTTACTTTGCAACTTAGTGCTTATGTACTCCGATTCCCCTTATTGTGCAACTTAGTGCTTACGTACTCCAATTCCCCTTATTGTGCAACTTGGTGCTTACATGTTCTTATCAAATAAAATTATTGCAGTTTTATTTATTAAAATAAAATTTCAAAAGTATCAATTAAAAGGGAAAAATATTTTTATAATTACCAGAATCTAATAACTATTTGAATTTAGCTACAACATTACTAATAATACCAATAAGATAACAAATTTCAGTGTTTTTATAGTTACTCAATAATTTTTACTGCAAAAAAATATTTAAAAAATACAAATAACTACTTATTACGTCAATTTCACTTTTCAATAAAAAAATTACCTATCACATCACTGCAATAATAACACTATCTTCAAAACACCATCCATGCAGATACAATATCTTTTTTTCTATATCTCATTTTTCACAAACAAAATTCTAACTTCTTCTCAAGAAAAAATCATCAAATCACAACCTTATTTTTTGATTTTCTAATTTTTAGGCTAGGTTTGTTTTTATTGTTTACTCAAAAAATATATATTATAATTATTGTACCATTAAAATTTTCTCTCTATTTCTCTTATACTTTAATATAATCACCAGAAAAATAAACTTGAAAACACATAGGACAAAAATGAAAAAAGACGTAGCCTTAGTTGTACGGGAGAAGAATTCTATTCTTCTAAGATAACCCTTTTCACAGTTTTTCCCACTGAGGGACACAAATGTTCTCCTATATTTAAGCGGATAACATTTCAAATCGCACCCCAAATTCGCCACCCCCCGCTCCTCCTTTTGAGAAAGAGTATTGATAACAGGAGATTTGCTGGTAGACGGTGGTGTTTCAAGAACAATATTTGAATCACCAGTTAAAACTTTCGAAGACTGTTTTTGAGAATCACTTTTGTTTTCATGAATATTTTTGACAGAATTTTTTGAAATTAAATAAGGTTTAAAAACTGGATTTTTCAAATCTTTTTTGCTAAGCTAAAATGGCTGTTTTTGAACATGTTTCTCAATACGATCAAGTTGCTTCCCAATCGTACTAAAATGAATGTTTGAAAAATTGTTTTGAGTGACAATTTTCTTCAAATTGTCATTTCCTGGAGTTTTAAAAGGAGTTGCTTCCACAGTTTTGCTGGAAACAGAAAGCTTGATATTTTACAAAGGAGGATGATTTGAAGTAATACTCGATCCTACAGAGGTTTCCCATTCTATAGAGTCTAGATTTTTGTTTCTTAGGGTAACTGGGTTTAAGGAATTTTTAAAAGGATATTTGATGTCATGATTGGTAGCATAAATCTCAAACCAATCAAAGAAGAAAATATGAATTTTGTTTTGAATGATAAAATTATATTATTTTTCTTGAATTTGCTTTTTGGTTTCGGGAAAAGTTTTGAAAAACCAAATTCTTTTTTCAAAATTTTCTTTTGAATAGAAATCATTTCGAAGAAATTTTTTGTTGACAACAAATTCTTCTTCAAGAACGTTGAGTTCATTAACCATTAGATTTTCTGTTACAGTAGAAAAATCAGGGCTAACAGGCTCAGACTGTTAAGAAGAAGACTTAGGTTGTCTTTGAATATTTTGCACACAAACAGGTTTTGGAATTTTAGTGCTATAATCAGCATTTGCAAAATTTAAAGTTGAAGGAAAATCTTTTGGAAGATCTCAAGTGGAGAATCTTAGTTTTGTTCCTACAACAGAAGGAATTTGGGAGATTCTTCCCAGATCAATGGTACCTTTTGAAGATGTTTCAGATCTGGTTTCAGATTTGAAGCTGGATGAATCTCTGTGGAAAGAGAGTTTGACACGACCATTAGCAAACTGCTGAATGTTTTTGACTTCAATATTTGGACGAGTAGACTCATATGGTTGTGCTGGAACAGCATTTTTAAGATCCCATTCATCTGGAAGATTTACATCTTTCCATTGAATAGTTTTGGTAGTAATAACATTAGATCTGGTCAGATCTGTTTGCAAAAGAAGAGTCTCTCCTTTTGTGGAAGACATCATCTTGATTTTTGAAGCAAAGGTTGAATGCATAACTTTGAAGTGTAGGCGATAAATAATTGCTATCGGGATAAATCCCCCAAGCATTTTGTAATTATGAGTTTGGATTTGAAGAACTAGGGATTTGAGGATATTTTTGTCCTTTAGAGAAATGGTTAAATTTGGATAACAATCAAAAGAAATAGGACCTCGACACAAATTAGACTCAATAGAGCTGAGTAAAGAAACAGCAAAATTTGTGAACCTAGTGTCTCAAAGTGTTGTAAGAATTGAAGTGTTTAGACCTTCTCTGGTCAGTGGTTTGAATCCAACTTGGACAAGTCCTAGATGGATGAATTTGAAACCTTTTTGAGAAAATTTTTGAAGGGTTTTTTGCGAAAGAAGAGAAATGATTTCAGAACTTCTAAAGATCTGAATGTCCCTTTCCTCGGTTTTGATAACAAAATCATTTTTGAAACTGAAAATATTTGATTTTTCATAAATTTCATGTTTTTTTACTTCTGGTATTTTCCAGATATCAATAGCCTTATCAAAATTTTCTATAATAATTTCCTCAGTGTTTACAGTTCTCCTAGTAGAATCCTGGGAGGCACTGGACACAAAGTTTGAAGAAGTAGATCTGTGGAACACCGGTTCCATGGGTATGACTTAAAAATTGATACAGGTCATCAACTATACCACGACCCTAGGCTATTCATTGGGATTGATTGCTTTATCACTCTTCGGGACTTACTACCCTTGATCCAGCCTAAGTAACAAAGCGGCTCTGGCTAACTCAACTTGGGATAAGATCTTTGTCACAAACACGAAAAACACTATCTCACATTCCTACCCCCTTTGGCTGTGATACCAAGGACGCCAGGGATTGACAAGAGGGACGAGATACACACTCAAGATATCAGCATAGAAAATAATTATAAGGAAATTGATATGCAAAAAATGCAGAAATTAAACTAGATGAGATTGGTATGTGGCATTATTACACCTATCAGATCTAAAGATCAGCAAGGTTTCCAGCCGATATACCAATCAGTTTTTGCAGATGATTATACAGGCAGTTATGCAGGCGGCTATGCCGACCATATGTATGAGATGTTTGCTGAATATTTAAAGTAGGTGGTTAAACCGACCATATGCATGAGATGTTTGCTGAATATTTAAAGTAGGCGGTTAAACCGACCATATGCATAAGATGTTTGCAAAATATTTAAAGTAGGCGGTTAAACCGACCATATGCATGAGATGTTTGCAAGATATTTAAAGTAGGTAGAGATAGGCATAAAGAAATATTTGATATTTGATATATTTATAGAATATTTAAAGATACAAGGATCTGATTAAACCTGATACAAACCTTTAAAGAAAGGTAATTTTGAAATATTTGGCGATGGGTTATCCCTTTGGGATATTTGCTTCCTCGATGAGGAAGTATGGTGAAAGGTTTTTGGTAGATAGGGAAGGAGGGTTCAAGATTCCTACCTATCCTATCTATTACAGGCTTTTTGGCTATTTTGCTATTTTTGGGTGAAGAGAAAATTACAGAAAATTACAACTCCTACTGGCTGTCTTGAGTCTTGAAGGGACTCTCAAGCTATGAAGGATTGTATCTCTTTTTCCTTCTCTTTTCTCTTCCTTCTGAATGAGAGAGGGCTCCTCCTTAAATAGATGTCTGGAAGGGCCTTTTTGCAATTTTGAAAATTTTGAACAGTAACCGCACCCACTCTGCACAGTAAAAGTGAACAGTGCTGCTACAGTGACTATACTTTTTGTCTTCTATGTTTTGACTGAAAAGGCTTTTGGAATCTTTGAACAGTACCTACATAGTAAAGGACAATAATTTTGCTGCTTTCTTTTCTTTTTGCAGTCTTTTGCATCTTTTTTGCTACTTCTTTTTCTTTTTGCAATCTTTTGCATCTTTTTCTTTTTTGCTTTTCCTTTGCATTCTTTTGCATTTTTTTTTTAGAGAAACCTGAATTTCCAAAGACTTCAAAGTCTGGGTTTGCTTCTTCCTCTTCTTCAGTAGAGGATTCAGCATCTTCAGGTGAATTTGTCGTCCCAACTTCTTCTTTTGCTGGAGTAAACTGGGACAGGATTTTTGCAACTTCTTTAGGGGTTTTTGCTGCTACAATCATGGATTGCATTTTTTAATTTTTGCGTGAGGAATATTATCCCTCCATCATGTTGTCAATGTTGAAGGCTTCCTCGTCTGTGAAGTTTTCCTCAGCAAGTGTTGCTGATATGGGATCACAAAAACTTGCTGAGTCATAAGAAGAATATCTGTCTTGATAAACTTCAAATGCTTCTGTATACATAGTTTGAAATTGGAATTCCAATTCTGGTATGAATTCAAAGGCATAAATTTTTTACTGTTGATCCTCAGTGATGAGGTTCATGTTCCAATGGAGAAAGTGATCATCATAGTCATTTAAGGCCATCATTTCAGCTTTCCAGTGTATATAGCTTTTGGCGAAGGTTTTGGGACAGGCAATTTTAAGGGGAAGAAAGTCCATTCTTCTGGTATATTTGCCGATCTAGATCTGGTGGTAGGCTTGTTGGATGAAAAATCCTTCCCATTCAAGAGGAATGGAACTGATTCTCACATCCACTCTTTTGGTTTCTTTTGAAAAAAGGTTACAGACACAAATTGCCAATTTTCTGCCAAAATTGTCTGTTTGCTCTGGGTTTGAAAAAATGATTTGGCTGACAAGTCCAAGGTCCATCAATTTTGCTGAGGAGAGGATTACTTCTCTGATTTCCAATCCATCAAATTTTTCTTGTTTGATTGATACTTTGAAGATGCTCCAATAGGTATTGTGTTTGCAGGCATCGGTATTGTCAAATTTGCAGGGGGATAAATTTGGAAAAGGTTTGAAAGAGACTAAAGGTATTACCCTTAGCCCGAGAATTGGCTATCTCTTATCTTGAAATGTTTCAAGGAAAAGAGTTTGTATTTTGGCAAATGTTTGGTAAAAATCTGAGGAGATTTTTGTGTAATAAGGTCAACTATATTTTGAGGTAGGCGATAGGCAACTTCAATGGGATTGAAAAAGATCCTAGTTTTGTAGAATTCAAAGGCTGTAGAATTATAATAAAGTGAACGGTTTTGTCTGTGCCAAGTGTTGAAGTGAGAAAGGCCCATGGGACCGCAGCTCGTGCAAAAGGTGCATGAGAAGAGGTCGCTAACATTTCATGGGTCATATCTTTAAGAAAGATAGGCTTAGAAGTGGTTGGCGTGCTATTTGATCCAAATCTGCTGTCTACAGATGACTGAGTCATTTGTATAGCATTTTTGGATTGAAGTATTATGCTTTCATTTTGCATTTTTAAGTCTGCTATTTTGCTTTGTAATTTTTTGTTTTCTAAAAGCAGACTTCTATTTGTGATAATATTATTGTTGCTAAAATACCATGCAAGGGCATTAAGAGCAACTATTTTTTGTCCTGTTTTGCAAGCATTCCACAAGTTATCAATCAGAACCTTTTACTGTGGAATCAAATCATAATCTTTGTTTGCTCGGAATTCAGAATTTGTACCTTGGGAATAGATTTTGAAGGTGTAAGGACCAATATCCATTAAGTATGGATTCCATCATCTTTGACTTCTGTTTTGTTCTTCCATAGTTTCCTGCAAAACTTCAGAAGATGAGTTAGTATAGAAGAATAAAATTTTATAATATTTTTGAAGAGTAAGAAATTTTGCAATTATAATATCATTTTTCTTTGAAACATAAATAAATGTTTTTAAATGTTTGAAATGTTCATTAATGGTTTTTGAAAAAATAAGTACATCATCTATATAGACGATGCAAAATTTTGAATATGCAAAAAAGGTATCATTCATAACTTTTTGAAATTCAGAAGGAGCATTTTTGAGATCAAAAGGCATTACATTCCATTTGAACTGGCCAAATGGAACAGTAAAAGCCATTTTGTATCTATCTTTGGGAGAAATCTGAATTTGCCAAAAGCCAGATTTCATATCAAATTTTGAAAAAATAAGAGAATCATACAATTTTTGAAACAAATCTTTTTTGTTTGGAATTGGATACCGAATCCATTTGAAGACATTATTGAGAGGCTTGTAATTGATGACGAGTCTTGGGACTCCTCTTTCAATTTCAGATGCCTTGTTGACGTAGAAGGCAGCACAACTCTATGGGGAGTGTAACTTTGAGATGAGTTTTTTGTCTAGAAGATCCTGTATTTCTTTTTTACATTGTTCTTCTAGTTCATGATTCATTTCAATGAGACGAACTTTGGTAGGGATTTGCTTGTCAAAAAAGGAATCATTGTAAGGAAGGTCAACAACATGTTGTTTCCTATTCCAAAAAGTATTTGGAAGATCAGCACAAATCTGATCTTCGATGGTTTTTTGAAAATTTTTGATTTGTTTTTTGATAAAAGAAGTATTCAGCTATTCTTAGATTCTTTTGAAAGAAATATTTTTGTGTAAATCCTGGAGCTGAAAATCTTTTGCTTGAACAAGATTGTTCAAAGTATTTTGATGAATAGAAAGAGCTTTTAGAAATCCAAGATTTTGAGTTTTTGGTTTATCAAGAAAAGAAAATAAAAACTTTTTGTGATTTATTTTGAGAAAAATGGAATCAGAATTGACTTTTTAAGGGGTTATAATGTTGATAAAAAAGTGTACCAAGAATAACCGAATGGTGTATATCTTAGACAACAACAAAGGTTGTTTTGAGGGAAATATCATTGTTAATGATATTTGCAAAAATTTTTTGGATGGACAATTTTGCATTGTTTACGGCTGAAAGTTTTTCATGGGATTTTTTAAGAAATTTGCTGGGAACCATGTCAGACTTAATGCAGTTTAAATCTGCACCAGTATCAAAAAGGGCAATGGTATCAAGGCGGTAATTTGGAGAAAATTCAAGGGTGACCTTGATCATGTATTTTCTTGTTGTAATTTCTCTAAGAATAAAGAGAAATTCATTTAGTGTTTGGTGAAGCGTTTGGATATTTGATTCGATAGGATCTTCTTCTTCATTTGAAGAAGATTCTTCCTTAGAATTGATTTTGGAGAGGATATGCTTAATAGCTTCCTCATCTTGTTTTTGTTTTTGTTTGAGATCTCGCAAATCTTGTTTAATAATTCCAATCTCCTTTTAGAGGTCTTGGACTGTCAAATCTTTGGATTTGCGTTTTTGTTTGTTAAGAATACTCGTGAGGTCATAAGTATTCTTTGAAATCACAGGCTAAGAAGATGGTTTTGGTTCCTTTTTACCAGCAGTGAAAGTTTTGAGGAGTTTTTCAAGACATTCTTTTCTTAACTCAGGATTGTCGACCTGGTTAATAATGTTAAGAATTGTTTGCTGTTCTGAAGTTAAGACATGGACTGAAAATCCAATATCATCTTCAGAAGAGGTTTTTTGAGAAGAAGTATGAAGACTTGAAGAGGCTTTTGATGAAGCGACTTCATCAATTTTGAGACATTTTTAGTTTTCTTTTGAAATCGAGGAACATTCTGTTTCAGAGTTTGAAGAATTTTTTGGGGTCCTGATAAGAAGATTTGAAAGTTTGTTGAGAATGTCATCTCCAAGATTCAATTCATGAATCTTTCTGTTGAGTCTGCAATACTTTGCAGTGTGTCCAAATTTTTGACATTCGAAACACTTGACATCCTTCAAGGATTTGGAGAAATTCTTATGCTGGAATTTTTTGGTCTTCTTAAGAGGCTTTTTGTAATATTCCTCTTTAGAAGGTTTTTTGTAGGATTTGTGATTCTTCTTAAAGGATTTCTTGTAACCTTTGAACTTACCACCGTCACAATTTCCTTGACAAGAAGAATGTGGTTTTTTGAAGGGATTGATATCGAATTGTTGACAAAATGTACCCAATTCGATTTTGGTTTGTTTCATCTCTCTCTTGAGATGTTTTTAGAGTTTCAAATCTTGGCAGATTTTTAAGCATTCATGTTGGATGATTCCAACAAGTTGGCCATAGGTATAATCATCATAAGGGATGATTTTCTTTTTGGAAGTTTCTTTGATATGGTTCCGAACCTTTTCACCAAGAAGTGTTGGTAATCCGGCAAGGAACTTTTCTTTCCAGAAAGGCTGATTAGAGTATTCTCGGAGCATGACTCTAGTCAAGAAGATGTTTTTGTAGGACTGAAAATGGCTGAGTTTTTTGCAACGAAGGTTTGAAAGGAGTTTAGCATTTTTGTCCTTGATGTGTGAAGGATCTCCAATAAAATGAAGAGAAATAGTAAGAATCAGAGTGGAGAGGGCATCATGTTGAGGAATATCATCTTCATCAAAGACGAGGTTTCCCTCTTCATCTATTTTGTAGCCGTTGAGAATTTCATTTTGTTGATCAAATGAGAGATAGTTATCCCACACTTTCTTCCCCTCAAAATTGCCTGTCCCAAAACCTTCGCCAAAACCTATATACACTGGAAAGCTGAAATGATGGCCTTAAATGGCTATGATAATCACTTTCCCCATTGGAACATGAACCTCATCATTGAGGATCAACAGCAAAAAATTTATGCCTCTAAATTCATACCAGAATTGGAATTCCAATTTCAAACTATGTATACAGAAGCATTTGAAGTTTATCGAGACAAATATTCTTCTCATGACTCAGCAAGTTTTTATGACCCCATATCACCAACACTTGCCAAGAAAAAGCATTTGGAAGATCAGCACAAATCTGGTCTTCGATGGTTTTCTGAATAATTTTGATTTGTTTTTTGATAAAAAGAGGTATTCAACTATTCTTGGATTCTTTTGAAAGAAATATTTTTGCATAAATCCTGAAGCTGAAAATCTTTTGCTTGAACAAGATTGTTCAAAGTATTTTGATAAATAGAAAGAGCTTTTAGAAATCCAAGATTTCGAGTTTTTGGTTTATCAAGAAAAGGAAATAAAAACTTTTTGTGATTTATTTTGAAAGAGATAGAATCAGAATTAACTTTGTAAGGGGTTATAATATTCATATGCATTAAGTCTGGCATGGTTCCCAGCAAATTTCTTGAAAAATCCCATGAAAAACTTTCAGCCGCAAACAATGCAAAATTATCCATTGAGTCAAAAACCTTTGCAAATATCATTAACAATGATATTTACCTCAAAACAGCCTTTGTTGTTATCCAAGATATACACCATTCGGTTATTCTTGATACACCTTTTATCAACATTATAACCCCTTACAAAGTTAATTTTGATTCTATCTCTTTCAAAACTTTCTGTTATAGGAACAAAACCAACATTCTCCACTTCAAATCTTCTAAAAGATTTTCCTTCAACTTCAAATTTTGCAAATGCTGATTATAGCACTCAAATTCCAAAACTTGTTTATGTGCAAAATATTTGGCGATGGGTTATCCCTTTGGGATATTTGCTTCTTCGATGAGGAAGTATGGTGAAAGGTTTTTGATAGATAGGGAAGGAAGGTTCAGGATTCCTACCTATCCTATCTATATTGGATGAGTCTCTATGGAATGAGAGTTTGATTTTTGGTCGCTTTCATAAGTCCAAATTTTTGTGATCAATTAGCTGAGGCTCCTTTTAATTTTTGCTTGGAAAAATTTTATTTAATTTTCTATATATTTATATATGAATATGTATATATTTTTAGTTTTTCAATTTTGATTTCATTTTTTATATTTGAAAAGTGCAAATTTCTGAGCTGCATCATTGAAGCTCCTTCTTGATTTTATGTGGGGAGATTTCTGTTAATTTTTCATAAAAAAATTTTTGAGTTCATTAATTTCATTTTTTTTTTAGATTCCTTGCTATATGGTATTTTAACAGTAACCAAATACCATACGCGGATAATCCTAGCACAGTTTTGCTAATTTTCATTGAAAATTTAAGTATCTTTTTTATGATAGTAATAAAAAATGTCAAGAGTTTTTCATATAAATAAAATAAATTAAGTAAATATTTTTTAATTTTAAGCAAAGGTATTGAGTATGTTAATTTACTAGCAAATAGGAAAAACCCACCTTATTTTCTCTTGGCATCACACATCTCTCTTACTTTCCTCGACTCATATTAAGAGTTACAATTTCTAACAATATCCAAAAACACTACTTAAATTTAATATAAAATTAATGACTTTAAATTAAACTTTAACAGCTATGAGTCAAAATCGAGTATAACCTGCAAACAAAAAAGAGAAAAAAAGAGGTCAATTCAAGTTACCTAATAATTTGACCTATGAACTCGCTTATAAATTAAAAATAATTTAACAAATATTTTCGAATAATCATTTTTTATTTTGTAATCTTCTTAAATTATTAATCATATAAATAGATTACTGATTAAATAAAGTTAAAGACTAAAATAACAAGATTCAATGTTCACCAAAATTCGAAAATCTATCACTTGATATTTTTTTATTTACAAGTTCCACACAATGTGAGTTTGAAGCAAGGAAGGTTGTTGTACTTGCCTTGTTCATTTTTCTTCTTCTTTATTTCTTTTTTCTTATTGGTATGATTATATATAATTTTTTTCAAATTTAATCTAGTAAAATTTAAAATGGCAAGAGAGTAGAAAACTTTAAATTTTGAGTGAATTTAGAATTAATTTTTGAAGCAATAGTATTGAAATTAGAAGAAATATTTAAGTTTGTAAAAATCAATATCTATCTTTATTTTGGTCAAAATAATTTTTTTTTAGTCATGATTTGGTGAGTTAAGTTTTGGTAACTTGTAAAATTAGCGAGGCAAATTCAAATAAAAAAACTAATCTGCAAAAATAAAATAGGTTAAATCCGAATTGATGAATTGTGTGTAATTGTCTCAACTCACTAACCCACATCCTGCCAATCGACTCATTGCTACCTCTAACTCAAAACGTTTCACAAGCCCTTGACTAATGACTTTTTCTTTGTAAGCAATTTTTGTCTTCATTTTTGAAATGTGGAAGTTTCTATGGTGCATTACCAATTTTTGTTGGTTAATTTCTGCCTCAAATTTGATAAGTGGCATCAAGCAATTTTGAGAATACAAGCTGAATGGATGTGTATTGGAGAATTGATGTTGTTGTTTATGTGTGGTCAACCAAGTGAGGTGGAGCCAAGGTGTGCAGCTGCATGTTGACCAACCGCTAATGTGTCAAGTTTGTTAAGGATAATGGTTATAATTACCTATGACGTTTATTATGCTAGCTTAGTTGATTAAGCCTTGTTTAGTTTAGTTAGTGGAAGACATAGGTGATGTATATTGCTTTTTTTCTTTGTGAGATTAGTTATATATCTGTACATACAGAAGCACATTCTTCAAAGAACCTTCGACCAATTTTTTCTTTTTGTTCATTCTCATATGAAACATGTAGGAAATGTTCCGATTTTTGTTCAAGTTAGGTTGTGAACTAGTACCATAGTCTCTAATTCAATCCTTAAACAACGTCAATTTGTGTTTTGATTTTTGTTCTAACCATAAATCTTTCAAATCGCTCCTTCTTTGATTTTTCTTTAGTTGAATAACTTTCAATTGACTCAACCATGGTGCGTTCGAATTCGGTCGTAGAAAACAACAACAATACTCTAGTAAATTTTCACCTAAATCCAACCATTTTGTTAAATCCTTTCAAGATAAAAAATGGTGATTATCCAATGGTGCTGTTGGTGACTGACTTTTTGAGCATGGAGACTTATGTAAACTGGAGCAAGGACATCACTCAAAGTGAAGAACATAATAGGTTTCATGATAGTTTAGGTTTCTAAATACTTTGACACTACTAATCCTCTAGTTGGACATTAGGAGCGTTGCAATGACATGGTGTCTTGAATACTAAATTTTATGACTCCTTCCATTCAATCTAGTCAAATTTTTGTTGATAATGCTCGGGAGATTTAGGAGGGGTTCCACGAGCAGATGTTGCAACATAATGCTGCTATGATATTTCAATTGAAGAAAACTTTATCAAGCTTAAAGTAGGGACTTGAATTAGTTCTTACTACAAGAAGTTAAAGGCAACATGGACATTTATATGATGATAAGCCTTAGTGTAGTTGTGGTTAGTTGAAGGTTTTGATTGATCGATACCAGAGGGATTGTGTCATGCAATGCCTTGTTGGGCTCAATGATGTGTATTCACAAGTTAGGGATCAAATTTTTATGATGGAACCATTGCCTATGGTTAACAAGGTATTTGCAATAAGATAATAGCAAGAGAGAAATCACTTAGTGGCAAGAGAGGTGAATGGTGTAGATTTTATGGCCATGGCAATAAACAGGACAAGCAGTGGCTCCAAGCAAACAACTAGAAAGGAAAGGCCTTTCTGTTCACATTGTAAAATCACTAGTCATCATAGCTTGGAAAGATGTTTCAAAGGCAGGACTACCTAAGCACGAAGGTGCACACTGCCAAATGCTCTGACACACAACTAAAAAATGCTACATGTTGAAAGGGTATCCTTCTGGACATTAACTTCACCTAAAGTTGGCTAACAATCCTCTTGTAAGACATACTGCTTCTGGTGAAAGAATGATTCTTAAGGACAAAATTACCTTCACAAAAGCACAACTTCAACAATTAACAGGGCTATTCGAAAATAGACAAGATTCAACATGTGAGGTAAATAAAAACTCAGCAAATGAAGTGAATGAATCCATAGTTATATCTACTACAGGTTATTATATTATCTCAGGTAAGATAACTTTCCACAATGCTCTACAACCTCAAAATTCACACAAGAATTAGATTTTTAGATTTTAAATATTAGGGCTACTAATCATATAATATGTGATTTATCCTTATTTACTAGTTGGTGTAAAAGTTGTAATTACGTGGTAAGATTACCTGGTGGTTATACTACCATGCTTTTCTTTTAGGAGATTTGAAACTAAATCCCAAGATTGTTTTGCAGAATTTTCTATATGTTTCAAGCTTCACTTTTAATTTATCTTATTAAAGAGGCTTGCATCTAACTTACATTGCTGCATATTTTTCTTCCCCAATCAATGCCTTGTTTAGGACTTAGTATCTTAGACAACAATTTGTCAAGGTAAGGTAAAGCATGGCTATATTGTCTAGACAGGTATGGAAGGTGTGATAGTGGTATGTTGAATAACCTAAAAGCTTCCTACTCTGATTTGTCATTGACCAAAGTGTCCACAACGGTAACTCATTCAATCTATGATCTTTGATATAGGAGATTAAGCCACCCTGCAGATAATAAATTGACGTATATTGGTAAAAGAGAGCTTACATATTCAATTTAGCAACTTTGAAGATAAACTTTGTAATGTTTTCCCACTTGCTAAGCTACATAGATTACCTTTCACTGATAATTCATATATGACATTTGGTTCATTTGAAATTGTGATGTGTGATTTGTGGGGACCTTGTAATGTGATACCCCATGATGGTAGCAAGTATTTTCTTACAATAATTTATGGTTTTTCTAGAGCCACCAGGGTGTATTTGGTTAAAAATAAGTCAAAAACTTTAACCTCTATCCAAAATTATTTTAGTAGCATGTTGGAAAATTTATTTGACTGTAAAATTAAAATAATCAAAATTGATCATGGTTCTGAATTTCATTTTAAGATATTTTTTCATGAAAAGGATAGAATACATCAAAAATCTTATATTAAGACATCTCAACAAAATAATATTGTAGAAAAAAAAACATCAAAATATTTTGAATGCTGCTAGGGCATTAAGATTCAACATCAGATACCACTCATTTATTAGAGTGAATGTATTCTATGGCTACCTATATAGTGAATAGGCTCCATACATAGGTCCTTGAAAACAAAACTCATCTAGAAAAGTTACTCAAAACTAAATCCAATTATGAACATATGAAAGTGTTTGTATGTTTATGTTTTCTTGCTACATTTAAATCAGGAAGAAAGAAATTTGATGTAGGAGGGAAAAAATGTGTCTTCATAAGCTATCCTTTTGGCATGAAAGGATACAAGCTCCGAGAGCTCGAGACAAATGCAATATTTGTTTCTAGGGATGTAATATTTTATGAAACAATCTTTCCTTTCTCAGAAAAGATTAAGGAAAACGGTCATAATAGTTGCATTCCTAAGAGTTCATATGAGTTTGTTAACTCCTTTACTTCTAATGATGATGAAGTGATTTTTCCCTTTCCTAACACTTCAAATCAAACTTCACAGCAACCAACACCTACTATTCAACCTCATTCAAAGCAATTAGATGACCAAAATTCACCATTATTCTCATCAATCTGTTGTGAACCCTATACACTTTCAATCACAGGGCATTGACTTACCTCACACTTTGCCTAGAAGATCAATTAGAGTTAGAAAGGCACCAAGGTTGTTTAAATATTTCTATTGCCAACAACTTTCCAACAATCTGATGCAACTCAAACATTTTGAATAAACAAGCAATAAGGAGAGGGCAACTCACTAGGGCTAAATTGTGGTGAATCTTCTAACATTAGCATTAATCTTAATTCTTCTAGCACTCAATTAATATCTGAACTTAAAAGTTATTAAAAAGCTTCAAAAGACTTTAATTGTTGTGAGGTAATGAAAAAAGTAATAACTGCACTAAAGGAAAGAGGCACTTGGAGTGTGACTTATTCGCCTCGAAACAAAAAGGCAATTGGTTGCAAGTATGCATATAAAATAAAATACAACATTGATGGAACAACTGAAAGATATAATGCTATATTAGTAGATAAAGGGTATACACAACAATAGGGAATAGATTATCAAGTTACTTTTTTTCGAGTTGGAAAATTGACCACCATTAGAATTTTGCTAGCTATGGTGGTGAAGAAAAATTGGATTCTTGAATAATTAGACGTCAACAATGCCTTCTTACATGGTACCCTAGAAGAGGAGATTGATACAAGAAAGCTACCTGGGTATGAAAAGGATTTGCTTGATCAAGTATGTAGATGAAATAAAAGCTTATATGGGCTCAAACAATCCTCAAGACAATGAAACTCAACTTTTTTTACAGCCTTAATCAAATTTGGTTTTCACTAATGTACGGTTGACGATAGTCTCTTTATGATGACAAGAGGAACTAACTTTACTGTTTCACTTGTGTATGTGGATGATGTAATTTTAGTAGTTAACAATCCAAAAACCATAAGAGAGTTGAAGAGCAACTTGGATGTTGCGTTCAAGATTAAAGACCTTGAAAAGCTCACTTATTTCCTTGGAATTGAAATCAACAGAACAGAGTATGGAATTCACTAAAGTTAAATATATGCCTTAGACATTCTTAAAGATATAGGGATGATTAAATGTAAGCCTACAAAGACTCCTATGAAACAAAATTAGAAGTTGAGCAAAACACAATAAGACGAGTTACTTGATGTTGGTTGCTATAGGAGGCTAATCAAAAGGTCACTCTACCCAACAATAACTAGATAGATCTCAGTTTGAACACTTATATAATAAGTCAATTCATGGAGAGGCCATCCAAGCTTCATATGAGAGCAATGCACAAGGTGCAGTACATAAAGTGAACCTTAACATGATGAATTTTCTTATCTGCAGTGGATGGACTTTAGCTAAAAGGGTTTTGTGATGTCGATTGGGGAGTTTATCCAAATACAGGAAGATCAATTATAGGTTTTTATGTTTTATTGGGAGATTCTTCGATATGTTGGAAGGTTAAGAAGCAAACTGCAGTTCAAAATCTTTTGCCAAAGCAGAATACCAACTACTATCTAGTTTAAGCAAGGAAATTACTTATATCAAATTTGTGTTGGAGGCCTTGCAAGTTAGACATGATGCTCTTGCAGAAGTTTATTGTGATAATCAAGCGACTTTACACATAACCTCAAACCTATGTTTCATGAAAGAATAAAACAAATAGAGCTGGATTGTCGCTTTTTACATGATATGATGAAAAATAAAGCAATTGCCACAAAATTTGTTCAAACACAAGAACAAATTGCAAATCTTTTTATAAAAGCACTGCCTTCTAATGTGTTGACAAAACGTCTTAACAACATGGGAGCAAGAAACATTACTCCCACCTTGAGGGGGGAGAGGTGGTATGGAGAATACAAGCTAAATGGAAGCTTGTTAGAGAACTAATGCTATTGTTTATGTGCAGACAACAAATAAGGTAGAGCTAAGGTGTGCAGCTGAATGTTGACCAACCATTGATGTATCAAGTTAATTAAGGATATTTGTTATAGTTACCAATGGCAATTATTATGTTAACTTGGTTAATTAAGCCATGCTAGTTTAGTTGGTGGAAGATTTAGGTAATATATATTGTTTTTTTTCTTTGTGATATGAGTCATATATTTGTACATACAGAATTGCATTCTTTAAAAAAAAGGAGAGAACACCCTTTCTCCCTAACCCCATTTTTTCTTTCTATTCATTCTCATCTGAAACATGCTAGAAATGTTCCAATTTTTGTTCCAAGTTAAGTTGTGAAGTGGAAACGAGAACATCAATGCCAATCTAGTTTGCACTTAGTCTAGATTATTTTCCGCCTTTTTCTATTACATTTGATTTAATTTTGATTGTGTCTTTTATTTTTCTTTAAAAAGAATTTTTGTCCGAGTAATGCTTATTGTTTAAAAGTGAAGGGTCACGAGAAAGGAGACCAACAAACATTTAAATTAGAAGACATCGATTCGCTTCATTCTTCAAATTGCCTACAAACTACTTGAAAATAATGGAAAACTATGAAACACCTCCACCTTCAATGACCTTCAGTTCCATCATCATTACCTTTCTTCTTTGTAGACAATCCGTTTCATTGGTACTTCTTTTTGCACTTTCCTTCCTTTTTTCTTTGTTTCGTTTTTCTATTCGATTTTTTGTGGCTCATAATTCCATGCATGCAAATGGAAGAAGAATCTTTATTTACTATTCAAAATGCTTGTCATTCTTTATTTTGAAAAATTCAAAGTACAAGTGAGGATATTTTTCAAATTTTTACCCACTTTATTCAAAAGTGACATAATTGGTAATTTTTTTTCTTTTCAGTAGAAAAGTCAAACCATTTTTGGTATGGATTGGATGTAGTAACCAACCATTCAGTTATAGTCAGTTTTGTTGATTTGTCAAAGTTTCATTTATCTAATACTATGTAGTTATAAACCAAGGTGTTGGGGGGAATCATAATGTATTTCAACATAAAATTTTTTGGTTGTGTAGAAACCAAGTTGTTTCAGAAAAAGTAATGAATTGTACATTAGATTTGTGTTTGCTACCTTTCTTTTTTCTTAAACGGGTGACTAAAATGTTTTGTGTAAAAACATGTATAAAATCTTTAATTAATGATAATTTGATTTTATTGAAGCAAATAGAGTTAATAATTGAATTTTAAATATTGATGTTGATAGACATATATATAAGAGGAAAGATAGATTTTAGACTATTGCATTTAAATTAGGTTTTTTTTTGTCTCAAACAAAGCCTCCATTTTTTTCATGTCAACTAGCGTTTTGTTGTAATAATGTTTTATGTTATGTGACTAACACAACTAGAAACCAAATAACAAGGATATAGGTGAAGATTGCATAGTACTCTAGCAGGACAGATGTATTCCAAATGCAGGATAAATCAAATGTTGGTAGTTGTATGGGACGGCTTGTTCATTAATAGAATTCTTTCTTTATGTTTCTTTTCATAAATAGGTGATCAGATGTGGCAACCAAAGTCCTTGGTTAGCAGCAGGGCTTGACAACATAACAGACTCACCAGCTGATGCAATTGGTTTCTTACAGCTTTTTAGTTTGTTGGTTAGGTAGTTTTTTTAGTTATTTGGGCTGCATCTATAGCTAACTTCATAGAGAATGAAGGGGTTTAAATGTCTTCCAAGAACTCATTATGTATGGGGAGAAATCAAATGGAATAATAGACAATTAATCTGAAATGCAGTTCTGCTCTAGTTCTACCCTGTGTTGGAAGTGGAGTTCACTTTCTTTCAAGTTTACTCTCTTCAGTTTTCATTCTTGTTTTTGTTCTTGATTCATCCTTTATGTTTCATGCTTTATTTTGTAGTTTGATGAATTTTAACATGATATCAGAGCTGTAAAATCTGTTTGAAGCAGTTTTCTAGAAGCATTGTTAACTTGATCCACCTTTGTCCCTCTTTTTTTTCATACCTGTTCTCATCTAATCTTTGGAGTCTTCCTTAAGATTAGTCAATCCTATTAACAACCACATTTGAGTACCTCTATAGAGGATCCGAACTCACCATACTACATTCACCCAACGAATAATCAAAATACTTTAATTACACATCCTAAACTGAATGGAAGCAACTATGCTACCTAAAGCAGATCTTTCAAACTGGCTCATTCTATCAAAAATAAGTAGGGATTTATAGATGAAACCATTATGGAACTGGCTATGAATGACCCTCTGCATCATGCTTGGGAATGCTATAATGATTTGATAGTGCCTTAGCTACTAAAATCAATGAGTCCTTCCTTTGCCACCATTGTGTTTTACATGAAACATGCAAATTAGATTTGGAGTGTACTGTTAAGATGGTTTTCCCTACCTGATGATAGTAGGGTGTGTAAGTTACAAAGGAATCTACATAGCATTAAGCAAGGGGCAAGGTTTTGGATGCTTACTATACAGAATTAATGGGAATATAGGAAGAGTTGAGGATGTATAGGCCACCACCTCACTGCAAATGCGGAAGATGCAACTCTACCTACTTCCAGTCCTTTGTTGATTCCCAAGAAAAGGATAAGGTCTATAAGTTCTTAAATGGACTTAACAAAACATACTCAGCCAATAGATCCTAATTGTTGAGATAGAGGCCTTTCCCATCTGTAGCTAAATCCTACAATGCCATAGTTGTAGAGGAAGTTCAAAGAGTAAACACTAAAATGAGATCTCTGGTGGATAATTCAGCCTTAGCCTCTGCCTCAAAGAAAGGGGAAAGGAAAATGGATGTAGTGTGCTCACATTGTGGGAAGAAAAGGTGTACTAGGGAGAAATGCTATAGGATAATAGGATTCCCATCCAACTTCAAGTTCACTAAAGGAAAAGAAAGGCAGTAGCAAACTAGGCTGTTGTAGAAGAAGATAAAGAGCATGAGGCATCCCCTAGGACTGAGGGCCTAAGGCTAACATAGGAACAGATAAGAAGGCTTGTTAATCTACTAAACTCATAAAGCAAGTCTAAATCTGATGTGGTTACTTCATAGAAGCAACAGGACTCAAGGACTCAATCAAGACAGTCTGATGCTCTTATGAACCAATCCAACTTTACAAGTAACCAAACTTCCTTTGAACCATCTTATAGTGAAGATATTTCTATTATTCTTTGTTCAAATACCTTTGAGCTAGTGAAACACCTATGTCTTACCTTAGAATCACTCTATTGGATCATAAACTCAGGGACAACAGATCACATATGCTACTTACTAAGTTCTTTTCAGTCCTATGAGCCTGTTACAAACATGTTTGTGAGTCTTCCTAACAAAGTAAAGGTTCCTATAACAAATATAAGATTTATTAGATTATCAAAGTCCTTTGTCCTGAGTGATGTCCTACATGTTGCCTCATTCAAATTCAAATTACTTTTAGTAAGCTAACTTACAAAGTCACACCATTACTCTCTTGTGTTTGATTCTAACTCATGTTACATCCAGGGTTTATCACAAGGGAAGAGGATTCGAGTGGCTAAAGTTTCATAAGGGCTATATAAACTACAGCAAGTCACAACAAAATCAATATGAGTGTCCAATAAAACTTACCACTCCTCTTCAGCTCAAGCATCACCTCACAATGGACTTGACATATGGCATCTTAGGCTAAGACACCCCTCATATCAAGTGATTAACAAGCTGGATAGAACCTTCCCTTTATTATCTCAATAGATGGTAGGATATGTAATATCTGTCCCAAGGTAAAATAAAAATGGTTGCCTTTCTCATCATGCTATTAACATAATAAAACCTTTTGAATTGATTAATGTAGATGTATGTGGACCATACTCACTGCTTGCCATTAATAGATTTCATTTCTTTTTAATGATTGTTGATGACTTTAGCTATTACACTTGGACCTTCTTAATGAAACAAAAATCTAAAGTGGCTTACATCTTACCAACTTTCTACTGCATGATCCAAACTTAATTCAACACTAAAGTTCAAACTAGAAGAACCGACAATGCTTCTAAGCTCAAGCTACATACTTTCTTTGATAAATTTAGCATCATACACCAATATTCATGTTTTTAAACCCCACACCAAAATGATATAGTAGAAAGAAAACATCAACATATTCTATCCATTGCTAGAGCAATCCTTTTCCAATCTTTTATGCCAAAGAAATTTTGGGGTCATGTTGTCCTTTCTGCAACTCACTTAATAAAAAAACTTCCTACCAAAATCTTAGACTATAAAACCTATATGAGGTCTTATTTGGCACTACGCCAAACTATTCCGATTTAAAAGTCTTTAGTTGTCTTGTCTTTGCCTCCACCATAAAAAGGTGAATGACCAAATTTGATGTAAGAGCCAAAAGAGTTATCTTTATACGCTATCCTATTGCGATAAAAGCTTATAAGCTTTATGATCTAAAAAGCCATGAAATCCTCATCTCAAGAGATGTGGTATTCTATGAGGATACCTTTCCCTTTGCACAATCTAGTCAGCCCTCCAAAACCACAACAAAAACTTAACCTATCCACTAATACTTCCCATTTTGCCTGACCATGTTCAATGTTAGCAACATTGTGGTCAGGAAGCCCACGATATTGGTCTAAGGAGTGAATCTGGTCCTAGTCCTCCTACAAACAATGACATTCCCATAACACATCAAACCAGTAAAGCCCTATAGCCTAATCTTGACCCTCTACTAATCAGAATGTCAGAAAGGACAAAAACGACAAAAAGACTCCCTAAATACCTAGAAATATACCAACATAACTTGAGAGTTCCAAACTAACAACCCAGTGATTCAACAATAGAGGGATTCGACTAATAAGAGACTTTTAGTTCAGTGGTGAAGCAAGCAACGGTAAGGCTTTTCCTAGCATTGGCAGTAGATGATGACTGGAAATTAAGGCAACTAGACATTAATAATACCTTCCTTAATACGGACTTGGATGAAGAAGTCAACAGGACATCCCTCAAGGGTATGAGATAAAGTGGGAGCTGAGATGTTTGAAAGGAAATGCAGTGTGCAGGTTGAAGAAATCACCCTATGGATTGAAACTAGCATCAAGATAATAGAGTGTGAAGTCAACAGAAATAGTTTTCCAGTTTGGATTCAACCAATCAAGGTTTGATCACTCACTCTTCGTGAAAGGAACTATGGAAAACATAAGACTTGTGTTATTGGTCTATGTTGTTGATGTGTTGATTAAAGCAAAGGAAAAAGCCGATATTTACGACTTGATGAAACACTTAAGTACAAGATTCAAAATCAGAGACATTAAGGCCCCAAGGTACTTTCTTGGAGTTGAAATAGCAAGGTCAAAAGAAAGGTGTATTCTTGTGTTAGAGAAAATCCCCACTAGACAAGTTACACACTTATGGGCTTTCTAGTGCTAAGACTACTGTGACACCTATGGAGGAGAACAAAAAATTGACTAAGGAAGATAAAGAACCACTTAAGGAAGCTACGTACTATAGAAGACTAGTGGGGAAACACATATATCTTACCTTCATAAGGCCAAACATTTCTTTCGTAGTACAAACACTATCTCAGTTCATGAGTTGTCTAGAAAAGACTCTTTTGGATGCAACCTTTAGGGTCATAAGTTACTTGAAAAATGTACCAAGAAAGGGGATTGTCATGAGCAGAATCACTTCCAACTACTTGCAAACTTGGTTAGGTATTTATTGGGGCAGATGTGTTAACATAAGGAGATTGGTCATAGGTTCTGTGTCGCTTTTGGAAGTTCTCTAATGAGTTGGAAGTCCAAGAAACAAAGCATGGTAGCAAGGAGTCTAATAGAGGCTCAGTATAGGGCATTGGTATCTTGTATGTGTGAATTGATGTGGATACAAAATCTGCTAAGGGAACTTGGAAGAGAACTTCACCAAACTGTCACTATTTTTTATGACAATAGGAGTGCACTTCAAATTTCAAAGAACCTGACTTACCATGAGAGGACCAAACATTTTGATCTTGACCTTTACTTTATGAGAGAAAAGGTGCAAGAAGGTATGGCTAAGGTAACATACTTAAAGTTAAAGAGTCAACTAGCTAAAGTGTTCACCAAAAGTTTGAGTTCAAAACAATTCAACCTACTATTAAGCAAGATGAGTGTGGAGAACATACACACTCATCTTGAGGGGGAGTGTCAAAAATAGGTGATCAGACATGGCAACCAAAGTCCTTGTTTGGCAGTAAGGATTGATAACATGACAAACACACCAGCTAACAGAGTTGGTTTCTTGCAATTTTTCAGTTTGTTGGTTAGGTAGTTTTTGTAGTTACTTGGGTTGCTTTTGTAGCTAACTTAATAGAGAATGAAGGGTATAACTGTCTTCCAAGAACTCATTATATATAGGGAGAAAACCAATAGAACAGTAACTGGTTAATCAGAAAAGCAGTTTTGCTCTGGTTCTGCATTGTGTTGGATGTGGAGTTCACTTTCTTTCAAGTTCATTCTCTTCAATTTTCATTCTTGTTTTTGTTCTTGATTCATGCCTCATGCTTCATGCTTCATTTTGTGGGTTTGATGCATTTTAACATTTCCCTAACTTTGAAATTCTAAAGGAGCATCACGCATAGCTCTAGGGGAAATATTGAACTCAGAAATTGTATTATGACAAGGAACCGAATTCTGTGGTTAAGTTTATAAGATTTATACATTCATGTGGGATTCTAATAATCTTAGGAGTAATGAAAAGATAGGATACAAAAAATAAGTTCTTTAAGGTGACCAGATAAAGTGAGAGAGAACATAGTTTGATGTTACTTTTCTAGTTTTGGAGGTTACTTTTGAAACTATATCTTAATGGTACTATAGAAGTTTGTGTTTCTGGCCCCTTTACTTATTTGTCTTAGTCAAACTCATGTTGGTTTTAGATGGCCATTGATGCAAAGGATGTACAATCAGATCTTCAAGCCCTAAAAGGCATATATGGCCTTCTCAAAAAAATGATGGAACATCAAATACTACCTCTCATGTGGTAAGCATTCCTGCGTAGTGAGATGATTCCAGTGATTGTCTTTCATGTCCCATTTCCTATTCAAATAAGATTTTTCAATTTTTTTTTAAAATCAAAAGCTTTCATTGAGGGAATACGTTTGTACCAATTCAATTTGCTTTTATTTTCACTAATGCTTTTATCGAATAAAGTGATGTAATTAATAATTTGACGTCTGTGAATCAGTTACTAGCTAAGAGTATTGCAATGCGTACTTTAGGTTGTAGGTAAGCATGCTGACCTTGAAGTGGACGGAAAGTTAGTGAAAGGCTGGTTTGACTGTCAGCTTCAAATATTTGATAGCAACCTCAGAGACAAGGAATGGCAATTCAATCAAATGGTTTGTTAGTTCTTGAATATATATAGTTGGGTTGGAAGCTGTTAATGACTCATCTCATTTTACATGGCATGTGCACTACTGCAGACGCTAGTCTTTTATGTTTCTTTTTACGTGTTCCTTTTATCAGTTCTGAATGCGCGTGAGATAATCGACACTGACCTTGAAGTGGAATTGGAAGTTACTGAAAGAACGATTAGACTCTTCATTTGTAATACGTCTTTTTTACCAATCTCCAAGACAAAGGATTGCCATTTAATCAAATGGCTTGTTAGATATTGAGTATAATTGTTCCGGAGCAGTTGCTCGGTCTCGCATTGCATGGCAAACATTCTACTGCAGATGCTACGTTAATTTTCATTTTCATTTTATTCACACTTTGAAATGCATAGGAGATAATTAATGCTGACCTCGAAGTGGTATGGAGTGTTTGCTGAAATGCTGATGAAATTGTTCATCTGAGTACAGTTGACTGAAAGAGACTGATGCTAATCTCGTGACGCCGACATATGCAACTGCAGAGTGTCCCATCAGTTTTCCTCTTACATGTTTCTTTTATCAGCAATTTTTTATGCTCATGAGATAATTTAAGTTTCTGTACAAATTGCACTGTTCTAATCTAGCTTGCAGTGCTTCTAGTTTCTATTAAAATACACTTCGGTTGCTGAACTCCAAATCCCTGTTCGGGCAATCAAAATAAAATGTGTATTCTACAAATTTTAATGACATAAAGAATTAACAGTTAATACGTTAATAATGCAGTGATCAGATTCATTCCTTCATAACAATTCCTAATCAAAACAGTTCTGAATTTGAAATTCTCTCCTTTGCAATCTTACTGAGAAAATCAAGTCTCACTTGGTTCCGTATACAGACACCCCCATCCATTATTACGAACGCAGAGGGAAACAAGTTGCGCAAAAGAACAGAAAAGGAATGAGACAAATCCTCAATGATATAATGCTTTCGAGTCTAGTAAATTATCAAGATGAGATGGCATGCAACCTTGAAAGCCTTTCTAGAAAATGTGGTTAGCCATTGCAGCACTCAGTTCTCCTAAATCATGTCCTGGATGATGAGAGACATATAACATCTGCGGCAGCATATTGTGCAGAGAATTATTGATTAGGATAAGTTCTCAGCATCCTTACTCTACCCAATTTAAGTCAAAGTCCCTGAGTTTCAATAGCCACTTGAGTGTATCTTGTGAAACATAGGTTTTGGATGGTATCTTCTCCTGGTTGTTCACATGTCCATTAGATGCAACGCAATCGGCCTTCTTTTCTTTGGCAAGGTTAGATTGTCTGTATGGGTGCCTCGCCTTGAGGGACAAAAGACGGGATACTTCATGCAGCCCTCCCCATTTCTCCAATGCACGGGCAATGTCATAGCGACCTGCGCCAAGTCATCATGCTTTCAGAAATTTGCTCAACGAAGCAAGACCATAGTTCTAAAGCCCGTGATGTCTAACCATCAAAAGCATTGTTTTACTGAAATATAAAAGGCTGAATTAAGACATACAATTTCTAGCACCTCCCACGTAATCTTTTTCTTAAAAAATCGAAGATTTTTTTCAAGTATATATATGTGTGTGTGTGTGTGTGTGTGTGTACATGCACACATGTACAAATATGCAGACCTGTGAAAAACTAGACGTGTTGCATGAGATGAGAGGTGAATGACGTTCATTCACAATAGGAAAATAATTGCATGCAGTGTCAAACTGCTAGGAGCATCCAACAAGTTCTCAATTGAGAATCTCAGTTTTAAAACTATATTGTTGTTTTTTGTAAGATAATCAAGTGGGATGTAATAGACTGATACAATGCTACGTTGTTGAAGACAAATCAGCACATAAAAAAAGGACATAAACCTGCACGTTCAAAGGATTTTCTGCTTGGCATGAATGATGGATCCATACCCCAATTTCTTTGGAAACGAGCAATCTGCAAGATTAAATTAATAAAAAAAAAATTATAGCCACAAACACCAAACAAATTGTTTGCAAAAGTTAATAATTCAATCAGGCATATGTCCCTAATCAGAATGAACATGTTTTTCATTCCAAGCATGCTGCTAAGAGCCCAAAATATGAAGAAATAAAAAAAGCAGCAGCAGCAGCAGCAATGTAAGAAAAATTAAAAAGGAGTGGCATTGATGCAAGAAACTAACCTCCTCTTGCAAATTTTCAAGATTATCCCAGTAACCTTTTGGTTTGCGGTGTTTGTAGGCAAGCGACAGATTCATCAATGAGGCAATTCTCCTAAATCCACCCATACGTGTAATTGCCTTTTCAATATCCACCCTCCCATGCTTCCGTAGTTGCTTTCTCATGGGCATAAATCCTTCCTGCCCGTGCTCAGAAATGAAGTTCAGTAGCTCAGATTTAAGAACTTCAACGTCCCTTTGCAAGCCAGGAACCTTAGGTCTTTGTCCGGACGAACTTAGCATGCAACCTGAATCATCATCTTCCATACTTATATTATTGGAGCAACTGTTGCTTGATAAAGCTCTCTGACCCTCTGCATTACTTTTGTCATTGATTGTGTGCAGATGACCTACATCTCTTTTTTCCACGTAATCTCGAATAGCACACAAATTTGAAGGGAGATCTTCATAAATGACCTACAAGGTTGGAAACTTTATTGTGAAAACATTCTTAAAATGCCATGACTACATTCAAGAAAGTAGTTTCACAAAAGAAATAAACAAAGTACAGGCATGTGCTAAATTGTCTACTTTCCAAATATAATTAGAACAAATACGTGTAAAGCCACTGCACAGGCACATGTTGAGTGTAATATTACATTAAAACCAGAGGATTTATATGCCAGAAATTGTATTTTTGAACTTTGAATAAATGAAAGCATGTTGAATTGATTTATAAAAGAGAAATAATAAAGAAAACTACTAGTCTTTCTCATGATAGTTTCAGAAAATTAATAAGCTTCCGAATTTGATTTTCTGAGAGAAGTCAACCAGCTAAAAGCACAGATTATGAGGGTTTTACAAGAAAAATAGCATAACAGTACTCGCTGGACTAAAATAGAGTTGAACTTTTGTCGATGCAATGAACAATGGCAACAAAAACAAACCTCTTCCATAATTGCTTCAGAAAGAAGGGAATTTTTATGCATTTTTGACTCCACCGAATACTTCAACAATGTGTGGTGGCTACCTAATTTCTCTAGAATCCATTTCCCGCGGAATGCATCAAAGTCACCCTCAAGCTGCTCAAATCTGATCTCTTGTTCAAGATGCTCACACAAATCAAGGATAACACGAGCATGAAGAACCATATACAGCAGACCTTTGCATCCTTCCTGCACCATCTATGTGTAAATTTCTTTGACAATTTCAATAGTCACTAAAAATACTGGAAAATGATACATGTACCTGAAGAATGCGAACTTTATTGTTTTCTCGAGATAAAACCTTGCTGATGGCTAAATTTGGAACTATTCTGCAGTAGTTCAAAAGTAAAAAAGAAAACAAAATTTCTATACATGAAGCTACAATTCATTGCATAATCAATCAGTTTATAACTGAGAAACCAAAGAATGGACATGTGCAATCTCCTCTAATTCACAAATTTCCAAATTCATCAATGAACATATGCTTATTACCCCTTCCTTGCAAAGGCAGAACATGACACGTTCACAATATGTAGAGGTTCAATTTCATTCATTAGATGTTAAAAGAACTGATCGGATGGAGTACAAATTAAGAATTTAAAATAAACAGAGCATGGAATCGGTGCCCCTCAACAACTTACTCAGGAAGACACTCATAATCTGTGAGAATATTCCATACTTCACGTACAGGAGCTTTTACTGTTATGCTGGCAACAACACAGCGATGAACACCCCCATCTTCCTTTATATGCAAAGTAGATCTGTAAGATGACTAACCAAAGCAGTGAAAAACAAGGTATACAGTAGAGTTGACAGTTACCAACAATCCATCAAATCGACGGAGGTGAACTTCGTCCACCATGCAGGATCTGTCAAGTGGACAAGATTTTCCATAGATTCCCCAATTACTGTTTAACTCACCAGTAGAAGGGGACAAAGGACCAAAAGAAGCTTTGACATACTTTTCCTTGATATTTCCACTAGCATCTTTGTCCTTCAATGTTGCTGCACCATCAATTTTAATGCTTCCAAGTGCGAGAGAATGCAAATGAGATGTACTCAAGGAATCCGGAGAGACTACATCATGGTTTCCTTCAAAATTGCTTTCAGATCTGCATGCTAGAGCTTGAAGATTTACAGGAAGATCTGATTTGATAATCCTCTCCAGAAATATTGCAGGGAAGCTGAACCTGGGAATAACGTTCACTTCGTAACCCAAAGTTGTTGTCAGAGACCTACAAGATGGAAAAATTGAAAGCAAACAAATTAGAAACAAGGAAAGAGTTATCTTGAGGGAGTCAATTATTTGTTTAAAACATTAAAGGAACAGACGGATAAGTCTTGATGTTTTCCATGATCAATTGTATGGTAATATGTGTAAGAGCTTTCTAGCATACGAGTGTAAGTAGCTTTTCAACTTCTATATTTCAAGATCTCTAGATAGGGTAAAAAATTTTCTTCTTTGTTAACATTTAACAGTCAAAGGTTTGGAATTGGCCCTGGACATGCATTGATGAAACAATCTCAGATGAGGTAAAAAGCATGTGAATGATATATCAAAAGTCAATCGTTTAATATTCATTAAAATTATGCATGGTAGTCCATCTACATATCCGGCCAGTGATTCTGCAATTATCTTGTCCAGCATTTGAAACCCTGTAAAGAGTGATATATCAGTGGGCACTTTTCTCCCTATTTTGATTGAAGGACTAGACAAGAAATCAAGGAGCAAGACATCAAAACATGACAAAGCACTCTTTGAGCAGAATTGACGAGGGATCGTATAGTTAGTGCTCAACAAGAGCACATCCAGAATGAACAGTCCAAATGAAGATAGATTCCTTATTTTATAATCAAGATGGGGGCCGTAAAGCTTGTCCTGCTTTTTCCATACTGTTTTTTAAGTCAGAGATCACTCTATCATAATGTAAGGCTGCCATGCATATATACAATTCATAATGTAAGAGAATGTCATGTCAAAAATGCCAATTTGGATAAGGAAGAATCACCGAAATGGTGCTTGACCTGCAAATTTAATTACACAATCAGTAAGTCTCAGATTAAAAAAATATATGTAAATATATATATCTTACCCTTTTTGAGACTTCACCGTCCATTTGCCTTCGAATTTCTTGAAATCTCCATCAACCATAAAAAAATGAAGCTCACGATCATTTTCCTAAATTATAAGAAATGGAAAAATTACAGATTAAGCAATAAATAGATGGGGAAAAGATAAAAATGTATACAAAATCGCATGTATATGATATCTGCATAAATAAACCCGTCACATAAAGTAGTTGCATGGTACTGACATTTAAAATTCTTCTTTTATGTGAAATTCTTATAAGGTATAGTTACGAAGAATCTTTGCCAATGCTAAATTCATTCCAATATTGAATTAAATTACTTACAGAGTTGAGAAATTCTTGAAGATCCAATACTACACGAGCTTCTATATGCCAATAAAGTGCCCTCTGCAAGCCTCTTTGCTCTAACCATATCCTCCCCGGATGTGGACAAGGAATTCTCCCACTGACGACGTAAAATATATTGAAACCATAGCATCACTAAGATATAAGCAAATTGAATCTATAAATTCATCTATAGTTCCAAAATTTTGTTGCTTGCTTTCTGGGTTTCTTCACCAATTTCTAGACAATTTGATGCATCTCACTGTTAAATAATCTACACAAAACCTCAGTTCACGGGGAAAAATATAAGAAAAATAAAAGCTTATCCAGTCAGAGAGATGAATAAATTTTACCTGCTAACTAGATTTGGAATGAAATCCGCAAGCCTTTCGTAGTCAGTCAGAGCATTCCAGACGGACTCAACATCAGCATTAACCGGTATCTCAGCTCTGACTGTACGCTCCCTCCATGATATCACTTGCACTTCACACTTCACCTTCCTTTCTCCTAAAACCGCCGCTTCTTCTTCTTCTTCTTTTTCTTCCTTTGTCTTGTTCTGTGTGGCTCTGCTTTTTGCAGGATTACATTTTCCATTTGAAAACTGAATAATCTTCGAGTCCCATTTTGGCGTTTCAGCACTGGCAAACGAAGAGAGAGCTCCGCATGGGCTTTTTAGAGAAGAACACTTGCGCTGGTTGAAAGTAGCGAGATTTTGTTTGCGAGCTTTCCTCAGAGTGAACCTGAAACTCTGCGATGCAGTGTAATGTGAAGGCTTGGCGATGATCATGGATGGCTCTTTTGGGTGCGTGTTGAGTCTTATTAGCGACGGCAAGGACTGACTGAATCCGAGCCTCCGTGACTCAAGTTTAGAAGTGGGTTCAGGTTATTGTAATTGTTATTATTTTTTGTTGGTTTTTTCGGCCTTCCCCTGTTATTGGTTGAAAGTTTGCGTGATGATTCTTGACCACCAATATGTGGCAGTCTGGCGCTTTGTGCGGCAAGGAAAATGAGTGGCTCAAAGTTAATGCCGTGTGACATCCAGGGTACTCAAATAGAAAATTTTAAAAATTAATTAAATAATATAATTGTGTGACATTTACTATAATTTTAAAGACCGAGTACCAAGTATACAAGACCGTCTTGAACCTGTCAGTTTTGATTATTATACATTACGGACACTAGACAACTACAATTAGACACCACTGCAACTGCGATTAAACTGCATAAATGATTGCATTACCATTGATAAGAATACTCTGGGCACACTTAGATAAATAAATAAATATTTTTAGACATAAACATATATTATTTATGAAATAAGATAACAAAATTGAGAAAAGAAAGAAGTCATAATGGCTTAAATGAGAAAAAAAATTAATAAAACAAACAAAATTTATACACTCTATATATGTGACATGGGTTAGAAATATATAGAGAGCCCTTCCAGTCAAGAATTAGCTTGGCTTTGTCAATAGTCAATTAAAGAAATCAACTGGCAATGATGATCCTCTGTTGGATGCATGGGAAAGATACACATATATGGCTCGATCTTGAATCTTTAACTCCACTTTCCCATTTATTAAGTCAAGCCTATTATTGGTAGATGATGTCTATGAACTTTAGAGGGAATAAAATAACAGGATGTCATAATACAATAGCCCTAGAATCAATCAGCTCAAGAATACGGTCAGTTTATTTGTCTATAGTGATGATTTGGTCATTAATTATTATGAAATATTGAAAGCTATTTAGGATGACCCCCACTCAAAATCCACGCATGACCTCGTGCGTGCGCAGTAATCCCCCAAGACATTTGGCCCTCTCAAGCACAATGCATGCCCCGACCCCCTTCTCCGAGTCGCTATGCATGGGATTACACTTGCGCCTGACCCGTTCTCGAAGTCGAACGAAAGGGGTCCCCCTCTGGACACCAACTTACACTTTATGACAACATACCTGAGTACACATGCACGCAGGAAAAGATATTGACAAAAAGGCAGCATAGGGATCAAATGTTTTAGTTCCTAATGGGGCTGAACGAGTCTTATAGGAATGTTAGGGATCAAATCCTTATGTTAGACCCCATGTCACCTATAAACAAGAGCAGCTCAAGAATAGAGAGACTTTGTTGTGTACATAGCAAGATACCAAGACATAGCTTGGAGAATTGCTGTAATGCTAGAAATGCTGGGATCTTAACCTACACGCACTACAACATGAAAGGCCATGTGGTCGAGAAATGCTACAAATTGAAGGGGGATCCACTAGGCTACAAGTTAAACTAGAAGACTAACAAGGGTGTAGGGTCTACTTACTCGGTGCAAAATGGCTTCCAAACTCTTGAAAACCAACAAGCTAATAAAAATGAGAAAATATCCCTAAGTCTTAGTACTGAGAGTTGATGGCTCTTCTTGCTAGGAGAAATGCAGTGGTTTCAAAGGCCAAAGAGATAGAGAAACCACATCATCGAGCTACTGCTAATATTATTTGTGTTTTTCCTTGCACCTTTAGTGCTACTACATCTAAAATGAATGGTAAAACAAGCTCTCCAACCATTCTCAATCAAACCAAGTATCACACTTCTCATCATTTTTGAATTTTTGACATTGGAGCAATAGATCAAATAATTTGTAATCTAAAAAATCTCACCACCATTACTACCAAGACCTCGAAGCCTTCAACCTTCCTAATGGCTCTCCAACTTTCTCCACACACCTAAGCATAGTTAGGTTGAATGAGTTAATTACCTTGCATGATGTCCTTTGTGCACCATCCTTTTCATTAAATTTGATCTCAGTTAGAAAACTTACTCAAACCAATGCCTGTTGTGTTGTTTTCTCTCTAAACTCTTGTTATGCACAAGAATCATGGATGACTCTTGGGAAAGCTGAGGTGAGAGATGGCTTGTACAAATACCTTGCAAGGAAGTTTTCCCAATAGCAAACCATATGAGACCTCTTATCCCTTCAAACCAATAACAACCATTATATGCATTCTGTTGCAAGTCCTGATAAGAACCAAAACCTTTGGCTTTGTTGCCTAAGCTATACATCAAACAAGGTACTATAATTGATAGATGATCCCATTGTAAAACCACATTTAATTGTCCCATGGAAAAGCTCCACAAAAATCCCTTTCCCTCTAGTAATCACAAAAGTTCACATTTCTTTGAATTATTATATTGTGATTTGTGGGAGCCTTCTCATGTCATAACTCATGACGGTAGTTTTTTTTTTGTTTTTTGTTACAATAGTAGATGACTATACTAGAACCAGTTAGGTGTACTTACTAAAATCTAAAATAGGAACTAAGCAATGCATCAAGACCTTTCACAAATTTATAGATAAATTAGTGTGGGGCTAAAGTTAAGATAATTAGTATAGATAATAGCTTGTAGTTTAATCTGAGAGGTTTTTATTTAAGCAAAGGAATCATGCATCAGAGGACTTCTGTTGAGAGCCCACAACAAAATAGTATTATAGAAAGAAAGCATTGACATTTGTTAAATGTAGCAAGAGCCTTAATGTTTTAGTCTAGCATGCCTACGCAATATTGGAATAAGTCTATCTTGACAACAACATACATTATAAATAGGTTACCAAGTCTAGTGATAAATAACAAGACACTTTTTAAATTGCTCTATGGGTTGAAACCATCTTATCAATGCATGAAAGTCTTTAGTTCCCTTTGCTATGCGGTGATAGTGAGTTAAGGTAGGAGGAAGTTTGCTCGTACGGAGAGAAAATTGTGTTTTCTTATGTTATATATATGGTGTAAAAAGATACAAGATGCTTAAATAGAATCTTAGAGAATCATTATCTTAAGGCATGTGATCTTCTATGAAAACATATTCCCATTTCAGTTACATAACCAAGAAGTATAGAATGCCAATCCCACTTACTTGTGCTAGAGAATCATTTGGCAGACTTTTCAAACCCACCTCAAAAGTATCCCAACTTGACCTCTAACTTGAAAATGTCCCTTTCCCATCTATCCAACAATCTAGATTCTCCAATCCTCGCAAAATAAATCTAAATTAGCCTACAACAGACTGATTTCAGTAACTTACCATCACTTAAGCCATCAACCACTGTTCCATTAAATAACCCTCCACTCCAACAACTTAAGAGGTCTTCTAGAGCAAAAAGGGCATGAAATGATTTAACAACAGCTGAACCACATGAGCAAGGTCGGTTTTCTTCACAAACTTCCATTAAGTATCCAATTAGTGACATAGTAGATTACCACCTATTTCATCCACAGCACCAAGCGTTTTTAACTACTATTTCATCTCAAAAGGAGTCGAAGACCTTCCTTGAGGCATCTAAGGATCCAAAATGGTGTGAGGCTATGGAAGTTGAGCTAAAAGCTTAAGAGAAAACAATACTTAGACACTTACTAATTTACCTACAGGAAAGCAACCAATTGGATGTAAGTTTGTGCACAAAATTAAGTACAAATCAAATGGCAGTGTGAAGAGATATAAAGTTCGATTGGTTGCAAGGGGATTCACACAAAAGAAAGGTGTGGATTATGAAGAGACATTCTCTTCGGTGGTAAAGATCAACATTATCTGATGCCTACTTGCTGTTTTTACTGTTGAAGGATGGAGATTACATCAATTTAATATGAATAATGCCTTCTTGCATGGAAGTTTGAAGGAAGAAATTTACATGTGCAAACCACAAAGTTACTAGAAAGGGGGGCCAACACAAGTAAGTTAAATAAGAGTTTGTATGAGTTGAAATGAGCTTCTGGACAATGGCATGCAACTCTGTCAAATGCTCTCATCAACTTTGGTTTTAATTAGTGTTCGGCTAATTATAGCCTTTTCATCATAAGTAGGGATTCATTCATAGCCTTACTTGTCTATGTAGATGATATCATTGTGGTAAGTGATTCAAGCAGTGCAATAGAGAATATGAAGAGTCTTCTCCATGATAAATTCAAGATGAAAGACTTTGGAGAGTTGAAATATTTCTTAGGAATTGAAATGGCATAATTAGATTTAGGAATTTTCTTAAACTAAAGAAAGAGTATGCATTAGATATACTAAAGGACAATGTTGTGGCTAAATCTTTAGCAGAGGCTGAATATTGAGCCCTGGCTTCAACATATTGTGAGTTGTTATGGGTGATATATGTTCTTAAAGTAGCGGAAGTATTAGATCACAGGCTAGTAGCCTTACATTGTGATAACCAATCTACAATTCACATACTGTCCAACTTAGTGTTCCATAAGCGAACTAAACATGTAGAAATGGATTGTCACCTAGTAAGGGATCAACTCAAGGAAGGGTTGATTCAAACTCACTTTATTTCAATGAGGGATTAGCTTGCAAATGTCTTAACCAAACCTTCACGTGCATAACTTCTCAAAGCACACCTAAGTAAGATGGAAATAGTTAATTACCATTCCTTATTTTGAAGGGGGCTATTAAAATCCACCATCATTAGTACACATCCCCAGTTGAGTAATCAACATGCTACATCAGCTTGGAGTGGTTTAATTAACACTAGATTATTTGTAGTTCTTGTACATTAAAGATAGCTGATAGCTGTTCCAATGTAACAATAATTTAGTTACTTGGTAGTTGTTTTGTTAGTGGAGGTTATTAGGGATAGTTGCTCTCTGCTAAACTATATGTATAGTAGTAGTTTAAGCTAGAAAAAGCACTGAGCTACTGCATTCATCATGTGTTAGAAGAATTCCACTTTTCTAGCTCTACAACCTTTTCCTTTCTTCTCCTGCAACCTATCTTTAATGCTACTTGATAGATGGTTGATAAAATGTGTGAGTGAGTGAATAAACAAACAACTCATAAGAGATTATTTGATTATCTAAAAGTTTGTAAATGAATGCTTAGAATAAATATTTATTTGCTATTCTTAGTGATAATAATTACTTGTAAGGGATGATTTAATTACCCAAAAATTTATAACTCATGTATTTTTCTTAGTGCCACAAATTCTTTCTCATTGCCTTTGATGTTAATTCAACATTTATTTTATTTTATTTCTCTAATTAAATTGCACAACCCCTACAAGTTAAAATTCTTGCAGGACTAGTAATGGCAGAACTTCTTATAAAGATTTAGGAACTTGTCATGATGGAGCTCTGGTTATCCTTGAAAAGCTTGTCAAGGTAGAGTCTCTAGTCACTCTTGTTAGTGATTCCAAGATATAGTTTCTATGTTTGCATGCCTTCATTGATATATAATGAGATTTAGCCTCTAAAATTAGCTTGTAGGAAAAAGAAAAACCAAAATAATTATGCAACAGAAACTAGAATGATTATAATTAAATTTAAAGGGATTACCACATATATGAAGAAATGATTTTCCAAAAACATTTCAAGGACATTAAATGAATTGATTTGTATAAATACCCCGATTTGCAATAAACACACAATTGCGTATACTTAAAAATATCGCATTAGTATAAAAAGGGGGGAAATATGTTTAACCCCATGTGATGTTGGTTTTGCCACACTTGCAGCGCAAGAATAGAATCTAAAGCTTTTTAAAACATTGATTATATTGGAACAAATAAAATTCCAAGGTGGCATGTTTTATTCATATAATGCGTGTAAATAATGTGCATTCAGGACATACAAAAATTTACCTCAAACAACTTGCCATAAAATTCCATCTGTGTGATCTTCAAGCTAAAATGTTTTTAGTTGTGACTTCTAGATTGTCTACTTAAATAGGCTTAGGCAAGTTATTGAAAAGTTCTTTACGAACATTTTTGTGAATTTTGTAGAAATCTAGAGAGAAGAATAAGAGAATGGACAAAAAATATTTTCTCTATTTGGTAAAAGGGGTGGACGGCTACTAGCTTTTTTGTTTAGTTGGAATTAATTTCTATCCTTATTTGTTCCAAAATACAACCATTAATTTATGTTATGAAGGAACCTTCTCAAAAGTGTATGCCAGAATACATGGAATAGCTCTTAACAAGCTTTTTCTTAGACCTTTAAATTAATTCAAATCCAAACCATCTTTAACTGCTAATCCAATTAGCAATTAAATCCCAATTATGTCTAAGCCTTTTAATTTAATTAATCCTATCATTAAATTAAAAGCCCACCATACTTGTAATTAAAAATCTCATTATTAAGAAACATGATAAAGAATAAGTAATTCTTCTTAGCCTAATCTCATTGTGACCTATTAAACTTGATCTTTAGATTTCTCAAGTATCGATCAAATCACCCACAACAAAATTACCATAATGCCCTTGCCTTGTTCTTATACGTGTAATTATCTAAGTTTATCCTTAATTGATCACATGTATAGTTTGAAGGATATGTATAACACTTATGCTATGGCTTATATCGTATACTAATTAAGAAGAGTGATGTGATCACATGAACCCCTCTAATGTTGAGTACTTATATCGTATAAGCATTTTGTGTTTCTTTGTCTTGATTGAACTAGAGTTATAGATTTAATCAAATTCACAAGTTTAATCATATGACCAAATCAATATATTTTATGAGACTAATGCCCATTTGAAACTCATTTCTAATCATTTATTACCTTAGCTAAAGATTTTTGTTTTATAGTATATTGATTATATAGGACAAACACCTTACTTACTTATAGGGAGACAAATCCCTTATTTATCACACACATTTCTCCATACGAACATGACCAACAACATTTTGGGCTCATAACCCTACCTAGGTAAATCTGATTCTTAATGCTCTAATAATGTGCTAACCATGATATGTAAAAGTTATCCATGTCATCTCATGTAAGATCTACTCTTATTTAATACGACTACAAAGTAAGATATTAACAAGAAAGAATAAACTCCATGCATCAGCTTCGTTCCTCAAGCTAATGTTTGAATACTCCATTTCTTATCGATACACATGTATTCTCAATATTTCATACTAAATAGCAAGAAACTCACAATTTAAATACAAGATACGTAAGTCATACAGATACTCCCATGGCTAACTTAAAGAATTCATGAGCCATAAATGGGTTTTAATAATAGTGTACTAAAAAATATTATGTCTATATTTGTAACTTTTTATAAATAAGACATCTTAACATATTTATATAAACACGTGCAATATTTTATGGCAAATAAAGAATTACATGCAAGAATGATTATTAGATATGAGTAAGATAATATTTCAATTTTTATTAATAACAATGAATGTTTGCAACGAATATCTATTCTATTACAAAATTATTGGTGTTATAAGGCATATTACTAACTGTGGATGCATGTAATTTTTGTTGAACTACTTAAAAATCTTATTTTTTGACCCTCTTGTTTCAATTTTATTTGTGGGTGATTTTAGATTAATCTTCATATATAATCTTAAATCATAGTAATGGCGTTGTGGACAATATTCAGTACTTGAGCAATATGAACCATTCCTTACAATGCACAGTAGCTTCCTCACCACTCACCACTCCATCCTTTTCCTCAATTTCTTTCTCTGGATTATCCTTTTTTATTTGCAATTTTTTGGTCCTTCAATGAAATTCCACATTTTGAAATGCCTTTTGAAATTAATACGTTGTTGATCAATTATGTATCCAATATTGACAGCAACGAGGAAACATTTGAGAACACCCATAATGTTGGGAATGTATTCAAAGTTGTGTAACTTGAGACTCCAGAGATAGATATATCTTTGCATCAATTGAAAGGTTCTACCCATTCCTAAATTAAGTGAATGCACCCTTAGTTTAAGATTCCATAAACCAAACCCAACATAAATTTGTAAAATTTTGAGTTTATGCTACATGATTACTTTGAGATTTAAAAATTAGATTATTTAGTTGATGACATAGATGTAGGATACTTAAAGGAGAAACGGATGATTTATCAAAATATGCTAATTAGTTCTGAATAGAAATTCATTTTCACAACATCAAATTCCTATATACTTTTTTTAAGTGGATGTAGAAATTTTAAGTGCTCTTGAAGATATATATGATAGATGAACATTTGATTTTTCAAAAATTGGCAAGTAGTATGTGACTCAACCATATAGAATATTTAATGCTTATAAGGAGTTTTTGGTTTCTATGATTTTAACTTAATAAAATGTTTTTTGAATAATTTTGCAATGATGTAGAGTCATGAAAGACACAAAGTTTGCAACATCTAGTATAAAGCATTTTGAACTATCACATTGTCCTTGAGTAATCAATACTCCATCTTGGAAAACGAGGTGGTCACTTGATTTGGTCTGTTGACCCAATTCTAATTAATAAAATTTTGATCATTGATCTGAATCTCCTATAATTTTTCTTAAATGTTTTCAAATTCAAAGAAGTGGACAAAGATAAACATGTGGTCCAATTTGAAGAAGTTACAGACTTTAAAAGTTTTAGCACATCAATTGTCTTTCATGAGTTGTTCCCTTAGATGACTCTTTCAAATATGTATAAATACCTTGCTTTTTAGATGAAAGAAACACAAATTCAATACCTAAATTGGTCGGACAAACATTTGTCTAATTAAATTGTTAGCTTTCATTAGCAACTAAATGGAGAAAAACTATGAAGAAACTTTGATACATAGATATACAAATATCCAATGATGATTCTGCTACTCCTAAGCTACCACTATGGTTTAGCAAAAGTGGAATTTCAACAAGTATCATGTATCATTGTTGAATACTATTTGAATATTCACATATTATTTGAAGATGAATTTTGTGGCTATGTTGGAGAATGATAAATAATATATATATGTGTGTGTGTGTGTGTGTGGGTGTGTGGGTGTGTGTATTAGCAAAATCAATATTAAATGTCAGAACGATTTGATGCTACTTTAGATTCACACTGAAAAGCTCAAGCAACATCTTTGGGAAAAAAAATGGCCAAATGGTTGAATTAGTCAAATCTCCAACATATAAAAAAAATAGTCTTGAGTAAGACTTAAAAATTGAAATTGCGATAAAATCATGGTTGAACTACTAACCAAGTGAACTAGTAATAGTTCATGAAAACTAAATACTTCAAGTTAATAAATGAATAAACTTTTAAATCCTAATTTTCTTCTTCTTAATTCAATTTTCATTTTTCATTATTTTAATCTATCTCCAATTTTTTCTCCTCAATATAAAAATTCACAAATCAAACAAATTGTCTTTTAAAATGCCCAATAATTTTTGACTTAGACACATTAAATATATATGATTGTATTAAAATTCTATTATATTTTGATTAAATATTTGAATAAGACATAACATTTTGTATATAAATTTTGACTTAGACACATATTGAATATATATGATTGTATTAAAATTCTATTATATTTTAATTAAATATTTTAATATGATATATATTTTTTGTATATTTTACATTTTATTTATTGAATTAATATTTATTGTTTTTATTTGTTCAGTATTTTTATTGCATTAGTTCAATATCTTTAACTATTATTAGTAATTAAGAAAAATACTTGAATCTAATTTTTGATATCACAGTTGTATTAGTAAAATATATTCATGGGTTTGAACGTGATTGAACCACTGGCTGAACCAACAACCCTTATACCATTGGGTTGCTTTAAGCCATAATATTTGGTTGTAAAAATTCTCTTAATTTAAAGTGTAAACATTGGTCTATCAATGCCTCCAAGAATGATTGGAGTTGAACCAACATCTCTTATTGTGTGTCCTAGGATGATCTCAAGTTATTTGCTATAGTTACAACCTTTTTGATGTCAGGTTTCACTAGAGTTGAGATGAAAATTTCAATTTAAAATTCACGAAATGATACAGTAGTGAAAATGTAAATCCCAACCCAATTAGCTTTTCTCCGCATCATTCACATGAATTAAACATAATTAGTTATATAGATGGTTATCGACAATCAAATCCTTGCAACTTTTGTCTTCAATGCATAAGCTGCAAAACTTAAGCCATGAATTCTAGTTTATCCACACGAACAATACATAGGCAAGGCTTCTCCAATAAATCTACAAGAACTTTTTCATGAAATCGCCACGAACTCCTTTTTGTTTGGAGAATTTTGGCAAGACAAAATATAAGAGAGGCTAGTGAATATTTTCATTGTTTGTGTAAGATGGGATGAATGAACTGTATCATATTATGTGAATAGTGCTCTTCAAGTTTTGGAACTTTTTTAATTAATTTATTTTCAATACACAATATTCTATACATGGGTGGATTTCAATTTCCATGTATATCAACTTAGGACATATGTTTTGAACTTTATTGTCATTTATGTGAACCATAAAAATAATTCAAACCCATTTTTTCTTTAATTAATAATCTAATTAATAATTAAAACCCATTAGGGTTTTATCCTATAATTCAATTAATCCAATAAATTAAATTAAAAGTTAATTATGCTTCTATTTAATAATCTCATTATTAAAAATTATAATAGGTAGTAGATAATTCATATTGTATCTTGCCTTTTAATTTAATTAATCCTCTATTAATTAAATTAAAGGCTCATTATATTTCTATTTAATAATCTCATTATTAACAAACAAAATGAAAAATGAATAATTTTATGCTAACCAATCCAATTACAACCAAATTAATTTCACCATTTGACTTCTTAAGTCTCATTTAAGCCTCCACATCACAATAATCTTCTTGATTTTGCTTTGTTTTTATGATTCATTAACGTTTTTCATAATTATAATATATCAATTCACGTATAATAACAAATTTAGAAAATTTACTAATTAGAAAATTTATACCTACTAGAACTTTTTTAAAAAATGAAAATGAAACTATATAAATTATTTTTAACTAAATTTATTTTGAATATCAAAATTTTATATGAGTCGTTTAATTTTTTGCAAACTAGATTCTATCTATGAATATATAATAAAATTAATTTTAAAAAAAATCCTAAATTTATAAATTTTTCAATTTTTAAATAACTTAAAATCAATGGATTTTCCAATAGAAACTAATATTATTTATTTAATTGTCCTTGTGATTCGAGACTAAGGTAATTCTTTGAAAAAACTAATTTGCATCAAACAACATAAAAGTATTTAAAAATTAAAACAGTTTGAAAGAAATAAGGCACAACAGAAAAACAATTGGGTTATAATTTGGTATGTTTGAGAAAAATATTAGTTTCTCATATAGTAGCATTAAGGCAAGTACGTAAATTTTCAAGCTAATTTAATAAAGAAAATAAAAATTAAAAAGTTATTACAATAAGTTGCAATTAAAAATATGAATCACAAAAAATAGCAGAAAAATAAAAAAAATTTGAGTGTTATTTTGTTGAATGAAAATATATAATTATAGAAAAATTCTTAGATGTTGGTAAGACGACATGACTTTAAATAGCATCTCATAAGGTGTCTTGTTGTTTAAGGAGCTGTTAAGGGTTCTATTAACTAAATAAGTTGCTATTAAAATAGATTCACTCCAATACTTTAAAGGCAAATCAGATTGAAACCTTAATGCTCTAGCCACATTTAGTAGATGTTGGTGTTTTCTCTCTACTACACTATTTTGTTCAGGGGGTTTCCACACAACTCTTTTGGTGTACTATGCCTTTGTCTTGATAGAAATCTTTAAGCCTAAATTTAGAGCCATCATCACTTCATATCACTTTTATTTTTACTCCAAATTGGTTTAAGATGAAGTTTAAAAAGACTTTTATGATATTTCCTATATCTGATTTATTTTTGAGCAAATAAGTCTAGGTTATCCTAGTATAGTCATCTACCAGTGTTATGAAGTATGTGCTTCCATCATGTGCTATGTCACTCATAGACCCCCAAAGATCACAACGCAATACGTCAAAAGGATGTAAAGCTCTATGATGACTGTGTTCAAAAGATTACTGTGCATTTTGGCAATAGGACAAATAGGACAGGGTAGTTTATTCATATTGGAAGTGTTCACATTTATCAAAACTTCTTGCAAGAGTTCTAACACTTTGCCAGATGGATGTCCTAGTTGATAATGCCACAAGTCAACAGAAATTACAGAGCTTATAGCATGTGGGGTGTCAAATTAGATTGGTTTGCTGTGACTTGCTAGGTCTGTAGAGTTAGCTTGATACCAGACTTTTCCTTCTTGAAAGTGGTGCGGTCCATCTCTCACCTCACCTCTCCTAAGCATGGTCTAGGTAGTAAGGTCTTGCATAAGATAATAGGAAGAAAAGAAAACCAGACAGTAGGAAGTAGAATCAGTCAGCTTCTTAACAAACAACAGATTCATGGTGAAGGATGGAACATATAAACGTCTTGTAAGGTGATAAGCTTAGTCAATTTTACTACTCCTATGTGAGTAGCTATAACATATGAGCCATTAGGTAATTTGATTAGCTTAAAAATCTTTATAGGCATGGATGTGAAGATGCTTGGATCACAGATCATGTGATCTGTGGCTCCAATATACATTACCTAAGAACAACCTTTTGCATTGATTAGTCTAAGGCTTGGAGTGCTTGAACTTATCAAATTACCATTCATATTTAAGGAATTGGCATTATGGGCAGTGGAGCTAGAACTGGCAGCATTTGCTGTAGTGAGGTTTAGAGGTTGTTCTTCTCTGTTAAGTTTGTTAGATGTTGTCTTTCCATAGACCAAGAGAACCATTAACTCATCATATTGAGTCTTAGTTAGTGTCATCTTTCCATCATCTCCACGCAAGCATCTCCTCCTTCCTGTTGCAAACTCTACACTAGGCTAGCATGGCTTGTCATTTTATTGCCTTTCTAGAAGAACTTGTGGTCTAGTGGATAGCCTTTAAGCTTGTAGCATTTTTCAACATGAAGCTCTCTCATGTTGTAGTGTGTGTAGATCGGAGGTTGTGCATTTTTAGCTTTGAAGCAATTCTCAAGGCTATGGCATGAAATCTTGTAGTGTGTATAATATAGTTTGTCTTTCCTTCCTACAGTCTTAAAACATTACTGCTCCTTTGTGCAACTATGGCCATGCCTTCTGATCCATGCACTGCACCTAAGATCTGGTGTTGCTTCCCTTGTTGCTGAATCATAGCAAAACCTTTGTTTACAGGGGGTAGTGGATCAAGCAATAAATCTGATCCCTTACATAACTGTAAGTGTCATTCAACTGCATTAGGAACTACATGACAGTGTTTCTTTAGGTTCTGTCAAACAAAGTTTTCAGTTGTCCATAAGTGAATTGGCATATCATCATATACTAATAACTCATCAGATATAGCCTTAAGTCTTCCATCATAAGTAACTTCTAGATCATCTCCCTAAGTCAGAGCACCTAAAGTTTTCTTCAGCTAGTACACTGTAGGTCCATTATGTTGTGACATCTTATCACTTAATTTAATCTAAAGTTCACAAGCATTGTTTATAAATAGCAAACTAGATTTAAATACAGAAGTTATAAAGTTAAGGATCTATGAGACTATCATATCATTACACTTCTCCCATGCATGCAATAATCCTACATTAGCTTATGTCAGCTTTCCAATCTATCCAGTGATGAATCTGAGTTTGTTTTTAGCTCTGAGTGCTCTCTTTATACCCCTTGCCCATACAACATAATTCTCTATGGTGAGGAGGTCTGAGACCAGTGCAGTCATCAGATTATCCCCACTGTTAAGTGTGAAAGGACTGGTTGGATCGGTCAAATTGTGAATCCTTTATGTAGCCATGTTGTGTTAGTTCCACATGGGAGTTGAGCTTTCTACCATGGATCAAGAATGGTCTAGTCTTCAACCTTCATTCAACCTTGTTCTGATACCATGTGAAGTTTTGTGCCTCCTGTAGGGTGTTAACTAAAGAGCAAAAGAGATGGAAGACTGTTTAGAAATTTTGGTTTGCAGAAATGGCAAGGTTAATATTCCATTAAATTCCTGACTAGCCTCTTGGCCTTTAAACATGCTACTTCTTCTAGAACAATATAGATTCAACTCCTTAACTGACTTAAAAACTAACACACAAAAAAACATACACAAAGGAAAATATAGCTAACAAACCATCAAGCAAGAAATGTGACTGCATCATTACTGGCAGTCCCAGTAGCTGAGATGCTGACTTATCCGATTTTGATGAATTGTCAAGCCAAATAGTTTTAGGAGTGATTCAACATCTTTGGCTATCATTTTGCACCTTCTAAAGTATGAAGAACAAGAGCTTCAATCACAATGCACTTCTGTAGGGCCAACTGCACAAGCTCTATGCCCGCATGTAAGGTAGTCTATTTCTAAGAAAAGGTAAATTCCCCCTTACCAGCATGGCACATGCTATTATTTTTCTTGATTTGCCATTGGAATTGACAACTATACCTTATGAACATTTGAATCCATCTTGCGCATGACTTGAAATACTGCTAACTTAATATACAAATCAACCATCAATTTCTTTCAATAAAAACAAATTGTTCAATTCAATGAAAGATGGAACTATCTAACAATTACTTCCTGTTATTCTCGTTTAAGTCATTGGCATAAATCAATAGTTGAGTATTGGTGTTTGCAAAATAGTATTTAGAAAAGAGTGATGTAGAAGCTATGTTATTGCAGGCTAAGACCATTTTCGCAATGTGGAAAATAATCCTCACCATCTATCCATTCCATCATTGTAAATGATAACTTTCAATCATCACGAAGCTCGAGCCCTAAGGCAAAGTTAGAGGGCAGGATGTCTACAATGATAACTTTCAATCATCACGAAGCTTGAGCCCCAAGGCAAAGTTCTAGGGCATGATGTTGGAGGTCATCTCTGTGGGGACTAAATTGTAGTTTTTGAGAAAGGTGATCAAAAATACAAATTATAGGACCATCGACACAACAAGGCAAAGATGTGACATGCCTTCTAGCAACTAGGACAAAGAAATTTTTTCTCCTTTTTCTTCATTGTAACTTTTAGTCTCCATTTAATTTTAATCTTAGCATGAAAATTCTCTCTCTTCTCATGCAAAGGATTCAAAGACCAATAGTCTTGTCGAGCTTCAAGATATAGGAACACCAACTTAAAATAAGCAATCATATCTCAACTTTATTATTCTTGAATTTTGACTTCATGATGAAGAAAATTTTGTTTTGTTATGTCGTTTTGCCTATGAGTGGTTAAAAACTTTTATATTTAAGGGCATGTTCTAAATTATTGAATTTAATTATATGTGATATTTTTAATTGATAGTCTTTCTACTTATTTGTGTGCTTAATATTTTGTGCACTGGCCACACTTATATTAAATTAAAACTTGCAAACAAGAACAAATAATTTCAAAAAATAATGACATCGAAACTTTTGTTGTGCGCGGGTTCATATTATTCATTGTTCTCAAGTTTTCACTTTAAATAGTTGTATGTTGGTATAATTGCAAATTTTGTCACACTAGGAACTCCTATTTTATTTTTGTCTCGTAATTTATAAGCCTCTAATTTTGTACCAAACTTTTAACAATGCACATTCAGTCCCAATTCATTAATTTTGATTCCAAACTTTTTTCTTCTATTAAACTTTGACAAAAAGAAAATAGGAATTGTGAGTTGTAATACATTTTTTTCTCATATGAGAGTCATATTTCTCTTGTATGAGAGTTTGGTGTGTCATATTCTATCAGATTCTTGATCTCATAGATTGTTGATAATGACATATGGTTAAAGCATCAATAAGTCATTGGTTCTAATGAAATAGGAGGCAAATGGAGGAAGAATTCCTCATGAAATCTAGCAATCAAGTTCACCATGTTCAAACCTTATCCTTGTAGGTAGATTATTATCCCATCAAAATGTCACTAAAGAAGCATTGCAGATGGCACTGGCTAAAATGTTCAAAGGAATGCAATTTAGAATTTAGAGCAACAATTAGTTTATGGTACTATTCAATCATATTTGGGATAAATTGTGGGTAATGGATGGAGGTCCATGGCTTTTCTACATAATCTCTTGATTTTAAATTCAATGAGAGAGAGGCAAAATCCAACATCTATTTAAATTGGTGTGATTTCCAAGTATTCATTCTTGATTTATATAGTGGGATTGCTAATGCTAAGATCTCGAGATTTATCAGCAATGCTATCGATATTTTCACAGAATGGTTGATTGATGATTTGAGAGTAAGATGGTTCTCCATTTTACTCTTGGAAGTCAAATTGAATGTTCACAATCCATTGAAACAATTTTGAAGTTTAAGATAATGATGGATGGGGAGTGTATTATTCGGTAGACTTATAGCAAATTACCAAATTTTTGCTATGTATGTGGTAAAATTGGTTGTATACATTGAGTTTGTGATCGTGGATATGCTAAAGATTTTGTGGAGCTAGGTGATCAAATGCCATATGGTCCTTAGCTTTAGGAACCAATAGGAGGATTAAATTCCACATTGGCAAACAAAGTCATTTGGAATAATTGTAGGTGACAGAATTGTGTGCTTGCTAGTGAGAAGATCTTAACTGAATAGAATTATCATGACAAGAAAGGGGCTAATATATTTGGATGGGCAATCACAACAAATTCACCAACCTACCATAATTACTCAGGTGAGTCAAAATTATTGAACTCAAGCACATGAAAATCCTTATTCGTTTCCATAGAGAATGCTATGCTAAGCTACAACAAATTAATCCGAAGGCGAATATCATGGAAATTGATTTAAAACATATGAAAGAATATCTAGAATCAAATATTGTAATGGTTCTTGAACAAAATGAGTGAAATTGGAAATCAAATCAACATGGAAACCCACACATAGGAGGTATAAATAATGATCATGGAATGGATGTCCAATTACCGTCGATGCCAAATCATTAACTTATTTCGAGTGTTAAATCCATTCAAAAAGGAATCATTGTTGGTGATAGTATATTTGTTTTGTCAACAAGGAAAGTTCAAAATTTGGATAGTGGAAGCAAAGGGGATGGAAACAAAGCAGATAAGAATTACGAATTGCAATCTACAAAACCCTTAGATGTGGGTCCTTTTATAACTAATTCTAGGAGGAAAAGGGGAAGACCAATGAAAAGCTTAGGAAAAATTTATGGATCCAAATGTTTAATTGGGAATAAGGTAGCATTAAAATCACCAAAACATAGCCAAGGTATATTTGAATGCCTACTCAACACTTCCAATGTATTCCCGCTTTCATATTTGTTTGCTTGATTTAGGATACCAAGAAAACCAACTAGACACCATCAATTTCCTAAAATTTCTTCATCCAAACTACACCAATAAAATTCTTAGCAAAATCAACAATTTCCAAATTAACAACTTTTTGCCAAAAAGGGCGAGTCCCCTTAAGCGACCATTAGATGGAATATGCATACCAAAAAGATTTAGCCTTGATTTTAGCATTTCAGACTACCTGCCTATGTGATAATTTAGTCTCTGATAGAAAAATAACATGGGGATTAATTTCTTGGATTAGGGATTCGCGGCATTGAACTATCCAAGAACTCCCTAATAATTAGTAGTTCCATCCTGGGCAATTCATAGCTCTCGATGGGATTACTTCGGAACCTCCACAACTTTGTGTGCATTTAATACGTTTCAACACTACATTTGGATTCATAAATTTTTCCTAAGCTTTTCCTTAGTCTTCCCCTTTTCCTCTTAGAATTGATTATATGAGGACCCACATCAAAGGGTTCTATTGAATGCAATGTATACTTCTTATCAATTTTGTTTCCGTCCCTTTGCTTCTAGTCTCAAAATTTTGAACTTTGCTTGTTGATAAAACAAGTATACTCTCACCAATAATGATTCCTTTTTGAATTGATTTAACACTCAAAATCAGCTAATGATGTGGCATCGACGGTAATTGGATATCCATACCATGATCATTATTTATACCTCCTATGTGTGGGTTTCCATGTTGATTTGATTTCCAATTTCACTCATTTTGTTCAAGAACCATTACAATATTTGATTCTAGATATTGTTTCTTCTGTTTTAAATTGGTTTCCATGATATTCACCTTCGGATTAATTTGTTGTAGCTTAGCATAACATTCTTTATGGAAACGAATAAGGATTTACATGTGCTTGAGTTCAATAATTTTAACTCACCTGAGTAATTATGGTAGGCTAGTGAATTTGTTGTGATTACCCATCCAAATATATTAGCTCCTTTCTTGTCATGATAATTTTATTCAGTTAAGATCTTCTCGCTTGCAAGCCCACCAATTCTATTACCTGTAATTATTCCAAATGACTTTGTTTGCCAATTTGGAATTTAATCCTCCTATTGGTTCCTAAAGCTAAGGACCATATGGCATTTGATCACCTAGCTCCACAAAATCTTTAGCATATCCATGATCACAAACTCAATGAATACAATCAATTTTACCACATACATAGCAAAAATTTTGGTAATTTGCCATAAGTTGTTTTTGAATATTCCCTCTTATATGAGCATTGCACTAAGGCCTTTTGCACATAGAATAAACAAATAACGTGAAAGAGGTTCTCATTGTTGAATCCTTCATTCTGGTTTGAGCTCGCCAAACCTGTTGTGATTTAGGGAAAATGAATACGACACCCCAAATATACATTTAAGTATTAAAGAAGTAAACATGCCATTGAACCTTGTACTTAGGAGAATATGCTCAAGAAATATCCATTCTATTCTATCATAAGCCTTACTCATGTCCAGTTTGACCACATGCATCCATTCTTTCCCATTCTTTTGTTCCTTAGGTGGTGATTAATTTCATATACAAAGATAGCATAGCCCATAATCAATCTACTAGAAACAAAAGCAGCTAGGTTAGATAATATAATTTTGTTAAGTAATCCCTTGAATCGATTAGCTATTGCTTTGGATGATGTTTTGTAGATAACATTGCACAAGTTAATTAGTTTGAATTGGGATAAACTTTCCGAGGATTTAACTTTTGGAATGAGGAGTATATATGATGAAGTTGTTTTGAATTGGCTTTCTTGTTTAGAAAAGATAACACTAAATCCACAACTTCATCCCCACATATGTTCCAAAACTTTTGAAAAAAAAGATAAGAGATAAGCCGTTGGGGCCAAGCGATTTCATAGGTTGCATTTCAAAAGGAGCTAGTTCAACCTCTTCCCTGGAATATGGTTTTGTGAGTTCTTTGTCATCATTAGAGGAAATTTATGGTTAGATGCATTTAGTTGCTCTATTAGTGTCCCTCTCCTTAGCTCAAATTGAATGAAACAAATTAGCATGGTAGTCCAATATATGTTTTTAGATATGAGTCAAATCTATCAACCAAGTTCCATGATCATTTTTTAGCCTTTTTATTCTATTCACTTAACCATGGTTTGAAGCCTGAGTGTGGAAGAAAGAATGATTCCTATCACCTTCTACTAGCTAGTGATGTTTACACCTTAGTTCTTGTTTTATTTCTTCTCCTTCTCTTTTGATGTTCTACTCGCTACATAATGCCGATTCTTTTTCATCTGATTCAAAAGTGAAAACATTCCTTCTAATGTGGATGAGCTGATCTTTAATCTCTTTAATTTGATTGAGTTGACTAGTATCCTTGTGTTTACTCCAAACCTGTAGTCAATTTTTGATCCCTTCTAATTTTTTGAATACTCCTACACTCTCTTTGCTATTTTGGAAGGAATTTTAAGGTTTATAAATCAATTCTTCAAAATTAGACTCTAGTAACCATTTCTCTTCTAATCAAAAACCAATTTCTCTTATGTGCCCACTTCACTTGATTTTCCCATAGTTATACTCAAATAGCAGAATGATCTAATTAAACTATTTCCAAATGTTTGATTGAAGCGAGTGGGGACAACTTCATCCATTTTTTGTTAGCATAAGCTCTATCTAGTCACTCTCGAACCATAAAGGAAGCCACTACGTAACATGTGTGTGGAAGTGTAAAGATATGAGTTTTTGGCATATGTTGGAACGCAACAAAACCTGCTTGTGTGAATTATGAATGATCTTTGATGAACTCTAGTGAAACAATGGCCACTATTAACTCACCTATTTAGTTAATATATCATGAATTAACCAAGAAGAAAAACTTGGAATAATTCAATTTAGTTTTCATAAGAAAATTGAAGCACTTAAATTCTCTAGGAAAAGTGTAAAAATCGTATTTTCAGTAGACAAAGAGTTAAAAGGTTCTTCTCAAAACAATTAAGGCCCTATTTATAATGTTTAAGGAGCCATCGTAACCCTAAAAATCATGTAAATAAGTTGTTAAAATTAAAAAACAAGAAAAAGGTAAATTTCTAACTAATTCTGACTTTGTTCTAACATCACGCTTAAGACAAATGTCAATCTGGGCGTCTAGATTGTAAAAATAGAAAGTTTATGGCCTATAGGACTTATGATCATGCCTGCGGTCTATTCTCGATCATAAAGACAAAATCCTCACAATTTGGCATGCTAATGATTGCCTGACTCTTGAATCTATCTAGTGTACTTAAGCTTAATCAGGACTCTGCTAGGCTCGATCAACACTAAATTGTGGGCAATTAAGGTGTTTTAGAAATGCTCTTCAATAGGCTAGTCTTTTTGATCTTGATTTCATATGAAATCAGTTCACTTGCTTGAACAACATAGTGATGCAAGAGCCAAAGCTAAGCTTCAATATCCAAGGGTATTAGGATGTCCATGGACTCAAGCCAGGGCTAAAAGACTGAAAGAATAGGATGCTCAATCATGCCCAATGCGATCACAAATCCTGAAGGCCATAAATGTTTTGTTTTTATGATTTGAACAACTAGTTCAACATCCAGATTGAGCGCGATGTCTAAATTGAGCCAAAATTAGTTATGAATTTACCTTTTTCGTGTCTTTTAATTTTGGCAACTTATTTAAACTTTTTTTAGTGTTACAAAGGCTCCTTAAACACTATAAATAAGGCCTTAAAAATTGTTTTGAGAAGAACCTTTTAACTCTTTGGCTATTAAAATACAATTTTTACACTTTTTCTAGAAAATTTAAGCGCTTCAATTTTCTTGTAAAAACCAAATTAAATTATTCCAAGTTTTCATCTTGGTTAATTTTTAACCTATCAACTAATTAGGTGTATTAGTTGTAGCTATCTTTTCGTTAGAGTTTATCAAAGATCGATGTGTCTAGGTCATTCTTCATGGTTCATATAAGCAGGTTTTGTTAGGTTTTGGCATACACTGAAAATTCGTATCTTTACACTTTTGCAGACACATTAGTTGGTATGAGAGTCAACTATTTTAGATTCTTATCTAGACATCAGTCTAGCTACTAATTTTATCTTGTTTCTTTTATATTCATTATATCCTATTATTTTGCATCCTTCATTATCTTCTTAGCAAAAAATATTCGTTAGGTTGTGTTGTTCTGCCTTTCATTCATATTTGATTTTGTGAATTTGAAAACTAAAAAAAAACAAAGAGAAGAAAAAAACTGCAGAAGTAGCATTGAAAAGAAATAGGAAAAAAGTTAGGATTTTTTTATTGAAGTTTGATATCAAATTGATTCTTGGGTATTAGAGAATATTGAACAATCAAAAGAAATTGAGCTAGGATTAAATTTTTTGCGGCTGTATTAGCTAGATCATGTCGCTAATTTAGATTAATCACAATCAATCATGCCACCAGTTTGGATTGATTGTGTGTGCCCTTGTCTTGTTCTAGGTCGATCATCATGATCCCGCTTAATCACGCCGATCTCTAGCTCAATCATGACTTGACTTCCTGTTCAAGATCAATCCCCTTGCTCTAGGATCAATTGCAACACTATCTTTTCAACTAGGATCGATCCTTTTATGTCCAGATTGACCCACCATATCTTTCTTCTTGCCCAAATTGATCCGTTTGCTTCTGGATTGATTTCGAACCCCCATTTTTCATCCTTTCACACACTTACACATGGACTAGGGGTACGCCACTTGAATTGCTAAGAATCCTTTGAATTTTATGAGGCAGACATAGGAAATTGACTAGTGAGTACATTAATTGGGTGGATTTTTGCGTGATACACAATTGAGAAGTAAAAGTAGAGTGATTTTACATCTAGTGAGATGAGAGGACACTAATGCACACCTCACATTACTACTTTCCTATTGTATTACGCACATTTTGTAAGGTGTCTGGAGAATCAGTAGTTGGGGGGAATACTTTTTAATATGAAGCAGCTTACAGACACGTTTTCTAGTATTAACTAGTATTTTGAGAACTTGGATGTATCGTATGAGGGGATTTTCGATGTGCTAGCCACGTAGAGAAAGGTATATTAGTGATAAAGAGTTTAATTATCTTGATGAGTTTAAGGGTTTTAGCAGCCTTAGGAGGCCTAGTAGGTTTAGACAAGATAAGGACGATGAGGTAACTAAGGGCATCAAGTTGACCTTATCGGCATTTAAGGGTAAGCTAGGTCTAGATGAATAATTGAAATGGGAGTAATGAAAGGAGTTGGTATTTGATTGTTACCACTACACTAAAAAACAAAAGGTACATTAGTAGTAGTAAAGTTCACCGATTATGTGATCCTATAGTGAGATCAGGTATGTACTAGTTGTAGGAAGAATGGCAAATGGCCTATAGATATTGGAATGATTTAAATGTCTTGATGAAAAAAAAAATATACCTAGTCATTATCATAGGGATGTGTACTGTAGATTACAAATATTAACATAGGGTAGTCAAAGTGTAAAGGATTATTTTAAAGGAATGAAAATAGAGTTAATGAGAGCTGATGTAGCAAAGAATAGAAAGGCAATCATGGCTAGTTTTATGGAAGGCTTATATAGCGAAATTATAGATGTACTTGAGCTACATCACTATGTGGAAATTGAGGACTTTGTGAAGCTAGCCATTAAGGTTAAGAAGTAGCTCAAGAGGAGGAGTAAGCAATAGTAACCACCGCATACAATTTCACAGTCATTTATTCAATAGGAGGAGAGCTAACTAACTACATCAAGCAAAGGTTCTAAGCTGAAGGTTGCTTTGAAGGCTGAGGCACCTAAGGTACAAAATTTGAACCCTAGTACTTCTAATACACATAACTGGGATATTATGTGTCTTAAGTGTCAATGGGGAGGACATATTGCCACCTAGTGCCTAAATAGGCAAACAATGATATTCATAGATAATTTGGCAAATAAAGAAGAGGATAGTAGCAGAGATGAGATGCCATTGTCAGAGGAGGTGCCATTTTCGAAGGAGGTGCAATCTGCGAAGGATGAAGGAGTTTACAGGGTGATAGAAATGTGAGTTCAGTGGTCATGCTGACATTGAATAAGCAGGGAAAGGAAGAAGAGTTTGAGGAGTAATAAGAAAATATCTTCCATACAGGGTGTAGAATAACAAGTAAAACATGTAGTCTTGTTATAAATAGTGGGAGTTGTATTAATTTAGCTAGCACGATATTAGTAGAAAGACTTGCACTTCTTCTTGGAGAGCATGCCTTACTGTACAAGTCACAATGGTTAAATAATAGTGGTGAAGTAAAGGCGACGAAGCAAGTTTTAGTGGAATTTGAAATTAGGAAGTACAAAGATAATTTGCTATGTGATGTGGTACTTATACAAGTGAGTTATGTTCTACTAGGAAGGCCTTGGATCGACAAGGATGTTGTAGTCCATGACAAGTCGAATAAGCATGTCTTATATCAAAATGACAGAGAGTGACACTTGTGCCACTTATGCAAAAGGAGGTGTAAGAGGATCAATTACCTGCAACAATAATATGAGTTAGATATGGAGAGGGAAAAAAAAAGAAGAAAGAGAGTGAAAGAGTTAGAGAGTGTACAACTAGATAGAACGCAAGGAAAGAATAGGGAGGAAAAGAGTGTGTATTAGCTAGAATGAAATATGTGAGGTTAGTTGTAAGAAGAGAGCAAAGAGTTATATTACTATTGTATAAAGAATCCTATTATTCATTAGAAGAGGTCACATCTTCCTTTCCAAAAGTTGTTGTGTCTATTTTGTAGGATTTCCAAGATGTGCTACTATAAGAGGTGCTAAGTGGATTGCCCCTGATCGAAGGGATTGAGCATCAAATTGATTTTGTGTCAGGAGCAGTCATCTGAAACTGGCTAGTGTATTGTATGATTCCAGAAAGGACTAAGGAGATCTAAAAGTAAGTGAAGGAGTTGATTAATAAAGAATGGGTTTGAGAAAGCATGAGCCCTTATGCAATCCTAGTGTTGCTTGAGTTGATGAAGGACGAGTCTTGGAGGATGTGCTTAGATTGTAGGGTAAGAAACGCCATAACGGTAAACTATTGTCATCCTATTTTTAGACTAGATGACTTGCTTGATAAATTAGATGGAGCTACTATGTTTTCTCAAATTGATCTTAAGAGTGGTTATCACTAAATCCAAATGAAAGAGGGAGATGAGTGGATAATAGCTTTTATAGTGAAATATGGGTTATATGAGTAGTTAGTTATGCCGTTTGGTTTGACAAATGTACCTAGTACATTCATGAGGCTTATGAATCATGTTTTATGTGCTTTCATAGGTAATTTGTAATGGTGTATTTTGATGATATTATTGTGTATAGCAGGAGCATTGATTAACATGCTTGACACCTTATGGATGTATTTGAGACTTTGCATAAAGAATAATTATATGTTAACCCTAAGAAGTCTACATTTTTTCTGGATTACTATGTATTTCTAAGTGTACTATGTAAGTACATAGGGCATCCAAGTGGATGAAAATAAGGTGAATGTTACACGAGAATAACCGACCCTCTCAAGTGTGTCTGAGGTAAGGAGTTCTCATAGATTTTCAAGTTTTAAGAGGAGATTTTTGTAGGACTTGAGCACCATCGCAACACAATTGATTGCAATAATAAAAAAGAACGAGAGATTGCAATAGAGAAGAGTGTGTGTGCCACGTGTTGAATTTGTTTATAATAGAAGTGTGCACTCTACCACAGGAATGTTGCCATTTGAAATTGTTTGTAGTTTTAATTTGCTAACTCTATTAGATTTACAACCATTACCATGTAGTGACCAAATTAGTGCAGATGGAAAGCGTAAGGCGAAAAGTACAAAAAAACATCGAGAGGAGGAATGAGCAATAAGCAAAGCAATTGAATAAAGGATGTAAGAAAGTTGTTTTTAAGCTTGGAGATTGGGTTTAGGTTTATACATGAAAAGAAAAATTTTTAGATTGAAGGAAGTTTAAATTGATGCCACAAAGAGATGGGCCATTTCAAGTGATTAAACACATAAATAACAATGCTTATAAATCCTAACTACTAGGTGAGTTTAGTATTAGTGTTATTTTCAATGTTGCTAACTTAAGACCTTTTAATGTAGAGGATGACAATAACTTCGATTTAAGGTCAATTACTTCTCAAGAAGAAGGGGATGATGCAAGCACTAAATTTAAGCTTGAATATATAAGGGTTTTGAGAGGTCCAATAACTCAAGCTAGGGCTAAAAGCCTCAAGAAGCTATGATGATGCTCTGGAAGGAATTTGGAGGATGTTTGGGACATTTGGAAGAGCTTAAGGGGGAGGCAGAATATCTGTGTGTGCATTTGCTGCAAATAAAGCTTGAAACAAGCTTGAGAATAACTTCTGGATCAAGCTTAGTAGAGTCTTGATTAAGCTTAAGTGCACTAGATAGATTCAAGAGTCAGGCAATCGTTAGCATGCCAAATTGTGAGGATTTTGTCTTTATGATCGAGAATAGACCACAGGCATGATCATAAGTCCTAAAGGCAATGAACTTCCTATTTTTACAATCTAGACACCGAGATGGACATTTGGATTAAGCGCGATGTTGGAACAAAGTCAGAATTAGTTAGGAATTTACCTTTTTCATGTCTTTTAATTTTAATAACTTATTTACATGATTTTTAGGGTTACAATGGCTCCTTAAACATTATAAATAGGGCCATAATTGTTTTGAGAAGAACCTTTTAACTCTTTGGCTATTGAAATACAATTTTTACACCTTTCCTAGAAAATTTAAGTGCTTCAATTTTCTTATGAAAACTAAATTGAATTATTCCAAGTTTTCTTCTTGGTTAATTCATGATGTATCAACTAAATAGGTGAGTTAATTGTGGCCATTTTTTCACTAGAGTTCATCAAAGATCATTGCGTTAAGGTCGTTCTTCGCAATTCACACAAGCAAGTTTTGTTGTGTTCCAATATATGCCAAAAATTCATATCTTTACACTTCCACACACACATTGCATAGTGGCTCCCTTTATAGTTCGAAAGCGACTAGATAGAGCTTACACAAACAAAAAATGGATGAAGTTGTCCCCACTCACTTCAATCAAACATTTGGAAATAGTTTACTTAGATCATTCTACTATTTGAGTATAGCTATGGGAAAATCAAGTGAAGTGGGCACATAAGAGAAATTGGTTTTTGATTAGAAGCAAATGGTTACTAGAGTCTAATTGGGAAGAGTTGATTAATAAACCTTGGAATTACTTCCAAAATAGCAAAGAGAGTGCAGGAGTATTCAAAAAATTAGAAGGGATCAAAAATTGACTACAGGTTTGGAGTAAACACAAGGATACTAGTCAACTCAATCAAATTAAAGAAATTAAAGATTAGCTCATCCAAATTAGAAGGAATGTTTTCACTTTTAAATCAGAGGAAAAGGAATTGGCATTACGTAGCAAGTGGAACTTCAAAAGAGAAGGAGAAGAAATAAAACAAAAACTAAGGTGTAAACATCACTAGCTACCAAAAGGTCATAGAAATACTTCTTTCTTCCACACTCAAGCTTCAAACCATGCTTAAGTGAATAGATAAAAAAGGCTAAAAAATGATCATGGAACTTGGTTGATGGATTTGACTTATATCCAAAAACATATATTGGACTACCATGCTATTCAATTTGAGCTAAGGAGAGGGACACTAATAGAGTAACTAAATGTATCTAACCACAAATTTCCTCTATTGATGACGAAGAACTCACAAAATCATATTCTAGGGGAGAGTTTAAACTAGCTCTTTTTGAAATGCAACCTATGAAATCGCTTGGCCCTGGTGGCTTCTCTCTTATCTTTTTTTCAAAAGTTTTGGAACATATGTGGGGATAAAGTTGTGGATTTAGTGTTATCTTTTCTAAACAAAAAGGATAATTCAAAACAACTTCATCATACATACTCCTCATTCCCAAAGTTAAATCCTCGAAAAGTTTATCCCAATTCAAACTAATTAACTTGTGCAATGTTACCTACAAAACAACATCCAAAGTAATAGCTAACTGATTGAAGGGATTACTTAACAAAATTATATTACGTAACCTAGTTACTTTTGTTTCTAGTAGATTGAGTATGCACAATGTTATCTTGGTAAATGAAATTAATCACTACCTAAGGAACAAAAGAATGGGAAAGAATGGATGCATGATGACCAATTGGAGATGAGTAAGGCTTATGATAGAATAGAATGGACATTTCTTGAGCATATTGTCCTAAGTACAGGGTTTAATGGCATGTTTACTTCTTTAATCCTTAAATGTATATTTGGGGTGTTGTATTCATTTGCCCTAAATCACAAGAGGTTTGGCGAGCTCAAACCAGAATGAAGGATTTAATAATGAGAACCTCTTTCACCTCATTTGTTTATTTTATGTGCAAAAGGCCTTAGTGCAATGCTGATATAAGAGGAAGGGAAGCGGAATCTACAAGGTGTTAGATTGCAATAGAGGCTCCATCAATCTCCCATCTTTTATCTACGAATGGTACTTATATTTTTTAGTGCTCTAATGAAAAGAATGTGCAAGAATCAAACTTTTACTTAGGGATGCCAATGTTTATGGTACTCTCATGAATCAAACTTTTATAGAGATCAAAGAAAGATGTTGGAGAGAGTTCTTGGATGGAAAGAGGAGCTCTTATCATAGGTAGGACTGAGGATCCAAATAAAAGCCACTTTATAATCAATTTCAACTTATGTTACGAGTTACTTTAAGTTGCCTACTAGAATAATCAAGGAAATTTACTCAGGTATAACAAAGTTCTGATTTAAAAAACTCCAAGGATGGAATGATCTATTGGAAGAAATGGGACTCCCTTTGTTAGAGCACTAGAGATGGTGGAATTTGTTCTAGAAACTTAGAACTTTTTAACTTGGCCATTCTTGCAAAACAAAGGTGAAGAATAATAAGTTGCCATTCAGCATTTTAACCCAAACTCTGAAGGTGAAATACTTTCCAAATAGTTCTTTCTTCAATCCTAAAACTAGTGGTAACCAATCAGCCATTTGGAGAAGTACATTAATGGCCAAGAAAAGTTTACAAGTGGATATTAAATAAAGAAATGGATCAAGGAATAAAGTAAATGTTTGGACGGATAAATGGATCCCAAGGTGCTATACTTTCTGAATAATAACTCCTATGTCCAAACACTTAAAGGACATGAAAGTGGCTGATCTCATTGACGATTTAACAAAGGACTAGAACTCAGACACACTTTAAGCAATGTTTTGCCCCAAGGATGTGGAGGCTATTTGGACAATAAAGATTGGAAGGGTTGACCAAGAAGCGACAATCATGTGGCATTACAAAAGACTCAGAATATTTACCATCAAGTTGGCATACTATCTTGCCCAAGAGCTTAAAAAAAGAGACGACATAGTACGACGACCTATCTAGTAATAGAGGTGTTAATTAGGAGTTTATTTGTAAATAGAAGTATCTATGAAAGTTTAGCTCTTCTTGTGGAGATTGGGTCCAGACATTTTTTCCATCTCAAACTAATTTACAGAAAAAGAGTTGCTTAGTGGATAACATTTGTGTATGTTGAGGAAGATCACCTAAAGACAACAAACACATCTTCACAGATTGTCATTTTGCATGACAAATTTGGGCTCCATCACATCTTCTAGGGAAAATTTCTGATGTTTGGTTGCCTTGCTCTTTCCAATGGATTGCAAGTGTTAAGGAGAGGATGGATATGGACTAGTTTTGATTGTTTGCAATGACTCTTAGGCAATTTGGCAATGTCGAAACAAAAAGCTCTTGGAATTAATAAAACAATACATCCAAGCTTATGATATGGAGTCAGCGTTGAGAAGAATTAATAATGAAGCTATGGAAGCTAAAAGAAGGCTTTACAAAATTTGGCAAAAATAAATTTTTATGGGACAGTTTTCACGAATAAAGATCTAGAAGGTACTGGTGTTATTACTTGGAATGACCAAATGGAAAGTGTAGGTTAGAAGTGATAAACCATGAAAAGCCATGGTCAAAAACTATATTTGCAGTAGCTTAGTTCACAGTAGTAGTGCACCTGTGTAGTGTTACTGTTCCATTAGATTTCTTCAAGTTTTTTATGGCTTTTGAGATAATTTGTTGCCAATTATATTAATGAATGTGTGACATGTAATCCTACTCCTTTTCAGCCATTATTTGTGGGAGTTGTAATTAGTTTTAGGTATTGGAAGTTAAAGGCAGTTAAAACTGTAAGAGTTAAGAACTGAACTTTTGTATACTAGGCTTTCTTGATGTTGCAAATGATTTTTTACTTCTTGAAACCTTTCTAATCACCTTTTAGCATGGGTGTAAAGCCAAAATTAGTTCAAGTTGCTTCTTCATCTTCTATTATCATGCACTTCATCAAATTTCTTTTAATCTTATTTAGCCTTCCTTCCATTGGATCATCAACTTGATTCAAGTTTTCTTTACAACTTTTACTTAGTTTCATGGCTTCTTCATCCTAGTCCATTCATCATAGTGGTCAGTCTCCTGTTACATTGCCACTAGAGGATCCCAATTTTCCATTCTTCATCCATCTAGCAAATAACCACAATATAATCATTGTATAACCAGAACTCATAAGGTAGAATTATGCAACATGGAGTCAATCCTTCATCTTGGTTCTTTCAATCAAAAACAAACTTGGCTTTATAAATGGAGAAATAAGGGAGTGACTAAGAGACGATCCTTTACATCATGCATAGACTCGTTGTAAATGGAGAAATAAATGAGCTACCACACAAGCTTCAAGGAGGACTTCAAGCTGTGAATTAAAGTACAAGATCTGTAGATGCCCACTACACCTAACTAATGACCATTTGGGAGGAATTGAGGTAAGAAAGGACATGTGAGAGAGAAATGTTACTAGCTTAATGGTTTGCCTCATTAGTCCTTAGCAAATCATGTTTCCTTTTCTATAGGTCTAAATGAAGGTAGTGCTTGTGGAGAGAATGGCATAGGAGTTACTTTATCACAAGAACAACTTCAGAAACTTACGATTTTTTTAGAGTTACATGAAGTTGGCAAGCTGAATGTGGCCTTAACATAAAAGGGGCAGGACCAGGCTTTTGCACATATTTAGTCTGAAGGCCAGCCTTCTTCCAACTTTGCAAGCGAAGCTTATCATTCCCAGATACATTCCTTTGTCCGTAACCTTTTTAAAGACTCGAAGCACCTCTCTTTCACCTCACTTGACATGTTAATAAAACAAGAAATGACACTAAAGCAACCTCAATTAGATGGATCATTGCTATTAGTGCCTCAGATCACATAGGCATGCCTAGATATGTATGATTCTTATTCTTCTATATCAAACACTTTTGCTCACCTACTAAATAACACCAAAGTCCTTGTCACTTATATAAGCATAGTAAGCCTCCCAAATGCCTTGACTATAGATAGAGTTTTGTATGTTCTTTCCTTCAAACTTAATCTGCTATCATTTAGCAAGCTTGCTTAAACACATCACTGTTATTTCATCTTTAATCGTAGTTCATGCTACATCTAGGGCCACTCACCATGGATGAGAATTGGAGTAGCTAAACAAAGCCATGGACTTTACATTTTGGAACAAAAGCAATTTAAAAAGAGGCCACTGTTAGTCTACATCAACTAGAATTCTTCAACTTATGCATCTGCCTTAGAACATTTTGATGTTGGGCATTTTAGTCTTGGACATACTTCCCATTGACTAGTTAATAAGTTTTATACTTTGTACCCTTTTATCAGTAATATGCCTGAGAAAATTTGTGAAGTTTATCTTAAGGCAAAATTGAAGAGATTGCCCTTTCCCTTACATGATAAATCCACTGCAAAGCCTTTTGAAATTGTTCACATTAATACATGGGGTCCTTACTCTTCTGCTACCATTGGTGGTTACCATTTTTTCTTGACATTAGTTGATGACTATACTAGATGCACATGGACTTACATAATAAGACATAAAAGTGATGTCCATCAAATTATCCTTGTGTTCTACAAATTAATCTAAAACTAATTCAAACTTAACATCTAGATTATTAGAAGTGATAATGCACCAGAACTAAGGTAAACCAATCTATTCACCAATCTTGGACTAACCCATCAACAAGCTTGTGTTGAAAGCTCACAAAAAAAATACAATGGTAGAAAGAAAACACCAACATATCCTTTCCATTGCTGGAGCCCTCATGTTGTATGTCTCTATGCCACTCAAATTCTGGGGTGATGCTGTCCTTATGGCCACTCATATCATCAATAGGATACCATCTAAACCATTGCATTTCAAGACACTTTATGAGCTATTCTTTGGAAAGCCACCTAGCTATGATCACTTGAGAGTTTTTGGTTGTCAATCTTTCTATTCCACCCTTAAAAGAAATAGGTCCAAATTTAATGTGTAAAACTAAGAGGTGTGCTGATAGTATATTCCAATGGCGTCAGAGGCTATAAGCTATATGATCTTAGCACACATGAAACTATACCAAAGATGTCACATTCCTTGAACACATTTCCTTTTTAGTGATGCTAATCAAAGACATCTAAATCTACTTGAACCTAGTCCAAATCTCTCTAACATAGTAAACATGGATCATGGCCTTATGACAAATTATCTGAGTGCATCAGAAACTAGTCCTATAATGGAACGTCACAACTGTCGTTAAGAACCTCTACCACATGCACCTTCACCTGTAGAACATTCTAGTCCACCTCATAATGACATTGAAAATCAGATTATACTTAGAAGGTCAACCAGAATTAGAAACAAGACCATGGCTTGAAAGAGCCTAACCAACCACCAATATCCACTCTGCACCCCATATCTAACTATCCCAATGCTAATCACTTGTCCAAGGAATACACCTATTATTTGAGTAGACTTAATGATGTGCAAGAGCCAAAGTCATTTGCGGAGGCTGTGGAGAAGCCACATTGGAGGCAAGCCATGATTGCGGAACTATTAGCACTAGAACAAAATGGTAGTTGGGAAGTGGAGTCCAGTTACCAAAGGAGTAGCATGCAGTGGGTTGCAATGGGTTTACAAGACAAAATTTAAGATAGATGGGAGTGTTGAAAGATACAAGGCTAGGCTTGTGGGTAAGGGGTATAGCCAAGTGGAAAGTTTTAATTTTCATGAAACCTTCTACCCTGCTATTAAACATGCTACAGTTATGATGTTCTTCTCATTTGCGTTCATGGAAGAGTGGAAATTACAACAACTTAATGTGCACAATGCCTTTCTAAATGGAGACTTTAGGGAAGAGGTGTTCATGGAGATACCACAAGGCTACAAGCTGACTAGATCAAATCTCTGCTATGAGAACAGTATCAAATCTCTGCAATGAGAACAGGATGGTATGTAAGCTCAAGAAAGCTTTACATGGCTTGAAACGAGCCTCCAGGCAGTGGAATGAAAACTTCACCAATGTGCTAGATGAATATGGTTTTAAGTAGTCTAAGTCAGACAATTCACTATTTACATGAGTGAAAACAAGGCACCATCATGGCATTGCTCTTATATGTGGATGATCTTGTTATTGGTGGTGAGGATGAGGAAGAAATTCATTCTATAGTGGAGTTTATCCAATCCAAATTCCAAGTCAGAAATTTGGGAGTTCCAAGATACTTAATAGAATAGAGATAGAAGGATTGAAGGAAGGACTCATCATGTGTCAAAGAAAGTACATTTCGGAGCTGTAGATAGGTACGGAATGTTAGGGGCAAGAACAGTCTCTACACCCATAGAAATGAATCACAAATTGAGCAAGGAGGATGACAATGTCTTAGAAGACATGACTTACTATAGAAAACTTGTGGGGAAGCTGATTTACCTCACCTTTACTTGACTTGACATCAGTTTTGCAGTGTAAGTCTTGTCTCAATTCATAAGCAAACTTGGGAGAAAGCATTTGAAGTAGCAATAAGAGTCTTGAGGTACTTGAAGTTTACTCAGCAAAAGGATTAGGGCAACGCTAATGTCATACACTGACAGTGATTGGGGTGCTTTTATTGACATAAGGAGATCAATTTTAGGGCTCTATATGTTCATTGGAGACAATGTGGTGAGCTGGAAGTCTAGGGAACGAAGTGTTGTTGCAAGAAGCTCCACTGAAGCAGAGTGTAGGGCATTGGCCAATGGCACATGTGAGGCTATGTGGCTAATTAACTAATTGAAGGATTTTGGTGAAAGAAGTGATCATCTAGTCATGATCTATTGTGATAATGAAAGCACACTCCAAATTGCAAGAAATCTAACTCACCATGAATGAACAAAACATTTTGATCTTGATATCCACTCTATAAGGGAGAATGTAAAGGAAGGAATCAGCAAAGTGGAGCACATTAGCCCTTGCGATCATATTGCAAACCTATTAACTAAAGCCCTGAATTTCAAGCAATTCAGCGAATTAGTAGCCAAGATGAGCATGAAAAAATCTATGCTCACCTTGAGAGCCAGGGGGAGGGGGGTGATAAACCATGAAATACAAAGCTAAGAAAGCCAAGGTCAGAAACTAAACCTGCAGCAGCATAGTTCACAGCAGCAGTGCACCAACGCAGCGTTACTGTTCCATTTTATATCTTCTAATTTATGATAGCTCTTGAGCTGATCTGTTGTTGACTGTATTAATCAATGTGTGACATGTAATCCTACCCCTTTGCAGAGGTTATTTGTGGTAGTTGTAATTAGTTTTAGGCATTGGAAGTTAAAGGCAGTTAAAACTGTAGGAGTTAAGAATTGAACTTGTGTATGCTGAGCTTTCCTGATGCTGCAGATGATTTTCTGCTTCTTGAAACCTTTCTGATAACCTTGTGGCAAGAAGTATTTTTCTTTTAATTTGGTAGCTGATCCTCTCATGGCTGAAGCACTTGCGGCAAGGTAAGCCACTTCCCTGACTGTCTCTAAGGGCTGGACCAATGTCATGCTTAAAGGAGATTGTTTAGAGCTGATCAGCAAATTGAAGGAGAGAAAAGAAAACCTACCCGATACAAGTTTCATTACGTCAAACATTTTTAACAACTGATAGCCAATTCAAGAATATTCAACACAGCTTTGTTTGAATATTCTTGAATAAGGGAGCACACACTTTACCCAGACTGGTGGATGATGATTTTAGTAACATTTCAAACCTTCCTAGGGAAATCCAGAATAAGGTGCTGTCATGTAATAATGTTCAGTTTTTATAAAATGTCTATTCATTCGTTCAAGATAAAAAACTTTGACAAAAATGGGGAAAAATATGCATGTGCCACACACCATTAATTCATAAACCTTGGGACAAAAAATGCAATTTAGTTTATTTCTACTTTATTATGTATTTTTGTTCAACTTTTTAAACAAAATTAATATTATTTTAGTTTCAAATTTTCCATTGTGTAAAACATCATTTAAAATAGGGAAAATATATAAAGAGGATAAACCAAATAAAATATAAATTAAGATTATGAAATTGCAAAGTTAGAGTGGTAACCAAAGATTAACTCGTATCCAGAAAGTGTTATGTCAAAACAATCAAAAGGAGTTACAAAAGACCTACTGAAGAAAGTCAAGGTAAGTAACCTCTACAGATAGAACCTATGGAGGAGTTGACCTATTGATAGACCTACTGGCATGTTTAAGCATGAATTTGACCACGCCGATCAAAACACAATTGGTGGAATCATGGAAGCTGCAACTGATCGATTTTTTAAAAACTAACATGGTCATATTTGCATCATCAACAAAGGACTTAACCCAAAGATTGCAGAGCAAATGTTAAACATTAACCTAAGAGCCAAGACTGTTGAATAGAAATTTAGGTAGTTCAACCTAGAAAAATTGTTTCTGTAAAAGAAGAAATTAAAAAACTAATTAATGCTAGGCACCTTGAGGAATTACAATTTCCAGAATGGTTGTCTAACATGGTGGTGGTGCCTAAAGTAAAGAAAAAGTGAGGAATGTGTGCAGGCTTTAGGAATGTAAATAAGGGGTGTTTAAAGGATTGCTACTCACTACCAAGGATGAATCAACTAGTCGATACTACTATTGGTTCAAAGTTACTTAGCATGATGGATGCCTATCAAAGATACCATCAAATATCCCTAGCAAGAGATGATTGGAAAAGGGTAAGTTTTATTACCGCCTTCAGAACCTAATGCTACAAAGTAGTGCCTTTTGGACTCAAGAATGCTGAAGTTACATGTCAAAAGTTAGCGAACAAGATATTTCAACATCAAATAGGACAAAACATGTAAATCTATGTAGATGACATACTAGTTCGGACAAAGCAAAGGAAAGACCATGTAGCGGATCTAGAAATAACCATTGCAGCATTAAGAAAATTTGAGCTCAAACTGAACCCTACGAAATGCACTTTTGACATCAAAAGAGGTAAATTTTGGGGATATATGATTACTAGAAGAGGTATAGAGGCCAATCCTAAAAAAATTAGAATGTACTAGCACTGCATCTTTGATGTAGTCATCGATTCTACAGAGAATTCACAATTTTCGTGAGTAAACATATTAATGACGAGGAACGCATTTTTGTTATGCAACTAATACTTGCTCTTCTATTCTACCCAAGCCTGGCTGAGGAAGAGTTACGGGGCGTAAAACAAAAAAAAAAAAATATGAGTTACTCCTCGAACCATTGAGAGTTAAATAGAATGATAACCACCCTGAGCCAATTTATTTCCCGGTCTACTAATAAAAGCTTCCTTTTTTTTAAAATCCTAAAAGGGCCAAGAATTTTGAATGGACTAAAGATTGCCAACAAGGCTTTGATGACTTAAAACAACATTTATCCAACCAGCCGCCATTAGCAAAACTAGAGAAAAATAAGAGACTTTATCTATTTGTGGCAGTATTTGAAAAAGTCGTTAGCTCGATTTTAGTTAAAATAGCAAAGGACAATAGACCCTCATTTACAAAGTGAGCAAGGTCATGCAAAACGCAGAACTCAAGTATTCAAAAACAGGAAAACCAATCTTTGCATTGGTCACAGCAACTAGGAAGTTTAGGTCTTATTTCCTAGCCCACATTTCACTGTTTTCACAATGCATCCTCTAAAGGTGATATTGACTAAAACTGAGGCATCTACAAGAATAGTCAAGTTGGTAGTGGAGCTTGGGGAATTAGACATCTCTTATGAGCTAAGGACCACCATCAAAAACCAGCTCTTGGCTGACTTCGTTGAAGAAATGTATGAAGAAAATGATGATTGACCTTGCATGATGCATGTGGATAGCATGCCAACCAATGGTGGTAGTGTAGTACGAATCATCCTAACTACCCAGAAGGAGAAGAATTTGAGTACAGATTACAACTAGAACTTCCTCGCCTCAAATAATGAAGCCAAATTCAAAGCACTCGTATGGGAAATTAAAATCACCCTTACCTTAAAAATCCATAAGATAATAATATATTTTGATTCTCAGTTGGTAATTAAACAACACAACGGAAAATTTAGTATGAAGGAGCAAACTATGAAAGATTATATTCAACAGGTTAAAAAATTGATAAGGGAATTTGAAGACTTCTAGCTATGCTAAATCTTTAGGGATGAAAATGACCAGGCAAATTCACTAGCAAAGATGGCGGCAACTTTGAAAGTAGAGACCTCTTGAAGGATCACCTTACAAAGGGTAGCTGACATGGTGGTAGGAAGACTAGGAGAAGAGGGCGATTGGTAGGTCCCCAAACTCAAAGCTCTGCATGGTGAGGAGATACACAAAAAGACACAATGAAGAGTAGTCATGTTTGTCAAAGTAGGAGAAGTATTATACAAGAGATCATATATAAAACCCCTCCTCAAGTGCCTAGGTTCGAGGGAAATAGATTATGTCTAAAGAGAGATACATGAAGGGTCGCATATAGGGGGCGTAAGCCTCACAAGGAAAATTGTCTGAGTTGGATACTTCTAACCTAACTTAAGGGAGGATCCAATGTAACTGGCTTGGTCCCTTGACAAATGCCAAAAGCACAATAATTATTCTGATATCCCAATCCAAGAAATGAAGCATGACCTCACCAATACCCTTCGCCAGGTGGGAAATCGACATAGTGAGTCTTCCCCTCAGCAACAACAAAAGCAATTCCTTCTAATGGCTATAGATTATTTAACAAAATTAGTTGAAGTAGAACATGTAGCATAGAAAATTGAGGAGGTAATAAAGTTTCTTTGGAAGAATATGGTACGTTGGTACAATGTCGCGTGGAAATTAATAATGGACAATGGAAGACAGTTTATAGAGAAATCTACCCAAGATTGGTGTGAGAACTTAAAAATCAATCAAAAATTCAATACGGCATATCATCCTTGGATGAATGGACTAGTAGAGGTAATTAACAAGACAATAATATGAGAATTAAAGATAAACTTGGAATGATCAAAAGGAAGTTAGATAAAGGAGTTACCAGAAGTCCTTTGGGTATATTAAACAATACCCACAAGCACAACTTAAGAGATACCTTATACCCTAACATGTGGAGTGGATATAGTGCTCCCTATGGAGATAGGAGAAAGATCTTAGCAAATACAAGAACCAAAATGAAATGAACAAGCAATGCATGACAAACTAGTATTGATAAAAAAAAAAAAAGACAAAGGCTTACCTTAGAAATTTAAAATACAAGCTACTAGTCATGGCCTCATTCAATAGAAGGGTATAGAGGAGAAGATTTGAAGAAAGAGAGAAGGTGTTGCAAAGGGTGCAAGCAATAAGTGGCGTAAATAAAGCAAAGGATCAAAAATGGTTGGAAAAATGGAGAAAATGAAATGAAAATAAAACAAGGAAAATAAAAAGGGATAAATGGTGAGATTGAATAAATTTAACCAAGCAAGAGCGTACCTCACATGGAGTAAACTTTTGTAACAAATTAAAGAAATATTCAACTAAATATCTAAACACCCACGCCGTGAAGAAGTTGATATGAACCATCAAAATATACCTGAATGCCCTGATTTGATACTTGAACTTGGGTGTTAAATTAATCAAACACAAAGTATGATAAGTGAAAGAACAAACCTTCTTCATTCATTGTTAAATATCAAAGTTACATCATTTAATTCTCTTACAAATGCAAGAGATGGTGTATTTAAAAGAGTACAAGCCAAAAATGACAAGAATGGCCTTGAAAATAGACTCCAATGGCTAAAAATTTAAAATACAGCCCAAAAATTAGCCTTCTTACTTGTCGTGATAGATTCAAATGTCCATCCGATTGATCGCCAATCAATCGTAAAATGTCATAGATCAATATGTTTTGAACTAGTTGTCCTACGATTGTCCTACAATGGTTTTGCACGTCGATCGTGGGTCGTCCCAAATGATCAAGATCATAAATCCAATGTTTCTCTTGCTAACACCTAGGTCAATTAGGCTTGATGAGATCGATTGCGCCCTATCCTAATCATAATTCCAAAATGCCACAAACTAGCCCAAAGTCAATCCAGATGCTCGAGATTGATCTGACATGCCTTAGATTGCAATTTCAACACTTCCCAAACCTTTTTGACCATTCCAAGTTCAAAATTGAAGACACAATCTATCCTCTAGCTCTTTCAAATCACCAAAATCCACTTTATTAATTAATTGAGCCCAACTTTTAAAGTCAATTCCCATCTTTGGTCCTTCAAAAATACTAGTCACAACAATACATCATACCATGTTCCTTTAGCACCTTTAATTGATCTAAGATCATATCAAAAGTCATGTAGGGAAATTGGAAGCTAAATGGGAAGGATTGTATATAGTAACAAAGGTCTTGCCGAGTAGAAGTTATAGACTGGTTGATCTAGAAAGGAAAGAATTAGGAAGACCATGAAATGTATTATATTTAAAGAGATATTTTGTTGAATTCCCCATGTGACTTAGCCTAAAAATAATTGAGTTACAAGTTGCTCACTGGACTACAAGTTGCCTAAAAATTTCTGACCTATAAGTTACTCATTAAGCTAAAAGTTGCTTTAAAATTTCTAAGCTAAAAGTTGCTTTAAAATTTCTAAGCTATAAGTTACCCATAAATTTCTGAGCTACAAGTTCTTCGTTAGACTACAAGTTACCAAAAAAATTTTGAATTACAAATTACTCACTGGATTAAAAGTTGCCTAAAAATTTTTGATCTATAAGTTACTCACCGAGTTAAAAGTTGCCTAAAGATTTTCTGAGTTATAAGTTGCTCACTAAGTTTTGAGTTGTCTAATACTTTCTATGCCAGTAGTTGCTTAAAATTTTATAACATGAGTTGTTCATAACCAAAAATTTTTATGATGTCAAGTGAACCATGCATAACTCAGCACTTTCTGAATTATGGGAGTCTTCTTAGTTCTCTTTCACAAAAACTTTAACTAACTTCAACATATATAGATTATTAAGATCAAAAGCTTTTAAGTTCATTACCATCCAATTATCACTTAAGAAAAATTCTACTACAACAAAGTACTATAAAAATAAGAAAAACATTTTCATTAAAAATGTAACAAGTACATTCATACATTAAAAATAAAGGAAGTTTCTGAGCATTGCCCTCCCCCCTTTGTGCCCATTTAAGACCCTTTAACTCCTACTCTATTGGCCTACACTTCTGCCTCATGTATCTCCTCATCTAATTACTCAATCTCCTCATCAAATGGTTCCATATGGGTCACGCTTGGATAACCTTTTTTAGGAATATAGATGAAACCTTCCTTAGGGTCTAGCTCATTAATATATAAACCTGGCCTCATCATATTTATCTCTGTAATTTAGTCTCTGCAAACACTAAAACCAACATTATAAGTAAATAGTAGCACGATAGGCTAGGACCTTCTTAAGTCTTGATACTCTTAGAACTTCCTCAATTGGAGTCGTTGGTATTTGGAAAGATGCACTTGCCAGTTTAAGGGAACTGTTGGCAACCTTCTTTCTTACCCTCTACTTGAGCTGCTTCTTGTTCCTGCACTTAGCTCTTTTTTAGAGTAGCTATTTTAGTAGCAAGGTTATTTTGCTTAGACTCTAGCGCCTTTACTTGCTACAAAAGGGCTTTGGCTAGCTCCTCGTCTATAACCTTCACTTGAGCATGGAGAATCTCATTCTCCACATTCAAGAAGTCTCTCTCATCAGATACACATTTAATTTGCTCCTCGTATTGATATGACTAGTAAAGCTCCATTTCCAAGTAGATGATTAACTCGTTCACCCAAATGATGTGATGAAAAATAATAAAAAAAAAACCCAGGTTAAATAGGGTACAAAACACCAAACAAAGCACAATGGAGAAGGAAATAGCTCACATGGGATGATTTTAAGACATTCTGTAGAATGAACTGACTATAAGTGAGGCTACAAGCTCACTTAACATCTTAGGTCATCACAATCCCGTGAATGTGATCCCATAATATTGAATACTTTGGTTGGATCTTAGGAGATGTGGTGGGTAAAGGAGGAAGAGAGACAGAGCCAGTAGGGGGAGGAATGGTTTAAGATTACGTGGTAGAGGACTCAGGAGGTTAGATTGGGGTAGGGGTAAAACTAGGTTGTTTCATGGGAAGACGGTGAGAAGTGGAGAGAGAAGGTATATAAGAAATATTCACCAGGGCGAGGAGCTAATAGGGGGAGGAATGGTTTGGGACTGTGTAGCAGAAGGCTCAAGAGGTTGGACTGGGGGTAGGGGTAGATGTAACCTAGTTTGTAAGAGGAAGGTGAAAAGTGGAAGGAAAATGTGTAAAAGAAATGTTGACCAAGGTAGGTGAAGGATCCCTGCCTTGGTGACCCACTTTGGTGTAGAGCATTTGTTGAGCCTAGGGTTAGCAAAGCTAGGCTTGTTTAGGGATCGATAGAGCTTTGATAAGAAAAGGAGGACAGAAAACACTATAGGGCTCAAGAGGTTAGACAAGGGTAGGGGTAGAAGTATGCTATTTCATAGGAGGAGAGTGAGAAACAAAGGGAGAAGGTAATCTAAGAAATGTTCACTAGGGTGGGTGAAAGATCCTGGCCTTAATGAGGAGCATTTGTTGAGCCTAAGATTGGCAAAACCTGGACTTGATTAGGGGTCGGTAGAGCTTTGATAGAAGAAGGAGGAAAGGAAGTAGCAAGAGATGTAGCATCCCTCTCGTCTTACTTCTCTTCTCTTTTTCTCTTGCCTTTGCTTTAGCTTCAAGCCTCAACAAATAGCCCATTCATCATGATGCTTACAAAACAAAAATACATAAACAGAACATTATCCAACTTATAAAATAGAAGTACTCACCAAACTCGCCGTGCAAGTCCTCATGGCGATTACTTAAACCAAAAGTAAACAGCACACTAAGATTCGTCACCACCTTTAGATTTATATACAATTTATTTAAGGCACGGATATTCACCGCGACCTCAGGAGATGGGTTTTTAGGAAAAAAATTGGGGGCAACAAAGGGTTGGGCTAAAAAATAATAGGAAAATTCCTAGGCTTAGTACCCTTCAAAAAGAAATACTCTTCCTTCCATTTTTATTACTATGAGCAAAAAGATGTTTCAAGTACTTTGTACTTAGCCAAGGGCTAAAATAAATTATCCAAGCCTTTAGGATTTTTAATGTACATAAATAAAAGAAAATCTTAATTGTAGACTTGATTAGCACTTGTTGGCACAAAATTGAAACCCTAACGAGCAGGTGAAACTAATTTAGGGTCAACTGTGTCAATAAAAATTTAGAGGACTTGGCAACGTCAGTATAAAAGGAAGGAAGAGAAAAGGTAAGACATGCCTTAAGTTGGTGAATGAAAACCAAATTATAACCTCTGGTAAGGGCTCTTTAAGGACAAGATGATTCGTGAGGAAATACATACGTATAGTCTCTCAGAATCCTATAGGTATCTACATATTTAGCTATTGTCCCCTTATTGCATTTGCCCTTTGTTATTTTATAGGAAAAAAGTTTTAGTAAACATAGTTACTAACCTTAGAAGTAAGGAAGAAGGAATGGAGACATGGGGAAGATGACTATTTTTTCTTAGAATGAAATAGCAAAAGTAGTTTTGTATGGGTGGGAAAGAATTATACATAAGTAAAGGTAGATATCTGGGCCACACATGTATACGAAGATCAAAGAGTGTTAGAATTTAAAAAAAATGCCATCAAAAAAGTGAAAACCCTACGCACATTTAATGAACAAGACTCTCGATAAGACTAATGCCTTAAAATATGAAATTATTCAAATAAGAAATAGAAAGGTTTCCACATTAGGATCTCCAAAGTTGTAACTGGCCAAACAACAACTATGCTAACAAGGGAAAGGACATACAGCTCGGAGAAGGTTAGGAATACGACTTCATTGCTAAGGTCCCAATGCAACATAGTATTCCCAGGTTTAGTGAGAAATCTGTTACCAAACTCAAGCTCGGTATTCTTTATCTTAAAAAGAAAAATAGCTCCGTAAAAGAAAAACAAAAGCATCATTCATGTAAAACTTTAATTCAAAATACAATACCACTTCCCTCAATAGGAAAGGAGGCCATCTTCACAAAAGAGAGAGAGAGAGAGAGAGAGAGAGAGAGAGAGAGAACTCCCTGAAAATAACACCTGTCCTTATAAAACAAAAATCACATGTATGACAACTATGCATAATCGGCCAAGTTGGGACTACCATTACCAGCTTGGTGCATCATCTTCTCACAAAAAAGGTCCCAGCTGTAGTTCCCATCCCTAGTTTCTAATGTAAGATGAGTCATCATCTTCTCACAGAATAGTCAATGGCAATTCCCTTCCCCAATCCCAACTATTTTGAATTTCTCATTCTAAAAGGTCTTTAGCTCCTTCACAATATTTGAGCAATCAGTGGTTATGATTATATTGCCTACATAGACTAATAGGGCTGTTATTTACTTGGAATAAAGGTGCAAAGAAACTTTGAAGGAATCCATAGCAGTCAAAGGAAATATGCCTTGGATATTCTAGTTGATTTAGGAATGTTAGGATATAAACCATCCAAAATCTCCATGGATCAAAATTGCAGATTGAGTAAAATAGGTGGATAGCTACTGAATGATCCAACAATGTAGAGAAGAATGGTTAGAAGATTACTTTAGTTGACAATCACCAAATTAGACATTGCCTATAGTGTTCAAATGTTGAACTTATTCATGGATAAGTCCATTAATAGGCACTTGAATACAACCTACAAAGTACTATAATACATCAAGATGAGCCTAGGTCAAGGATTATATTTGTCATGAAGAAGCAAGATTGAATTGAAAGGATATTGTGATTAAGATTGGGGAGCTTGTCCAACTACTCGAAGGTCCACCATAGGTTACTGCATAATGCTTGGAGATTCCTTGATATAATCGAAGTCAAAGAAGCAATCTATTGTTACAAAGTCCTTTGGAGAAGCTAAATATAGGACAATGGCCAAGACCTGTATAGAAATTTCTTGGCTAAGGTATATACTCACAGCACTTGGGGTAGAACAATTAGGGACAATAGGGTTATACTGTGATAACCAAGCGACTTTACACATTGCTTCTAATCTCATTTTTCATGAAAAAACTGAACACATTGAACTAGATTACCACATAGTACGTGATCAACTACAAGCCAAGCTAATTGGGACCAGCCATGTGAAGACACAATCACAATTAGCAGACATATTCACCAAAGCACTACTAGGATAAATTTTAGGAATTCATCTCAGTGAGATAGGAATAGCTAATTGCTACTCTCTATCTTGTGGGGGCCTATCAAGAAAGGGTGGATAAAGTAGGTTAAATTTAGTTGATTAAAGTTAGTTGATGATAGCTCATTGTAGCAACAGGTAGGTTTCCTTTCGTTTTGTTAAATGGGGAATCTTTGAGTTAGTTTTCAATTGTTGAGCTAATTTTGTAATTGACTTTGGTTGCTAGTAGTTACTAGGACTCTTGTATAAATACTTCCACAGGAACTTACTGGAAGAGGGATGCAACTCTTCAAACTTACAAAACTACAGTAACTCCTTCATATTGATTCTGGCTCTAAAGCTTGATGCTACTGTTCTATAGACGTATTGTGTGAATCTCAACCCTCTAGCCATGTTCTACTTTAGAAACTAACATTAGGGTTGATTAGGTTAAATATCCTCCTTTTTCTAAGAAAGGAATAGACCAAACTAAAAAACAAAAAAAAGGAAGGCAAATGCTTGTCAATTTATAACAAGTGTCAAAACTTACCAATCAAATTATAACAAGTATCAAAACTTACCAATCAAACCGTGCTATGTGTCAAAGCTTGTCAATTTGGCGTTTAAATCAAATCTTTCCAAATTATAGAAGGCAAATGTTGACAATTTGACAAGTCAAATCATTATCGTTCAATTTAAAAAATAATGTCAAATCAAATATTTTCAACCAATTAAATATTGCCATGACATCAAATAGATATGGCAAGCATATATCCTCCACCCTTATAAATAGAAGTGTCACTCACAATGTCAAAACACCACCAACAAGTGAAGACCATAACAAGTTTAAGTCTTGGACCTCAATGTTTGAGGAGTTCATTATGAAATTCAAAAAATTCTTCATAAAGATTAACCAAATCTTGAGATTTGATCTATAGTTGCAGTGCTGTGATGGTTGTTTAACATTATTTGAAATTCTAATTAGCTTCAAAGATAATCAAAACACAAAAGTCATCTCAATCATAATTGTGTTCTTAAAAGAGCATTCAAAATATTCTTGCAACATTTATGGAGCTCTTTGTGAAGTTTGTTAAATTTTTGGCATTTAATCTAGGATGGTGGTGTTAAACTAAGAAATTAGTATTTCTTGGAAGCCAGGCAAACTTCAAAGAGGATTAAATCTATCAATGCCTTTAGAAATTAATAGAACATTTAAATTTTCTCAAGTTGAAGAAAGAATCTAAAGATTAAATTCGAGATTGTATCCACAAAGGTTTGTTTGATTTAATTACAAATTGTACTTTTACAAATTTCTTATTTATAAAATTCAATTACAAAAATTTTGTCCATAGTACCCAAGACAAGACAAAAGAGAATCCTCTCTTACACTTCATATTAATAGTAATTGAATTTCTATGTTTAATCTAATAGAAAATAAGATATTCAAATAAAAAAAATTGTGGATCAAATAACTACTCGTCTATTATATTTTTATGCAAATAAAATAGGGAGAGGAAAAGTTTATGAGAAAAGGGTAGTTTAATTTGATGGTGTTTTGATGTCATCCAGATATAGACTAATTTTTATTTTTATTTAATTTTGGACTTTATTAGTATTTTGGGTCTAGATGGGTTGTGGGATTACAGTTTGATATATTTTACTATAAATTTGCATTTTCATTTAGTTATTAGATGGAAAATAGAATTATTTGATATTAGAATTTTTTTATGGAATGAAATCTTTGTTTTTCAGAATTTAGTTGAGTGATTCCTAATTGCCTAAATCAAATTCAAATTAATTTATTCAAAAGTGATTCTTGTTGAATTGTAACATATCAATCAGCCCCAACATGGTGATTCTCACACGGGCTATTTAATTTTTGTTATGCTGGTGCCTTCGATCATGTCAGTTAATATTAGAGTTGGCTATATTAAATTTTAATTTAATACCCAATCTAGACAATTTGTTGTTAGGAAAAAGCAGAAAAATCAAAAAACTAAAAAAAAGTCTAGAAAAAAAAAACAAAGAAAAAATCAGGAAAAAAGTGAAAAAAAGAAAGAGAGAGCCAAAAATGGGAAATTTTGAGAGAAAAAATTTAGAGAATTGTGAGGTTGTTATTATTATTTGCAGTGTTAGTAATTTATACAGATGGGTAATCATCATGTAGGACAAGATAAGAGCCCTGTGGACATGAAGTTTATGTTCTAAGTATTGACTTAAAATGTAAGAAGGATTTCTCATACTACAGAGTAATATAAGGTTGCTAAAGGCAGTCTTGTACCGAGACTTGAGAGGATGAGTGATAGATATACACCACCTTCAAGGCACTCCAACAATGAGGATTTTCGACCAAACGAGGATGAACGTGACAAGAAATCCAAGGTATCTTGTTTAACTGATTCTTACGTGCAAAATTAATCTTTGTTATGCTTTAATTACTTTTAGTGTGTGACATACAATGCGTAATTGTCCAAACAAGAAAGTTTATGGTTCATATTGACATTAGCAAAATTATAAGAGTCAAAAAAAAGTCTAACCATAGAGGTGCTACTTTTGACTGGAGATAAAACTTCAAAAGGGATGGCATTCAAAGAGATGCAACATGAAGATGGTAGGAGCACAAGCATTGCTTTAAAGGTTAAGGAGTTAATATTGCATGTAAATGAACTTGATTAAGATCAATCATCCAAGTTAAATTAGAATAAGGTAGAAGAGGGGTCTGAGTGGTATACCAAAAGCATAAAAAATCATGTGTACATGGACATGTTTAACTATCCGATGTATTTTTTGGCTATTTGTGTTAAGCAAGAATGAAGATTCTTCTAGTTAAGGAGTTCGCACATACACATCTGGGCAAATCATTGGTGATTTCTCATATTTTTCTATGCAATTCACTATTGGAATTTCATAGCTAAATTTATCAAGAGATGAAGTTAAGGTTTAGAGCAAATTTTATAAATGCATATTTAATTCAGGTGGACACATGCTCCACAATTCACCCTTAAGAAGAGGGAAATGACGAGATTCAGATATAGATTAATTTTTATTTTTATTTGTTTTTAGGCTTTATTTGTATTTATGGTCCAAATGGGCCATAGGGTTAGGATTTGATATATTTTACTATAATTATTTATTTTCATTCAATTGTAACATGGGGCATAGAATTATGTGGTATTAAAAATTTTTCTAGAACGAGAGTTCTTGTTTTTTGAAATTTAGTTGAATGATTTTTTATTCCGTAAATTGATTCGAATTGATTAATTTAAATGTAATTCTTATTGAATTGTGATGTATTCATCGACCTCGGTGTGATAGGAGCATATTAATTGTGGTTGTCTTATCACACTTACTATTTAATTTTTATTTCCACTAGTAACTCTAATCACGCCGAATTTATAAAGGAGTAACAGCATAAAATGATCAACAAAAAATGTTATTCCTATTGACCCCAGTGGAAATGAAGATTCACATAGAAAATGTACGTAGGACTAAAAAATTCATAATTTGAGTTACTAATAGTATTAGTATTTTATATTTTGTCATGCCATCACACTTTATTTTCGTTGGTAGGTTTTGACTCATTTTTTAACTTTTATAACTTTTGAATTGATATTCAAAATTTATAAAATATAAATAAAAATTTTGAACTTTTTCAAAAAAATTATTGATTTTATTTCAGTTCTAAATATCATTTAATAAAAATTTTCTAATAATGTTAGAAAATAGTATTTGCACCCATTCAATTAATTAAACATTTGAAATATATGTAAATTCAATTAATAATATAAACACAATAATTCTAAAACAAATATAGAGCAATAATCATAACGTAAAGCAATTACTAATTAGATTAGGGTTACTTATTATTTTATAAAAACTGTTTCTGGTGGGCAAAAAGTGAAATTACTAAAATTGGCTCATTGCTTCATATAAAAAAGGGTCAAGAAGGCAGTTTTCTTTAATCACCCTTAATAATAGATTCTAATGTCGATTACCTTTAATACTTATCTCTTGATCATGGACACTAGCTGCCCTTTTTTTATACTAATTTTTTGTTAGAGTAATTTTGTTTGTAAATTTAAGTTTGTAATTTTGGCATCTATTTTTAAATTTTTTTGGTGAAAGTATATTCTAAATTCATTGTAATATCTTTATTATTCATTGCACACGCAACCAGTGTGTCTCATATGCTAGTATTTTGTTATTACTTAGCTTATAATATATTTTAGTTGCACCATTTGATAGAACTAACAATATTTATGTCATATATATCAATTTCATGTATAATTGTGTTAACTTATAATATTGCATTTTTTAATATTTTTTTTAGCATTTCAAGGATTTTCTAAATTTGAAATTAAATTTTGGATATTATCAAAATTTTTATTGAGAATTTCATAAATTCAAAATCTAAAAATATGCATCAAAATAAATTTAATATCATTTGTATACTCATATAGGCAATAATTACCATATATTAACAAAATTTCTTAAAATCCATAATTGTGTTGATTATTAGTATCTAAATTTTTATTTATTTATTAGTTTTATGTACTTTCATGATTTTTTTAAAATTCAAATTAATTTTTTATATTTTCAGAATTTTATGAAAATTTTATAAAGTTTAAATTCCAAAGTATACACAAAATTAAAAATTTAATACTTTGTGTATATTTATAGAAAATAAAATATTTTTATTATATATATTTAAGCATATCATTAACATATCTATACTATATTATTAAATGCAAGGAAATAATAATAGCTAAGTTTAGTTGTAAATTGTTAATTTACTGAAACATAACTTACTTTTTTTTATATTTCCTTACTTTTAAATAATTTTTTCAAATAATGTTCTATTTATTTTGTATTTTATTACGAAAAATCTCTCTTCAAATTCTTTTATTTCTCTTTTTCATTTTATATGTTTTTTGATATAATGTAATTTTTGAATGACTTTATTATTACTGTCCATTTTATTATTTTTATTATGATTAATAAAATCACATAATTTTTCTTATCTTGATGCACACACATTAAATGTGTAATAATATACATTAACGTGTTATTGTTGATTTCAATTTTTGAATGTATCATATGTTGATCTAAAATAACATATTTTTACTAATATCAATATCTTTGTATATTATTTGCATATATTAATATATATTTTTCATTATAAAAAATAAGTAAAATAAAAAACTCACGAGCTTCTAAACCAAATAAAAAAATAAAAAAATCTAGAACATGACCATCAAGGTGACTTGCCTCGTCTCGTATCTTCAGTGAAAACTTGACTCATTAGTAAATGAAAAAAAATATTAATAAATTTTATAGCGTGAAGGGTTAAACAACTCAACGAATTGAATTTTTCTGTTACACAACTAAAATATGTGATGGGGGTTTCTGGATGTCGTCTATTTTATAGAAAAAATATGTTTGGGTATTTTTTTTTCTAAGATTTATGGATATTTTCAATTTAAAAAAACACTTAAATTTTTATTTTTAACACATTTCGTACTTATCATAAAACCTAAATCTGGTGCTATGTTTGGAATACAACCTTCCTCCGTTTTCAGCCCATCAGTATGCGTACTTTAAGAATGTTACAACTCTCTCTCTCTCTCTCTCTCTCTCTCTCTCTCTCTCTCTCAGAGTGTTTTTTGTTATTCCCATATCTTTACACCAAATATGCACAATTTTCATCACCTAACAAAATTTTCTTCCAACATATTTTTCTAATTTTTAAAATATATCTTCCAGATACCTTAAGCTATAAGAAATGTTAAATCATTAATCGTTATTCTATTACCTTCTCTCCTTTTCAAGAGACAATATTGAATGCTTAAACCTCTACAAACTTGTAATATTAAAATTAAGTATTAATTTGTTTTGGAGCACTTTCTCTTCCCAGAATGAAGAAGTACGTAAATTATAGATTACAAAGAATATTTTCAAGAAACAATATTGGGAACACAAAAACCTGTGTAGCTGCTTCATTAAATATGGGTATTAAATAATAATTTCTTTTGCCCCACTTTCCCTTTTCAAAAGAAGTATTAAAATTATATATTACAAAGAATATTAAATACATAAGTAATAATGTTACAATATATGAATAAATTTTATTCTTAATTAATTACATATTTAGTTACATTATTAAAACAATTAAATCACTGATAATAATTATAATAATAATAATTCAACTTAATAATTTTTTTAGGTAATATGTTTGAAAGTATAGGTTATGTTTGTTTTGATTTTTGGGTGTGTGTTTTTAGATGTAAAAGTGTGTAAAAATAAGAGAGATATAGATAAAATTTAAAAAATGTAATGATTGCAATGTGTGTTTTTTGGTTGTATGTATAAAACAAACATAATCATAGATATTTCTAAGAGAAAAACAACGGATACAAACATAAGCCATGTTTTACAAAACACATGCAAGTGAGCAGGTTATAACATAAAAATAAATAAGAAAAAATTGCCACGGAAGCCTACTTTTATGTTCACTCTGGTTAATCAGATAAAGAGTACAAAACAATTATTGAATTTAATTATTTATCTAGTATTTTTTTACTTTTGTATTGTACTTGTGTTTTTATTATGGCTTATCCGCCAAAACAAACACAGAACTACTCCAAATATAATAATTTGTTCAATCCAGTCATTTAAATTGAACTCCATCCCGAGGTTTAAATTGTTCAACCCAATCATTTTGTCGGCTAAACTGCGAAAGAACAAAGCTAAATTAAGAAGTTCTTTAAGAACAGAACTAAAAACACGATGTCAAAAAGTGTAGCAGAGACACAGGTAATCAGCAATCTCAGAGACAATTAGATGAAAGAGCAGAGGTAAAACAAGCAAACAACATGTGGAAGCTAAAATATGCGATCACAACTGCAAAATTTGAATCTGATGAGCAATGCCCGACTTAAGCCATTGATTCATCGTGCTTGAAAATAGCATGTGGAAGCTATATTGGGTCTTCTCTGATGTCCCATCGGTTGCATAAGCTTATCTACAATCCACCAAGTCTTCTGTTCTCCAGGGAATCCGCTAGCATCCTTCCAATAAGCTGACTCTCGTCTTTCTGACTGTACTTCCTGCGTCGTAGGAGCCTACGTCAGGAACTGTTGCCAAAAGATATCATTCGCCCCGGCTGGCTCGGAAGGAATGTCGCCACCCTGCTCTTGACCTGTAGCTAATTCAGCTTCTGGGGTTTTATTTGGGCTCGTATGCACATCAACTCCCGAGGGTTGTTGCCGGGAGACAAGCTGAATGCATGTTGGGCCGCCAACGTAAGTTGAAGGTGCAGGCAGCTCAGGAGAGGACTGGCAGTCTTGTGAAGGTGACACAGACATATGGCACTCGGGGGTGCAAGGTGGGACATCCAAATCAGAATCTCCAGATGATGTTGATGCTTGTGTATTCATGACTCGTGAAGGCATCAGGGGGACCTTAAAATCATGCAATCCTTCAGATGGAATTTGGTCAAGAAATTTCTCCCAAAAAGTTAAGGATGAATCCAACTTTTCTACTACTTCCAAGTTTAACAACGGGAGGCAGGACGAGCCTAAATTCTCTAGGAAAGTCGTTCGTTGATTCATCTCATGATTGGCTTCATCATGTAAATAATGCAAAGCTGACAACCTTCTCTTCTTGATATGAGATCCTGAGTGCTGCTCAATGGGACTTGAGGCACATTCGGGTTTCTGCAACAACCGAGCCAACATGACCACCAATTGCCTCTGCCTCTGATCAATATTTTGCAATGCCTGCCCTAATGATCTCAGTTGGTGTGTGCATTCTCGATTCTCCTTCTGTTGGCTATCCACCTTCCTCTGAAGCAAAACCCTTTGTTGTTTCAGCTCTTCAATCGTTTTCTCAAACTCCTCCTTCTCCGAGTCAGCTAATGGGACTGCATTTCCTTGACCTGAATGGCTGTGGATTGGTTTTCGTCTCTGGATATTCTTGAGAAGCTGTCTCTGTCCTTGAATAAACTCTTCGTTGGCAAACTCCCATTGATCAGGATCAACTTTTCTAAAACCCTGAAAATAGAAAGAAAATCAAAACAACGATCTCGGAACTAATTTTAACAAGATAAAAAATTAAAAGCCAGTTGCCAACCATGCTTTACTTTTTTCAAGATCTAATTAGTTCCAGACTTCCAGTTATTCAGCTACTTCAACAAAAAGCCTACTTCCAAACCTGACCACCACACTACTCAGTTACACACATTCTTCATCCTTTCAAAGTATTTCAGGTTCATTCATTCTGCTATAGGGGTTTTACACATAGGCAAATGACACAGTAGAGTTCAGCAACTTGTATGTTCTTCTCCTACTATCTGAAAACTAGGTCTAGCATATGACAAGATCACACAAAAGCACATAGAAAGACATTAGCAATACCATGGAATGGAACTTGAAAAAGTGGCGACTAAGGAATTGGAGAAAACATGTTTCTAAGGCTTACATATGTATTCAGTTGCCTGATGAAGCTGGAAAAATTATTGTGCTTGAAGTACTGTGGCAGCAAATCCCTTGCAAACTCTGGGGGATTCCAAACAACAAAACTATGCCCGGCATAGCTCCAAGAAACTACAGAATTAGTCAAAGGGTCGTCAACCATCTCATATGTCTTCAGTAGAAATGGTGCCGGCGAATTAGAACTACCATTTGACCCCTCCATCATCAACAATCAAAGTCTTACTGACTGAGATCAAACTAACCAAATCTTACCTCACCAATCCTTCACTCACCCAACAATTCAATTTCCAAATCCCAAACCCGCAAACATTAACAGAGAAACAAACCCGAAAACCCTCACCACCGCAGCCAAGTTTCAATCTTTTTCCCTCCCCTAACTTGAAAAGGAAAATAAAATATTGACAGATGCCCAGTTAATCGAGGTACCACTAAAAGGCATAAACAAGATAACGGAAAATCCAGTAAATCTTTTCAACGAGATAAAAAACACCAACCCTTCTGATGATCACATATGCTTTCCAAATTGCGGCAAAACAATTTCGGAACAGAAAGAGAATAATACGCAAGCTAGAAAACGAGACTTTCTTAGAGAAAAGGAAACCCAAGCTCAGACGGAAGATTATATAGGGCCCGAAAAAACAGGGTGGCACAACAGTCAAAACTTTGATCCTGGACGAAGTGATCGTGCTCAACTAATGCCACTGGAAAAGAACACTAGACTTGACTTTCAACTGCTCGACGAGTTCAAATCCCTTTGAGTGCTAGCGATCATTATTTTTGGCCTTTCTCTTTATATCTCTTTTTTTTTATTGCTTTTCAAAGGTGGAGCTGAATTTTCAAAGAGCTTTTGTTTTGATGGGTTTCGAAATAGCGTAGAATTCAACTTTGGCGAGAAGAGTAAACGCTGAACATTGACGCAGTCATGGAATTGTTTTTTTGTGAAGGAGACTCACTCCCGGCTTTTAATTTGACATTATAAAATAAATAATTGGTTACAATTTTACGTAAATTTAAAAATTGTTAACATCTTGTTGTAGACCAACTTTTGAATCCAACTTTCTTAAGCTTTGGTGTTAAAATCAAATCTTGTAAGTTTGATTTTAACTTTTCCAAACTCTCGCTTTCGATTTTTTAAATTGTTAATATAAAATTAATTATTATAATGTTTAGCAATATTGCATTCTAAATATTATGTATAGTTAATATTAATTAACTTTTTGAAAAAAAATTAAAATCATAAGAATATATAAATATTATTTGATGTGAAAATATTAAAAAAGATAAATATTATGGATTTGATTTAAAATTATAAGTATCTGGTTTAGAAATAAAATCTAGAAAACCGATTTTAAAAATAGAATTTTATTCTTAATGTGAGCCTGAATTATTCAAATCTAGTTTTAAGTTTGATAATTTCCATATTTATTACTTTTTACATATTTAAATATTATCTATCTATACCATTATCCAACGTGTAGGACCCTCATAATAACCCCTCAGGTTATTTTAATTAACTTCCTATAATAACCGCATTCAAGTCATTAATAAACACTAATATTTGGCGCACACTCGTTGCATATGTAAAAAATAATAAAAACGAATTTATGTATACTTTTTACGTGGTGCATGCAATACTAAAAAATAACCAAAATATCAATAAAAATTTTGAATTAAGGAAATTGATTCTCAAATAAAATTGACATAAAATTGTCTTATAACTGTAGGTCCCATGCCCACTCTGAAATCGAGGGCAAGTTAGAATTGAGATCTAGTATGTGAAAAATCACATATTCACTGAAAATAAGTAAAAATAGGTGGTTTACTTTCATTTGGTGATCGACTCAGAATGTTTGCAGGCAAGAAACAGTTGTTTAAGGCCAGGATCAATTTTTCCAAAATCATCAACCAAGTTCATAAAAATTCAACCATCAAAATCATAAGTACAAAAAAATAATAATAATAAATAGAACCACTTCCCACTCACTGCTAAAGTAAAGTAAGAATAATTTATCTTTACTTGCGAGCTGACCATCTCCTATCTGTCCAAGAGGGTGCAAATGATGAAAGATGTCAGAAACCAATTGCAATTAAAGCATAGCCGTACACACATACTTTTGAATGTCTTTCCTCAAGCCATTTTCTTTGAGGACCTGGTTGAACGAATGGATTTAGACTTGAAAAAAAAAATAATTAAAAAAATTTGAAACGATTTTAATATAAGAAGGATTTTAAATTTATATTATTTATTAAAATTATAATCTAAAATGAAAATTTAAAAATCTTAAATACTTTATCTTTCAAATAAATATAATAAATTTATTATTATGAATTTAAAATTCATTCTCTTAAATCCTTTAATTTAAATAGACCATGGAGGTGTCCACTTATGCAAAAATTAGAGCAAGAATGCAGGGTCACAAAGCAATGTATCAAAAGTAGGAAATTCTTAAACATTACATGAGAGGAAGACCATATGAAGTAGAAAACATTACTCATGATGGCGGATCAATTTCACTTCAGATTCTAGATAAATTATCCCCCTACTGAACCTAAAGAATCCTCTCCTCTTGCATGTCCTTCTGGACGTTGACAATGAGACTGTTGTCCCGCCACTCATTTAAAAGATTGCATAGTTAATGATGATGGTGAATTTAATGACAATCACAAAGATATTGCACATATGTAGAACTATGAGGAAGCAGCAAACAATGCTCATTGAATTACAACAATGAAAGAAGAGGTTCGTGCAATTGAGAAGAATAACGCATGGGAGTTGGCTACATTGTTGAAGTGAAAGACAACAATAGGTGTCGAGTGGGTATACAAAATAAAATAAGACCCTAACAAAGAAGTGGAACACTTTAGGATTTGTTTAGTGGCAAAAGGGTATAAACAAGAGTCGAGCATTGATTATTTCTAGGTATTTTCTCCAATTACCTGATTGGATAATGTGTGGATGATCATTTCTTTAGTTGCTGCAAATATTTGAAAGATACATCAAATAGATGTCATGCCTTTTTAAAATGGTGTCCTTGGAAAAAAAAGGTAAATGTTGAGCAACTGTTAAGACAAGTAAAGCAAGTAGAAGGTAAAGTATACAAATTAATAAAAGTTATGTATAAATTAAAACTAGTGCCTTGAACATGAAATACTTGAATTGACACGCATTTCTTCAATAACGGCTCTTATTGATCTTCATACAAACATACTTTATATGTCAAAAACGAAAAACGTCTTCTACTTGTATGTGGATTATTTGATCTTCACTGGTAATAACCATCAACTACTAACAAAAAAATTTAGGGAGGGTATGATTAGTAATTTAAAATGAATTATATTAGATTGATGTCTTATTTTCTAGGCAAAGAGGTGAAACATGCATATAAAGGTATCTTTCACAAAAGAACAATACATGAGATATTTCAAAGAAATTCAAAATGGAAACATGCAAGCCAATGTTAAACAGTAGTTGAAGAAAGATTAAAGCTAGTGCAAGATGGCAATGGCAATTTGGTTGATGTAGTAAACTTCAAAAGACTTGTTGGAAGCTTGAGGTACTAAATTGCATCTAGACTGGCATTGTTTATAGAATGAGACAAGCTGTAAAATATATCTTGAGATATATCAAAGGTAATCTTGATGATGGCACACTATATTTTGCCATTGAGAATATAAATAGTGATTAAATTAGAGATGTTGGAAAAAGTACTTCAGGTTATGCTCTTCATCTTAGCTTAGAAGTATTTTAAGAATGTCCAAGAAAAAAACAAATAATTGCTCTTTCAACAATCAAAGTGAAATACATTGCAACAGTAAGTTAAGCTAATCAAGCAGATTGAATGCAAAAAATGCTCAATGAATTACAACATTGATGAAACGTTCCCACATTAATTTTATATGATAATGCATCTATCTACAATTGACTTAATGATGCGTTTCAAGTGCACAATGCCACTCAAGTAATATAGAATGGGTAGAGTATTGTTCATGCGAGGAATACATGAGTATTGATGTGACACGGTTCAGGATTTATTTAAGACAACAGAATTGACTCAAATAGTAGGAAAAGATGTTATGGAAAGTTAAAGAAAGATAGGGACTACAAAGCTAGAATGTTCCAAGTTGATTAAAATGATTAGAATTCTAGAAATCTTGTATTTTATGATGAATTAACATTTTGATTCTTTTGTTAATAATTAATTTAATTGTCTTTTATTTCGTATATTATTCCTAAATTTCTCACGAGGTTATTTTCAACTCTAACAAGATTTTATAATCAAATAATTTATGCACCTGCAAGTGACATACAATTATCAAAAGTGAGAATTTAAACATTTTCAATAACATATGACTCGCATATAATCAAGATTTCACTTTTGTTATTCTCTTACATTATGTGTTCTTGCTTGTGTGTTCTAATTAAAGAATTTCACTTTTGCTATTTTTTCAAAAATCAATAAAACTTAGAAAGTTTTAAGCACACAAATAAGAAGAATAAAGACAAGGACTATCAAGCAAAATATTCCAAGAAGTTAAATTCAGTCCCTCAATTATAAGTATCTAAAAAATAATAAATTTAGCCACTCATAATGTTGTTCATCACAAAGGCATAATTTCATTCATTATCATAAAGTAAAAGTGCAAAAACACAAAGAGAAAGGGAAAAAGAAATCTTATTTCAAAACAATATGTCTTGAATGCGTTTACTTCATAATTTTCAATCCTTACAGTTCCTAGCCTTTAAAATCTTGTAAAATCAAAAGGCAACAATTTTCTAAAGAAAAAAACTGAAGAGGGGCTGCTGCTAAGTATCCCTTTTAAAACCCTACATGCACATATTTATATTTAGCAAGAAAAAGTCAAAAAGGCTAATTACATATTGGATTCCCATGTGTGTGTGTTTCTACTCTAGTAAGATGCAATCTTTTAAATGTAACTTTCTTGCCTAGTATTAGTTCCATTTAAAATATAATTCATTTTTCTTTTATTGTATAAAATTTCAGCTTAATTAGATACTCTATCAAGATGTTGCGGCCTTCCAAAGTTACTCTTAAATCTT